>JASUUJ010000043.1:1800000-2372814 GCA_030449895.1 Citrus mangshanensis
ATTTATACTAGATTTACGAATATTGTAAACACTTTAGGAGCTCTAGGAAAAATCTTTTTGAATAGTGAGAAGGTTAAGAAAATCATTAGATCTTTACCAAAAGAATAGAGACCTAAGAGAACCGTCATTGAGGAAGCCAAAGATTTAAATACTTTAACTATTGATGATTTAATTGGCTCCCTTATTTCTTATGAAGAAGATTTGGTAGCGACAAGAGGTGACTGAAATAATAACTAGGCAACCCAAGAGGGGGTGAATTAGGATTTTTAAAAATTAAGCTAAACACACCACACAAAAATTCAATCTAATTTCTTAATAAAATAAAAAACAATAAATTTAATAAAAGCACAATAATAAAAGAGTAAGGGAAGAGAACTCAAACATGTGATTTTTACATGATTCGACTAACCTTGCCTACGTCCACGCCTCCAAGCTCGCCGGGCTTGAGGATTTCACTAATCAAGCCTCCAAAGCTTCAAGAACTCTTACAATTGACTTCCAAGGTGTCAATGAATCCCCAATCCCAACACTTACAACCTCTCAATTTGATTTTTCAAAAGAGTTACAAATAAATCTCTCTCACACAATGTGTTTGATTACAAGTGATAGCTTAATGTGAGAAATAAAATGAAATACAATCAAGTTTGAAGGTTAATAATAGTTGTGTACTCAATAGCTAGCTTAATGATAATCGTTGAATCACTTTTTGTTTGAATTTGATTGAGCCATTTTAAAGATGGACCTGAAAACTAGCCGTTATTGACTTTCTGCACGTAGTCGGATTATCGTTTTGACTTAAACAAGTGACCGTGGCACCGAAATTCAAATTCTCGGATCGCCGTTATCAAGTATTTGCTCCAGAATCTTGTCGAAAGATGTCGGTTATCCATTTTCCATAAAAGGTTTACCATTTTCAAGATGATTGCTTTCTGGACTGTTATTAGTTTACCGTTATCCATAAACGGTTTACTGTTATTTGAGATTTGCTTTCTTGAATGCAATCAGTTTACTGTTATCCTTTAATAGTTTACCGTTATCTGAGATGTGCTTTCTGGAATGCATTCGGTGTACAGTTGGCCATAAACGGTTAATTCAATCGGTTTGCCGTTTTCTATAAATGGTTTGTCATTTATTTCCTGAAGGTTTTTCTTTGCTTTGAATATTATACGGCTTAAAAAGTTGATCCAATTAACAACAATTTTTCAAACTTATCAATTTAAAACATGTTTGTGATCATCAAAATCGTAATTATGGAAATAAAAGAGTTAACAATGACGAGGATAAAAGAAGAAGAGCATTGCCCTGAAAGCTTCAAGATCGAAAAACGACAAAGAAAGTGAATTTGAAGATGAAGATATGGCTATGATAGCTAGAAAATTCAGGAAGTTTTACAAGAAATCTAGTGAGCGAAGAGAGTTCAAAAACTTTAAGAACCAAAAGGGAAAGAAAGAAACAATCATATGCTTTGAATGCAAGAAGCTTGGACATACAAAATCAGAGTGTCGTCTCCTCAACCTGAGCGAAAAAGAAAGTTATGGTGGCAACATGGGATGACAGTGATGATGAGACCTCGGATGAGGAGGAATCACATGAAGTGTCAAGCCTGACACTTAAGGCCATAGGAGAAGAACTTGATGAAGTAAATGATCTCCCTTCTTATGATGAGTTGTTTGAAGCATTCATTGAATTGCATAATGATTTAAAGAAAATTGGTATGAAAAATGTTTCTCTTAAAAAGAAAACACTAGAAATTTCAAATAAGAATGATGTTTTGCAAAAAAAGAATGATTCTTTGAATAGAGAGATTAAAAGACTCAAATTAGAGATTAAAAAATTGGGTGATAGGATTGCATTATTAAAAGAAAAAAAGTACTTCTTGTGAACATGAAAAGTTACGTGTTAATGATTGGATTGAGGAAAATGAAGGTTTAAAGAAGAACAATGAACTCAATGATATTGTGTTGAGGTTCACAAATGGTCAAAGGAATTTGAAAAAATAAAGGAGGACTTTGGGTATAAGCCTAAATTGAAACAAAAATATTGCAAGAATTACTTTGTTAAGGCTACCTCTGTTAGTGATCATAAAGTTGTTTGTCATTATTGTAATAGAAATGATCACTTAAGTTATGCATATTTTGGAATCAAAACTATTTCAGTTCCAAAAGGAACCATTGCTAACACTTAAGGACCCAAAAAGCTTTGGGGTCCTAAAATTTGAAACTTCTTCTATAGGGATCAAAGAAGAAGAAAAATAAATGATACTTGGAACGCAGATGCTTGAGACATATGACAGACAATTATTCTTGGTTTTCGAGTTTTAACAAAATCGAAAATAGTGCAAAAGTATTATTTGGAGATAATTCAAAAGGAAAGATTATAGGTATTGGTAATATCGGTAAAGATTCTTCTACCTTTATTGAAAATGTGTGTTGATTTGAAAATTTGAAATACAACTTGCTTACTATTAGCCAATTATGTGATAAATGTTATAAAGTTATTTTTGACAAAAGAAAATGTGTTATTGAGAATGCATGTGATGACAAAGTTTTATTCATTGGAAAAAGATGTATCAATATGTACACCAATAATATAGAATGTGCATCAACTCATAATAAATATTTTCCATGTTACATGATGATAGTTGGTTATGGTATAGAAGACTAGGTCATGCAAGCATGGATTTGATTTCAAAAATTTCGAAGAATGATTTAGTTAAAGGTCTTCCAAAAATTGGTATTGAAAAAGATGGAATTTGTGAAGATTGTCAGTTTAGAAAATAAATTAAAACTTCTTTTAAAAACAAAAATCAAGTTTCCACATCAAAACCACTTCAACTTCTTCACATGGATTTATTTGGACCTTCTACATATGCTAGTCTAAGTGGAAAGTATTATGCATTTGTAATTGTTGATGATTATTCTAGATATACATGGGTATTATTCTTAGCCAATAAACAGAGCTAGCAAAATGGGTCGTCAGGTCATATTCGTGTCGTGTCAAATTTAAGTTGACCCGAACCCGACCCATTTAATAATTGTATCAAAATATTGAGACCCAAACCCGACACGGAAAATAAACAGGTTACCCAATAACCCGTTTAATATCTATAAATTCAACAAATATTGTACACACACACACCCACATATACACCCCCCAAAATATTGCACATTTGCACTATTAAAGTTTTTAATTATATATATGTAAATAATGCTATCAATATACATGTGTACCAATATTTTTACACACTTACACTATTAAAGTTCTAAATCTATAAAAAATTTTATAAATAAAACACTGTGTATATATATCTACCCTTCCAAAAAAAAATAAAAAGAGAAAATTATGTTCAATATTTAAGTTTTAATGACAAGAACCTAGAAATAAATTTTAAAAAATATAATCGTGTCATTATTCGGGTAAATGGGTCAAAATTTTTAACCCTAACTAGACACGGAAAAAAAAATCGTGTCGACTCGGACCCAACCCATTTAATAATCGTGTCAAATTTGATGACCCTAACCCATTTATTCGTGTTGTGTTTGTGTCGGGTAATCGGATTGTGTCAAATTTTGTCAACTCAACCAATAAGGATGATGACTTTGATGTGTTTAATATCTTTTGTAAAAAGGTTCAAAATGAAAATAGCTATATTATTTCTTGCATTAGACATTCCCATTAACATATCTTTGTATAATATTAAGGCTATTGAACTACCTATTATGTGATTTGATTATGTGAATGTGATTGATTTGGTTGATTTTAAGCTTCATATGATGACTTCTTGTTAAGTATTGGGGAATGCATTTTTATAAAGCGTAAAATTGTCATATTGTGCTCCAAGTCTCATTAACATTTCTACTTTTATGTGTTTAATTGCGTGTATTTTATTATAATTTAAGTATTTCATGTATTTTAGGGATATTTTGACCATTTCACGATTAACAAGAAGTCAGACAACAAAATAGATGGTATTTTTGAACTCGAAACGATTAAAAACCTTAAGAGAAGCATAAAGGAGTATTTGATACTGTTCTCATATACGGTGCTATTCACATATACGGCACTATTCACATGTACATTGATCGATGATGTGGCAACATCCTATTAGACTAATAATGTCACATTAACTGATTATGTAGCATTGACTGATGATGTGGCATTGACCGATGATGTGGTTGAATTCTATTAGACCGAACTGATGATGTGGCGTTGACTAATGATGTGACAGCATACGATTGGACTAAAATGCTAATGCGGCATTGTCTGATGATGTGTTCCAGTCAATCAAAGCTTTCTGCGTTGCGTAATCCTAAGCGTCCGAATTATTTACTCATTATATCTAAAAATAAGGGGGCCCCCTTAATTTGACACCCCTAAATCTATTTTTGAGCTCTATAATCTGTAATTCTCTTTCCATCTTGTATTTTCTACATATTTTAATAAAATTACCATTTTATCCCTAGTTCAATTATGAGTGGCTAGTTTCATTTCAAGCTTAGGTTGAAGGTGAAACCTCAACATGATCCATGGGCTTAATTTGGGAAGTTTATTTACTTTGGTTCTCTGATTTAAGTGGTCAACAAATGGTATATTTTAACTGTCATGACCCAACCCAGACCTGGCAAGATATTGTCCGCTTTGGGCCTTAACAAGGCCCGCACGGTTTTGTTCTTGGGGTGCCCATACACCCCAAAATGCGTCTTGCCAATTAAGGTGTAGATCACCCCTTATATACCCAACATCTCTCCCGTGCTTTGCCGATGTGGAATTCACCTAGGGTGTAACATACACCCCCTTAGGGACTCAACGTCTTCGCTGAGGTTTGCCCCATCATTGCTCAAGAGACACGCGGAGCTGCTCTGATACCATAATGTCATGACCTAACCCAGACCTGGCAAGATATTGTCCTCTTTGGGCCTTAACAAGGCCCGCATGGTTTTGTTCTTAGGGCGCCTATACACCCCAAAACGCGTCTTGCCAATTAAGGTGTAGATCACCCCTTATATACCCAGCATCTATCCCGTGCTTTGCCGATGTGGGATTCGCCTAGGGTGTAACATACACCCCCTTAGGGACTCAGCGTCTTCGCTGAGGTTTGCCCCATCATTGCTCAAGAGGACACGCGGAGCTGCTCTGATACCATAATGTCATGACCTAACCCAGACCTGGCAAGATATTGTCCTCTTTGGGCCTTAACAAGGCCCGCACGGTTTTGTTCTTGGGGCGCCCATACACCCCAAAACACGTCTTGTCAATTAAAGTGTAGATCACCCATTATATACCCAACATCTCTCCCGTGCTTTGCCGATGTGGGATTCGCCTAGGGTGTCACATTCACCCCTTTAGGGACTCAGCGTCTTCGCTGAGGTTTGCCCCATCATTGCTCAAGAGGACACGCGGAGCTGCTCTGATACAATAATATCATGGCCTAACCTAGACCTGGTAAGATATTGTCCTCTTTGGGCCTTAACAAGGCCCGAACGGTTTTGTTCCTGGGGCGCCCATACACCCTAAAATGCGTCTTGCCAATTAAGGTGTAGATCACCCCTTATATACCCAACATCTCTCCCGTGCTTTGCCGATGTGGGATTTGGCTAGGGTGTCACATACACCCCTTTAGGGACTCAGCGTCTTCCCTGAGGTTTGCCCCATCATTGCTCAAGAGGACACGCGGAGCTGCTCTGATACCATAATGTCAGGACCTAACCCAGACCTGGCAAGATATTGTCCGCTTTGGGCCTTAACAAGGCCCGCATGGTTTTGTTCTTGGGGCGCCTATACACCCTAAAATGTGTCTTACCAACTAAAGTGTCGATTGTTGAGTGTTAGAAAATGTATATTTATAAAGGAGAAAATCGTCATTTTACATTTCAAGTCTTACTAACACCCTTACTTTTATGTATTTAACCTTCTTATTATTTAATTATGTGTGTTGTATTATAATTAAGTATTTTAGGGACATCATAGTCATTTTACAATGAACGAGAGATCAGACGGCAAAACGGACATCACTTTTGAACTCAGGATGATCGAAAACCTTAGGAGGAGCATAAAAGGAAAAATGGCATTGTTCAAATGTACAGTACTATTCACATGAACGGTACTATCTACGTTACTGTTCACAACACTGTTCACATAGTCGGAATGATGATGTGGCATTGACCGATGATGCGGCATTGACTGATGAGGTGTCACGATCTTGTTGGACTAAAATTCTTATGTACTGTTGATCGATAACGTGACAGCATATCAGTAGACCAAATATCTCGCGTACAGTACATTCATTATACAGGATTATTTTCAACCAAACCGCGTCACTGTTCAAGCCGGATCAAACCATGTTACTGTTCAAACCGCGTGGTCAAACCACGAACTGTTGACTGATGACGTGGCACAATCCTGAGCGTCCAAACTGTTTTTAATCCGATGGCCATGATTTACTCAATGTATTTATAAAAAGGGGGCCTCCCCCCCTAATTTGATATCTCTAAATCCATTTTTGGACTCCATTTTCTGTAATTCCTTCTCCATCTTGTATTTTCTATGTATTTTAATAAATTTCCATTTTGCCCCTAGTTCAATTATGAGTAGCTAATTCTCTTTCAAGCTTGGGTTGAAGGTGAAGTCTCAACATGTGTCATGGGCTTTATTTGGTAAATTTATTTTCTCTTTCCCTCTAGTTTTTGTGGATGTTTTGACTTCTCGTTGATAAATAATAATAAGCTTGTCTAGATACCACCCTGGTTTCACCGGCTCCCTAGTACAAGGTTATTATTATTTGGCACGATAAGTCCTTAGCACCATATTGATTAGAGCATGGTTCATGAAGTGTGGAAACCCCCCTCATGATTTAATTGGCATTAATAAGAAATATTTAGCCCATGGTGCATGTTGATATGGATCCAGATACCCAAGTACGTCATTTCAATAGATTTCTCTTCAAATTATTCTCGCCATTTCAATTCTAATTTTAGGATAATCTAAGTCACTTTCACCACAAATCCAACCATCCTCATACAAAATTAATTCCACATATAATTAAAATCCACCTCCTTGTGGGATCGACACTCGTCACCATTAATCTTCAAATTATTCTCGCCATTTCAATTCTAATTTTAGGATAATCTAAGTCATTTTCACCACAAATCCAACCATCCTCATACAAAATTAATTCTACATATAATTAAAATCCACCTCCTCGTGGGATCGACACTCGTCACCATTAATCTATTCTACAATAGATTCGTGCACTTGCGAGTTCAATAAAATTTGCACAACAAGTTTTTGACGCCGTTGCCGGGGAGGTAAGTTATTTTAATTTGTAAAATTAATTTTTGTAAATAATTTCTTTTATTTGTTTTCTTGTATTTTTTTCTTATTAAAAAAAAAAGTGAATCTGCATTTAGAGGTTAGTATTTCTTTTCCTTTTCTCTTCTAATTTTTGTTTATCTTACTAATTTTTTTAGTTAATTTATTTCACTTTTTTTTTTGTGTATTTTTGTAGTAAGGTTGTAATAGCGCGATAAGGTTAGTATCGTAATTTCTCATTTTTCTTTATTTTTATTTGTTTTGTTCCCATTTATTTTTTGTTCTTTACATGCATGGTCGTAGGTCATTATTACCTAATCTTGAACCTATAGACCTTGAACTAGAAAAAACACTGCGCACACACAAACACGTTAAAAATAAAATGGATTTGCAACAACAACGAACACCACAGGAGCGGCCATTTAAGGACTACTTTAGTCCCTTAGCTAATTTGAGCACATCATGCATAAGATACCCAAATGTAGCTGGTAGGAATTTTGAACTAAAACCTAGTGTGCTAAATTGTCTCCCAACATTCTATGGCCTAGAAAATGAGGACCCATATAATCATTTGAATGATTTTCATGCTGTTTGTCAAACATTTAGATATGAGAATTTTTCAGATAATGATGTTAAACTTAGACTATTCCCATTTTCTTTAAAAGATAGAGCTCGTTCATGGCTTAATACATTGCCTACTAATAGCATTACATCATGGGAAAAAATGGTAACGAAATTTTTGAATAAATATTTTCCAGTGCATAAAACCAATGCTATTCACAGGGAAATCTCAGAGTTTACCCAGAGAGAGGATGAACAGTTTTTCGAAACATGGGAGCGATTTAATGGGCTACTCTTGAAGTGTCCACATCATGGGTACGAGAAATGGCACCAATGCCAATACTTTTTGGAGGGATTATTGCCGAATGTGCAAGAAGGGCTAATGGCAACAAGTGGAGGAGAGTTAATGTCAAAAAGTGCATCAGAAATTTGGGAATTCTTCCAGTGACAAGCGGATAATTCCCAACAACGGAGTCGATCACTCAGGAATACTAAAAGAATTAAAGGAGTAAATGAGGTTCACATTAGCGAGTCAAATTCGGGAATCAAAGAAGTCAAGGAGATGGTTGAAGGTCTCGCTTGACAAATAGCATCGTTATCGACTGCTAAATCAACAGAGCCACATAATCATGACTCATACTCAGATCAAGCCAATGCCATAGGTGTAATGAGAAAACCATCGAATTACAACCCATACTCCAACACATATAACCCTGGATGGAGAGACCACCTCAATTTTTCATGGTCTCAAGGATTCTAACAGAATGGACCAGCAGCTCCAGCTCCACCAATGCAACCAATTCCTCAAATTCCTCAAGCCTCTCAACCACCATTTAGACCATACAATCAGAACCAGAACTACTCTCAACCCAGACCATGGGAGGATGCATTCCAGAATTTCAAGAATGTTACTCACTCTACGATTGAGCAACATAACTGCACCATTGATGAACTACGAAATGAGATGAGAGCAGGCTTTAACTCACAAGCCTAATCAGTTTCAAGCCTCGAGAAGATGGTGAGACAACTTGCTTCTTCAGTTTAGATCTTGGCAATGATTGTTGAGAAAGGCAAGTTTCCAAGTCAACCAATGCCTAATCCTAAAGGAATACATGAAGCAAGTACCAGTTCACCATAGCAGCATGGAGAGGTCAAAGTAGTCATGACCTTGCGAAAAGGAAAAGAAGTCGATAACAAAATGGAGATGCCAGTGACAAAAGAAAATCAAATTGTACCTGTGAATGTTGATGACTCACCATCGGAAGAGAAAGAAGAAACTAACCCACGATAATATGTTCCCAAAGCTCCATTTCCTCAGAGGTTAGCTAAAGGAAAGAAGGAAAAATCCACAAGTGAGATTCTTGAAATCTTCAAACAGGTAAGTGTTAACATCCCTTTACTTGATGCTATAAAACAAGTTCCATCTTATGTCAAGTTTCTTAAAGACATTTGCACTAAAAAGAGAAACATTCATGTTCAAAAGAAGGCATTTTTAATAGAAAATATTAGTTCTATACTCCAACATAAAATTTCTTTAAAATGCAAAGACACAGGCTCCCTCACTATCTCATGTAGTATAGGGAACCACACAATTGAGAATGCTTTGTTGGATTTAAGAGCTAGTGTAAATCTATTACCTTACTCAGTTTTCGTGAAACTTGGACTGGGAGAATTACACCCAACTCCAGTGGTGTTACAACTTGCAGATCGATCCACGAAAATACCTCGTGGTATTGTGGAGGACATGCTTATCCAGGTAGACAAGTTTTATTTTCCTGTTGATTTCATTGTAATTGACACTCAACCAATACAGGATTCAAGGAAGCACATCCCCATTATCCTAGGCCGACCTTTCTTGGCAACTGCCGATGCTCACATTCAATGCAGAACTGGAAATATGCAGTTGTCCTTTGGTAACATGACTATGGAGCTGAACATCTTCAACATTGCCAAACAACCTCATAATGCAGATGATGAAATTATTGATGTGGATTTAATAGAAGCATTAGTTGATAATACTTTTATTTCAAACCTTAGTGATGATCCTTTACAAACATGTTGAACTCACTTTGGTTTGGATTTTGATATTGACAGATCGGTCGATGAGGTCAACGCCCTACTTGACTCAGCACCATCCATGGACACTAATAAATGGAAGTCAAGAGTTGAACAACTAGCACCATCAGAGAAGAAACTCATCCCATCATCAGAATCACCATCAAAACTCGAGCTCAAACCATTACCCAACACATTGAAATATGCATTTTTGGGAAAAGAAAGTACTCTACCAGTAATCATCTCATCATCCCTAAACGACGAACAAAAAGGTAAGTTGTTGGATGTTTTAAAAGAGCACAAAGGAGCATTAGGATGGACCATAGCAGACATCAAAGGTATAAAACATTCACCTTGATGAAAATGCTAAACCTACTAGGGAAATGCAACGTCGGTTAAATCCTAACATGAAAGAAGTTTTAGAACTGAAGTCCTTAAGCTATTAGATGCATGTATCATTTACCCCATTTCTGATAGTTCATGGGTCAGTCTTGTACAAGTTGTCCCTAAAAAGTCAGGAGTCACAGTAGTTATCAATGCTGATAATGAATTAATACCAACTAGAGTGACTACAGGATGGCGTGTATGCATTGATTATAGAAAGTTGAATTCTGTCACACGTAAAGACCATTTTCCTTTACCATTTATCGATTAAATGCTTGATAGATTGGCAGGCCATGAATTTTATTGCTTTCTAGATGGCTACTCAGGATATAATCAGATTTCTATAGCACCAAAAGATCAAGAGAAAACCACTTTCACTTGCCCTTTTGGCACTTTTGCATATAAGAGGATGCCATTTGGATTATGTAATGCACCTGCTACATTTCAACGATGCATGTTAAGCATTTTTTTTTGATATGGTTGAACGATTCCTTAAAGTCTTTATGGATGATTTTTCTGTCTTTGGTGACTCGTTTGATCAATGTTTACATCATCTAACACTAGTTTTGCAGAGATGTATCTAGAAGAACTTAGTCTTAAATTGGGAGAAGTGTCATTTTATAGTAAAACAAGGTATTGTTCTCGGTCACATCATTTTGAGCAAAGGTATTGAGGTTGACAAAGCCAAGGTGGATCTCATTTCTAATCTTCCTCCACCCAAAACAGTCAGAGAAGTAAGATCTTTCCTTGGGCATGCTGGTTTTTATAGACGTTTCATTAAAGATTTTAGCAAAGTTTCTAGACCCTTATGCAATCTACTTGCTAAGGATGTACCTTTTGTCTTTAATGATTCATGTCTTGTGGCATTTGAAAAACTAAAACGGTTGTTGACATTATCACCCATTATTCAGCCCCCAAACTGGAGCTTACCATTTGAACTCATGTGTGATGCATCTGATTATGCAGTAGGAATAGTGTTAGGACAAAGAGTTGATCGAATTCCCCATGTTATTTACTATGCTAGTATGACATTGAATGATGCACAGTTGAACTATTCAACTACTGAAAAAGAAATGCTAGCAGTAGTGTTTGCATTGGAAAAATTTCGATCTTATCTCATTGGTTGTAAAATAATTATATTCACAGATCATGCTGCTCTTAAATATCTTCTCACAAAGAAAGATGCAAAAGCTAGACTAATTCGTTGGGTGTTACTTTTACAGGAGTTCGACTTGGAATTTAAAGATAAGAAAGACACAGAGAATGTTGTAGCTGACCATCTCTCTCGTCTCCATTTTGACACAAATTTGGAATCATTACCATTGAATGAGTCATTCCCAGATGAACAATTGATGAGTACGGAAGTATTACCGTAGTATGCTGATATCGTTAATTATCTTGTTACAGGTCAACTTCCAGAGCATTGGACCAAGCAAGACAAGGCTAATTTTTTTTACGGAAATAAAGAATTTCTTTTGGGATGACCCTTATTTATTCAAGTATTGTGCAAATTAAATTGTTAGACGATGTGTCCTAGACAGTTAAATTCAGAATATTCTTTCATTCTGCCATGAACAAGCTTGTGGAGGCCATTTCAGTGCTAAGAAAATAGCTACTAAAGTTTTACAATGTGATTTCTATTGGTCAATTATATTTCAAGACGCTTACACTTTATGTTCTTCATGTGATAGGTGTCAACGAATGGGGAGCATTACATGAAGGAACATGATGCCACTAAAACCAATTTTAGTGGTTGAGATTTTTGACGTATGGGGTATCGACTTCATGGGATCCTTTCCCCCTTCTTTTGGCAATCAATACATATTGGTTGCTGTTGACTACGTATCGAAATGGGTAGAAGCAATTCCATGTAGAACCAATGATCACAAGGTGGTGATAGGATTTTTGAAAAGCAACATTGTTTCACACTTTGGATTACCTCGAGCAATAATCAGTGATGGTGGTGCTCACTTTTGTAATAAAGCATTCAAAACTCTTTTGACAAAGTATTCCATCACTTACAAAGTGGCGACCCCATATCATCCGCAAACCAGTGGCCAAGTTGAGATCTCCAATCGAGAAATAAAGTACATATTAGAAAAGACGGTGAAGCCGGATAGAAAAAATTGGTCATTAAGACTTGATGATGCATTATGGGCACATAGAACGGCTTTCAAGACCCCAATTGGGATGTCACCCTACATGCTAGTGTATGGAAAAGCTTGCCACCTACCTGTAGAACTCGAGTATCATGCATATTGGGCCATCAAGAAATTCAACTTTGACATGCAGCAAGCCAGCTCAGAAAGAAGATTATAGCTGGCAGAACTTGAAGAAATTCGCAATGATGCATATGAAAATGCCAAGATTTACAAGCAACGAATGAAAGTCTTCCATGACAGGCAAATTATGAGAAAATCGTTCACTCTAGGTCAGAAAGTGCTTTTATTCAATTCTCGCTTGCACCTATTCCCAGGTAAGTTACGCTCTCGATGGTCTGGTCCCTTTATTGTTCATACTGTTTTTTCACATGGGGCAATTGAAATTAAGGACCCAAAGAATGGTGTCACGTTTAAAGTTAATAGTCAAAGATTAAAGCCATATCTAGAGTACCAACCACATGGAGAAGACACCGAAATAAATTTGAGTGACCCACCAGATTTGAATTGAGTTTTTTTTCTTTCTTTTCGGTGATTTGATTTTTTTTCTTTCTTTTTATTATTCTTTTGCTAATTGAAATTATTTTTGCATAAGTGTGTTTGTTGAACCATTAAGTTTTCTCTTATCATTGTTAATCATGAGTACCATAGCTAAACAGTTCCTCCTGAACATTCTTAAACTACTTCAACGTGTAAAATCTCATCTTAAAAGGTAGATTTGATTTTGTAAAACACATTGTATTTGGGCTCTGCAACCACCAGAGTTAGTATCCTATGTTGAGGATTTAGAAAGCCAACTCAAAGACATTGAGAGAAGTGTCTATAACATCCAGTTGGAGCTTGAGATAAATTCAATAAGAGGACGATTTTAATTTTCTTTGTGTGTTTTAATTTGTTTTTCTGTTTGTGTGCTTTAGTTTGTTACTCCGATGAAATGGCGGATAATGGTACTCCGTGACAATCAAGTCAGTTACTTCAGTTTCCCATAATAACTGATATTTTGAGGCGAAGGTATGGACAGAAACGAGATTCTAGCAAAGCTTCACAATCGATTCCTTTCACTTCCTCAGAATGCCATCCTTACAATCTATAGAGCTCGGTCCGAACGCATGCGATTGCTCATGAGGAATAATATACCTACTGATATCCGCTGGTTAATCGAAGCTAAAGTACGATTGGCAGGTGAGTTACCTCCAAAATTTTTTGCATACATGCTTGGTTGTGGTAAAGGAAATTATGAAAGAAAACGAAGAGCTCAAAGAATTTCTGGTGCTTGTCATAAATGTGCTAGAATGAGATGCAATAAAAACCCATGTTCTTTAGGAATGGTGTATGATAACAGGGAAGATAAGATTCAATTCATTAGGGATGGCTTGAATAACGAGTCATTGGATGATATCCTTTTGTCTCTTGAAACGCATCCCAATGGATATGTGCAAGGAGCGATTCTCCAGTTATGACCATTATTCCAGAAAGAGCATGCACGATATAGTCTTGGGAATCTGACTATAAACGATCCTGTTTGTCAGTTTATAAGAAAACTGGATGGGAAGCCGATCATCGACTCATAGAGGGCGTTCAAGCCGTTTCTGGACGTAAAACCAGAGGAAGATGTGAGCCGCAATCGCAACTACCTGTAAATATCCTTTTACTTCACTTTTATTTTATTTCACTGTTATTTTATCTTTCCATTATTGTCTTTAATAATTTTATTTTATCATTGTTTCTTTTTCTTTTTACTGTTTCCTTTTTGACTTGCGATACATGTGCTTTACGTGTTATTTGACACTGATATACCACCTCATACACAGTTGTGACCCACTGTCACCAAGATTCTTAAATATGACTTTTTGTTAAGCACTCACAAATTATTTTTGAGAAATATTCCAATGACAGCTACTCCCAATAGACAATTTAAGAATATTTGTGTGCTTTATGGATTTAACTATAACAAACATAAAGAGTTCGTTGAGGCAGCCATAGATCTTGGTCGAAGCATAGCAGAGAGAAAATTACACTTGGTGTATGGAGGAGGTAACCGAGGGTTATCAAAATTGATCTCAGAAGCTGCTTTTGTCAGAGGAAGTCAAGTGTTAGGCATCATCCTAAGAGCCCTAAAACCTTTGGGCAGTTTGTCTGACCCACCGATTGGAGAAGAGTTAGTCGTCTCAAGTATGCAAGAAAGAATAACGAAAATGCTTAATCATACTAATGCTTTTATTTTCCTTCCAGAAGATCTTGCAACACTAGAGGCACTTATCACACTAGTATCTTGGGCCCATCTGCACATTCACCAGAAACACATCGGTTTGCATGCAATAAAAAACTATTTCGTTCCTTCCAATGCGAAAAAGCTTTTTATTTGTGCTCACACTACTAATGAGCTACTTGATATGTTACAAGCTTATAAACCAGAGCCAAACCCCTGGACCTTTGTGTTGGAGCGTCCAAATAATGACGGTAACAGTAGCCACAGTAAGAAGTACAAATTAGATTTAACTCTCCGCCTGTAAATATTTTCTTCTGTGTTGGACCACCCAGGTGATGTCTTCTAATTGAGGGAATAGTCGATAATTATGGAATCTTAGTTAAGTTTTTACTAATTTTTTGTTGTAGAAACAAACTGTTGCTAACTTTTTGTGTTGAAGAGGACTGAATATAGAGTGTAGTCACTCTAGAAACGCATCTTCTTCGTTAAAAAAAAAACAAAAAAAAAATTTCCAGATATTTTCTTTTTCTTTATTAATTTTTTTACAATCATTTTTCTTCTTCTTTCTAATTTCTCCTTTATAAATATACACTTTCAATTTTTTTGAGTCGAAGATGGCTGAATATGGAGTGTAGTGCCTCTAGAAATGCTTCTTCTTAGTTTAAAAAAAAACATTTCTTTTTCTATCATTTTAAGTGTAACTTTTCTAATTAGTTTTTCTAAATCATTTTCACATTTCTGCATGCATATTTTCCGTTCATGTTTAGAATAGGTTGGGGGCAGAAAGTTGTGTAAAAAAAAAATAAAAAAAATTATGTGATTTGTTTTAACATTGGATGACATGATAAATTTCAAATTTTAGTATTTGTATTATCTTTGGTCTTAAGTGATGTTACGCTATGTTTGCTACTCTACATGTTGATGTCGGAGACAAATATAAGTTGCTTGAATGAATGAACATGTCATAATAAGTACCAAGTGATTTTTTGAGCCTATCATTTTTCTTGGAGAGTAACCCTTATGCCCATTTTTTATACAGCTTAGCAGTTTATTATTTTATACATGATCTCTAGATTTCTTTTGAGTTAATCCTTAAAAAAAATTGTTATAAAATTAAAAAAAAAAGAAAAAAGAAAAAAATGTGTGTTGCTATATCTAAAGGCCCATCTAACTAATAGATATGGAAGATTATTTAGAGCCCTAAAAGACGATGGAAAGGCCATCTTTGATCCGTTTGAACATTTCTAGCCATCCCTTTTATGAAATATCCATAGTTAACCCTTTTGAGCCTTTAAAAAAAATAAAAATTAAAAAAACATTTTCTTTGTCAAACTTATCATCTTGACCCACTCCGATTTGGAGTATTACCCAATATCTTACAAGTTCCATCACCTATTTATGTTTGAGAAAAATGTAAATAATTATTTTGTTCAGTGAAGTTATGCCAAACAAAAGCAAAAAAAAAAAAAATTTGTTTCAAAAATAAAAATAACAATAATAGGTGAAATCCACCTTGCAACTTCCAAAAAAAAAAAAATCTTTACATTTTTCTCAAACATACACTTTGTTTTCCTTATTTCCCCTCCTTTGTTAGCCATATCCATAGCTTACGTTACGTCCTAATAAAAGTCCGTCTTGATTTTAGGGAACTATAGTCTGAAGTAGAAGCTAGTTATATGGGCTAAAAAGATGTAGTGGTGCATAAAAAAAAGAAATATTATTTCTAAGCTGGGGGCATATTTTTTTCATCTTGGCGAGAGCATGTGATATCACTTCTTTATTATTTTCTCTCAATTACCATTCATTGGAGTGACTATTTTTTGGGTTTAATTTCTTTGTGAGAGTGTCACTACTTCCAGTGAGATTTTGGGGTTTGACATGTCATTCTTGAAAGTAGTTATGACAAAGTCTACTGGGCTGATTCATGTGGACGGTTGATGTGGGTGTGATGTTGCTTTAGACTAGAGATAATGCTTATACTTTTATTTAATTACTATCATTAGTCTAATTAAATTAACATGATTGTTTAAAAAAAAATCATTTTGGATTTGAATTTTGTTTTCGCTTTATTTGCTAGGGACTAGCAATAAGCTGGTTCGGGGGTGTGTTGAGCGTTAGAAAATGTATATTTATAAAGGAGAAAATCATCATTTTACATTTCAAGTCTTACTAACACCCTTACTTTTATGTATTTAACCTTGTCATTTAATTATGTGTGTTGTATTATAATTAAGTATTTTATGTATTTTAGGGACATCATAGTCATTTCACAATGAACGAGAGATCAGACGGCAAAACGAACATCACTTTTGAACTCAGGACGATCGAAAACATTAGGAGGAGAATAAAAGGAAAAATGGCACTGTTCACATGTACGGTACTGTCTACATTACTGTTCACAACACTGTTCACTAGACGGAACGATGATGTGGCATTGACTGATGAGGTGTCACGATCCTATTGGACTAAAACTGCGTCACTGTTCAAGCTGGGTCAAATCATGTTACTGTTCAAACCGCGTGGTCAAACCGTGTACTGTTGACTGATGACGTGGCGCAATTCTGAGCGTCCAAACTGTTTTTAATCCGATGGCCATGATTTACTCAATGTATTTATAAAAAGGGGGCCTCTCCCCCTAATTTGATATCTCTAAATCTATTTTTGGACTCCATTTTCTATAATTCCTTCTCCACTTGTATTTTCTATGTATTTTAATAAATTCCCATTTTGCCTCTAGTTCAATTATGAGTAGCTAATTCTCTTTCAAGCTTGGGTTGAAGGTGAAGTCTCAACATGTGTCATGAGCTTTATTTGGTAAATTTATTTTCTCTTCCCCTCTAGTTTTTGTGGATGTTTTGACTTCTTGTCGACAAATAATAATAAGCTTGTCTAGATACTGCCTTGGTTTCACCGGCTCCCTAGTACAAGGTTATTATTATTTGGCACGATAAGCCCTTAGCACCATATTGATTAGAGCATGGTTCATGAGGTGTGGAAACCCCCCTCATGATTTAATTGGCATTAATAAGGAATATTTAGCCCATGGTGCATGTTGATACGGATCCAGATACCCAAGTACGTCATTTCAATAGATTTCTCTTCAAATTATTCTCGCCATTTCAATTCTAATTTTAGGATAATCTAAGTCACTTTCACCACAAATCCAACCATCCTCATACAAAATTAATTTTACATATAATTAAAATCTACCTTCTCATGGGATCGACACTCGTCACCATTAATCTATTCTACTATAGATTCGTGTACTTGCGAGTTCAATAAAATTTGCACAACATAGATCACCCCTTATATACCCAGCATGTCTCCCGTGCTTTGCCGATGTGGGATTCACTTAGGGTGTCACATACACCCCCTTAGGAACTCAGCGTCTTCACTAACTCATGTGCATTCATATTTCATGCTTTAAATGGCTTTTTGACGTGCTATTATTCTCCAAAGATCATGATTCCCAGCAACAATTACTTTACCACTTTCTTGAGATAGTGGAAACACGTGGCATAATGTTGTCTGACAAAAAGAAATGAGCATCGGATGTTTGGACTGGCTGAGAATTTTGATGGAACTTTTCATAGTTAGAAAGCCATTCAAGATTTTGCAAAGAAATTTATTTTTCGATATTTCATGAATATTTATCGTACACACCATCCACCTCACAACAACCTGTAGATTATGCCAAATTCTTTGGCCTATCTCATCTCAAGCATGCTCCAACTTCTTCTCCTCCAAAACCACGGTGAATTTCATCTTATTGGCCATAATTTCCTTGTCAAATTAGACAATTTTTCTTTTCCAAAAATCCAAGGTCTTCTCAAACTTTGACCTTAAAGTAGGTTTCTGGCAATTAGGAATCCACCCTGTTGACAGACCTAAAATAGCTTTATCATAAAATGATTTAAAATTAATCAACTTTAAGCCAAAAATAAATTGGTGTGTAAAATACAGAGCAATTGGATAACCGCTTAAGGTAACTGGTTTACCATTTAGATATGAAAAGACTACTGAGGAAAAACAATATGCTGCTTATTTATAACTGGCAAGCCGTTTCCTATATTTCACTTTCTGGACCTAAACGATCAACCGTTTATGACAAACGGTAAGAAGTTTTCATTATAATTACTCACTCGAGCTAAGCAGTAAGCCTCTTATAGAAACTAGTAATTCGTTTAAGCATCTTTTGTTTTCTGAACATAACAGACATGCTGATGATTGTTAAACGGTAAACCAGATTTTGTGTTTTAAGCCCTTCTTCTTCCTCATTCAATTAGCCCACTCTCTCTCATTCAAATCTCTCATTTTATTCAAATCCCACAACAAATCAAGCAAGCATAATTATTCTTCACTCCTAGATAACCAAATCATCATTCAAACACATTTTCCTCATCAAAATTCGAAAATCCCAAATCTAAATCTAGGTTTTCTCTCAAATCTTCTCACTTCAATTTGATCCATTTTCAATGATTCTTTTATTAAATTGAGCCTATACATTACTTCAAAATATCATTCTCTTCAATTTAATCGGTTTATTTTCCCTCAAATCCTCCTTCTTTCATAAACACCATCTTTGAGCATTCGACAAGAACTGAAAAAAGAAAGGAGAAGGAACATATTGATGAGATTAAGGATAAAACTATCACAAGCACATGGGATGAGGCAAATTCAGATCCTATTCAAGTTCCCGTCGGACCCGTTACAAGAGCTCGAACAAAGAAATTCAAAGAAGTGCTTAATGGATTGATTCAGGCTCTTGAAGTTTCCAAATAGTCACTTCCATGAAATAGGGAGTTGGCTTGGACATTATGGCGGGAAAATATATTATTTTTTCCTTTTTCAGATACTTTCCCGTTTCTTGAGGAGGCTATTAGTGAAACAAATCAGTTATTTCTATTTTAATCGCCTAATTTCCATTTAATTGATGTAAGGCATTTAAGCCAATTAGGATCCTAATTTAATTTAGATTCTTTCCTATTTACTTAGTTAGGATTCTAATTTGGTTTAAATTCTTTCCTATTTACTTAGATTAGGATTCTGATTTGATTTAGATTCTTTCATATTAGGGAAGATTTAGATTTAGATTTGATTTTTGGGTTAGGATTTATTTCCAAAAATTATTGTAACTAACCCTATATAAAGTACTCGTATTCAATAAACATGGCAGAAGTGTTTTTGATGCAATTGGTGAGAGAGTTAATTCTCTTTGGTTCTTTATGAACACTTTGAACTTATCAGATTTTTGTGGCGTTCAAACTCTTGACTTATCAATCAGACCATCCATAGTTGGTTGTGGTGTCTTCACATACCAAGGTTCGTGCTTTCAATAAGCATTGGGTCGAGGTTCCATTCCATTCCTTATTTAGATTCGATCTTGGGAACTAAATTGATCAGGGTCGTATAAGTTCTTGACGGGGTTCGTATCATTTGGTATCAGAGCCTAGACTCCAAGGTTAGATCCATCTATCTTTGTTGTTTTTCATTCTTGTTTGAATTTTTCAACTTGTTCTAGTATCTATAAAAAAAAAAGGTCGTAAACAGTATTGCGTGAACAGTGCCGCGTGAACAGTATTTTTAGGGTTTCCTTTTAAAATCAATTTTGCATCTTTGTGGTTTAATTCTCCTTAAATCCACAAGTTTTACATATTCCTTTTCCTTAAAAAATAAAAAAAGAAACTCCAACCTCCTCTTAAATCTTTCATTTTGTTTTCATTATTTGTCTCTTGAAAGTCTAAAACAAGTTTTACCCCATCGATGAAAATTTTTCCCAAAATCAAAACTCGACTTTCATACACATTGCCTTTTTACTCTTGAAATTAAATTCTCCTTAGTTGTCATGTTTGTGAATTGCTGCTGAAATCCTGATATTGGTTTGATTAGTTTGATAAGAACTGAGTGAGGATTACTAAGAGTGGAAAAAGGCCAGAGAGTGTGAACATATTACAGGGTAAAAGCCAATAATTTGAGTGAAACACGAGTGGAATTGAGTGAGTCATTTTTCTTGAGTAAAACACGTAAAGGAGTGAGGTGAGGTCCTTCTACATTATTTCTAACGTTCTTTTGCAGATAATAGCTATGTCTCATAACCTAGAACAAAACACAAATGAAGAGGATCAATCCGCAACTACTCAGAATTTACAAATTCAAGCATTGATGGGAGAGATGAGAAGGATGATGAGGGCTGAATTAGAGCTCATCCACAAGCGTTTGGATCAAGTGGAGAACACACGTGCAGGGCAGCCACAACCCGTTCCCCAAGCACGTAGGAGAGAAGATGCTTCAGTTAGAGGAGAGATTGATGGCTATTATAGGGATTCATGTATGATGAAGGAGAGGACTCAGTGGGTAGCTATAGGAGAGATGGACAAGGTAGGAGAGCTAGGAATAGAGATGATGGATTGAGTGGCATAAAGATGAAGATTCCATCTTTTCAAGGAAAATCTGACCTAGAAGCATACCTTGAATGGGAGAAGAAAATGGAGTTCATATTTGACTGCCACAATTATTCAGAGGCAAAAAAAGTAAAATTGGTTGTGATTGAGTTTTCTGACTATGCTATTACTTGGTGGGATCAACTTGTTATAAGCAGGAGGCGAAATAGGGAACGTCCAATTGAGACATGGGATGAAATGAAATCATTGATGAGAAAGCGTTTTGTACCTAGCCACTATTATTGAGATTTGTACCAAAAATTACAACGTCTTACACAGGGTAGCCAAAGCGTTGAGGATTGTTATAAAGAAATGGAGATTGCCATGATTATGGCAAATGTGGAGGAGGATAGAGAAGCTACCATGGCACAATTCTTGAATAATCGGGAGATTGCAGATAAGGTTGAGTTGCAACATTATGTGGAGATTGAGAAAATAGTCCACAAAGCCATCAAGATTGAGCAGCAACTCAAGAGGAGGGGTAACACTCGTGCAGCCCCAAACTCGAGTTCCACTCCTTCAAAGCCGAGCTATGTGAAACGAGACGAGAGGCCACAAGCATCTACTACACCTAAACTATGATCCGAGCCGTCCAAGCACAATACACAAGGTAACACCGTAACTCCTACCATTAGGAATCGTGACATTAAGTGTTTTAAATGTCAAGGCAGGGGGCATATCGCAAGTGAATGTGTGAATCAAAGAGTTATGGTATTGCGGGACAATGGTGAGATTGTAACTGAAGATGAGACGGAAGAGAATGAGATACCACCATTAGAGGATGTCGAAGATGAAGAGTATATAGCCCCTGGGGAATTGACTTTAGTAGCGAGGAGAGCTTTGAATGTGCAAGTAAGGAGGACGAAGCAGCCCAAAGAGAAAACATTTTCCATACTAGGTGCTATGTTCAAGACAAAGTATGTAGTATGATTACTGATTGAGGAAGTTGTACTAATGTTGCCAATACTATCATGGTAGAGAAATTAGGGCTTTCGACACTTAAACACCCACGGCCAAACAAATGACAATGGAGAGGTGAAAGTGAACAAACGGGTACTAGTGACTTTTTGGATTGGCAAGTATGAAGATAAGGTGCTTTGTGATGTAGTGCCAATGCAGGCTGGACACTTGTTACTTGGGTAGCCTTGGCAATTTGACAGACGTGTGAAACATGGTGGCTTTACCAACATATATTCATTTGTATTTAATCAACGCAATATCACTCTTGTTCCATTGACACCAAAGCAGGTTTATGGAGACCAAGTGAGCCTACAGAGGGAGAGTGAGGAAAAGAAAAGTGATGAGAACCATCAAGGGAATACCATTAAAGCTTCAAGTGATCCTTTGCACATTCATGGATTAATTGAGAAAATATGGATTGAAAATGCAATTCAAGATGCAAGACATCATGAATTGGGCTTGGAGAGAAGACAAGGCATTTTGGGCATTATTCAGGCTATTGGGCATCCAAATACACAATTTGGATCAAATGCAGAAAGGGAAAATTCGGAATAAATTTGGTATTGATTGAGCTAGAATTAATGTGCAACCTATATACCGTTGGAAAGATCATTAAGTTAGCTTTCTAATTCATTTTATAGAGCTAGATTTGGAGATCTCTAGAAGGAGTTATGATCAATTTATTACAGCTTGTTCAGGCTTGGGAATTCAAACGACTCCTTTGATTATTCAACTTCATTTATTTGTTTTGTGTCAAGTTTATCAATGTGTTAGGTAAGTCTATCATTAATAATGGTGGGTTGGTGAAGGCTTTTAAAGCACCCTTTGACAAACCTATACTTGGAGGGTTGTTCCAATGTTGCCATTTGTATTTTTAGGATCTTGGGTTTCTTCTAGCCTATTTAAACTCAGCAACCTTGCTATGTATGACAATTAAGAGATTAATGTTACTTGAATTTGAAAGATTATTCTTTCTTTGGTTCTTTTGAGAACTAGTGAACTTATTAAGAATTTGCATTCTTGTGGCGTTCCAAATTTAGACTTATCACTCACCTTCTCATCTATTTCTTGAGTGTGGCATCAATATCATTATCTATACCTTTGGTTCATGCTTTTCTTAAGCATTGGGTCAAGGTTTTGTTTGTCATAAATCTGTTTAGAACTTTCTTGGGAAGCTGAAACTATAATTTAAGTGTGAGTTTCAAAGTTTCATTGTGGGATTTCGTATCAAAAAGGAGATAAAAAGGGAGTGAAACTAAAAAAGAGGCCGAGAAAAATGTGAGAGAAAAACCAAAGAAAAATATGGCCATTGAACGAAAATTAGATGGAAAATAAAAGAATTTCTATGCAAGAGCGAGTGAGATAAAAAAAGCGTTGTTTTTACATCAGCCGATGATTGTACTTTTGTACAAAGAGGCATTTTTAAACACTAACGAATTTGACCCTACTTTGCCTAGTTCTATTACTTTTCTTTTGCAGGAGTATGAGGATGTCTTTCTTGAGGAAACACTACATGGTTTACCTCCAATCTGAGGGATTTAGCATCAGATTGATTTTGTGCTCGGTGCAACCATTCTAAATAGACCAGCCTATAGGAGCAATCTGGAGGAGACCAAGGAACTTCAAAGGCATGTTAATGAATTAATGGAGTGAAAGCATGAGTCCATGTGCAGTTCCCGTTTTATTAGATCCTAAGAAGGATGGGTTGTGGAGGATGTGTGTTGATTGTCGAGCCATCAACAACATAATGGTAAAGTATCGACATCCCATTCCTAGGCTAGATGACATGCTTGATGAATTACATGGGTCTTGGGTATTTTCCAAAATTGATTTGAAAAGTGGATATCATCATATTAGAATGAAAGAAGGTGATGAATGGAAAACTGCTTTTAAAACAAAATATGGTTTGTATGAATGGTTAGTCATGCCTTTTGGTCCAACTAATGCCCCGAGCACTTTTATGAGACTTATGAATCATGTCTTGCGAGCTTTTACTGGCAAGTTTTTTGTTGTTTATTTTGATGATATCCTCATTTATAGAAAAACATAAACGATCATGTAGTACATTTGAAATATGTTTTAGATGTGCTTAGAAAAGAAAAGTTGTTTGCTAACCTGAAGAAGTTTACTTTTTTGACCGAAAAACTTGTGTTTCTAGGATTTGTTGTGAGTGCACAAGGTATATAGGTTGATGAGGAAAAGGTACGTGCAATCCAAGAGTGGCCGAGTCCTACAAGTGTAAGTAATGTGAGAAGCTTTCATGGGCTTGCTAGTTTCTATCGACGATTTGTGAAAGAGTTCAACACATTAGCCGCACCACTTACTGAAGTAATAAAAAAAGATATTGGATTCAAGTGGCGAGAAGCACAAGAGAAGGTATTTCAAATAATCAAGCAAAAACTGACCAATGCTCCTTTATTGTCTTTGCCTAACTTTAATAAAACATTTGAAATTGAATGTGATGCCTCAGGTATTAGTATTGGCGCAGTCCCAATACATGAAGGACGACCAATTGCTTACTTAAGTGAAAAGTTGAGTGGGGCAGCCTTAAACTATCCTATTTACGATAAGGAGTTGTATGCATTGGTTCGAGCGTTAGAAACGTGGTAGCACTACCTATGGCCTAAGGAGTACTCGATTCACACCGATCATGAGTCCTTGAAACACCTTAAAGGCCAACACAAGCTAAACAACAGACATGCTCGATGGGCAGAATTCGTTCCATATGTCATTCGTTACAAGCAAGGTAAGGAAAACATTATTGCAGATGCGCTTTCTCACAGGTATGTCTTAATCTCAACACTTAATGCTAAACTACTTGGTTTTGAACATATTAAGGAATTGTATGCTGATGACCATGATTTTAGTGTTGAATACCAAGCTTGTGAAAAGACTGTAGTCGGTAAATACTTCAGGCATGATGGCTATTTATTTCAGGAGAATAAACTGTGTGCCTAACTGTTCTTTGAGAGATTTGTTAGTGAGAGAATCCCATGGAGGAGGGTTAATGGGGCATTTTGGAGTTGTAAAGACTAGCAGTTTTACAGGAACACTTCTATTGGCCACATATGAAACGAGATGTTGAAAGACTTTGTTGTAGATGTGTCACTTGTAGGCAAGCCGAATCGAAAGTGCAACCTTATGGCTTATACACCCCTTTGCCAATGCCTAGTGCACCTTGCACTGATATTTCAATGGATTTTGTACTAGGTTTACCGAGGTCTAGACAAGGGAAAGACTCAATTTTTGTGGTTGTAAATAGATTTTCAAAGATGGCAAATTTTATTCCATGTCACAAAATGGATGATGCTTCTAATGTTGCTGACCTATTCTTTAGGGAGATTGTGAGGTTGCATGGTATGCCTAGGACAATTGTTTCTAATACGGGTGCTAAGTTTTTAAGTTACTTTGGGAAAACCTTATGGGCTAAGTTAGGAACTAAGTTGTTGTTTTCAACTACTTGTCACCCTCAAACTGATGATCAATCAAAAGTTGTGAATAGAACTTTATCTACTCTGTTGTGAGCTATCATTAAAAAGAACATCAAAACTTGGGAAGATTGTTTACCACTTGTTGAGTTTGCTTATAATCATTCCATTCACTCTACTACTGAGTATTCACCGTTTGAAATTGTTTATGGTTTTAATCCTTTAACCCCATTGGATTTAACTCCATTACCTGTTTTTGAGCGTGTTAACTTAGATGGCAAGAAAAAGACGGGTGAAGTTCAACATTGAGTGGAGAACTGAACAATATGCTAAACAAGCCAACAAAGGGTGACATAAGCTAGTCTTTGAACCTAGCGATTGGGTGTGGTTACCCACGTGCAAGGAAAGATTTTCGGAACGAAGGAAATTTAAGTTATCACCTCGAGGGGATGGCCCATTCCAAGTTTTGGAACGGATCAATGACAATGCATACAAACTAGATTTGCCTGGTGATTACAATGTAAGTGCTACTTTTAATGTTTCCAATTTGAGTCCTTTTGATGTAGATGATGATTTGAGGACAAATCCTCTTCAAGAGGAGGGGAATGATGAGATTAAGGATAAAACTATCACAAGCACATGGGATGAGGCATATTCAAATCCTATTCAAGTTCCCGTCGGACCCGTTATAAGAGCTTTAGCAAAGAAATTCAAAGAAGCACTTAATGGATTGATTCAAGCAACTTGGGCTCAATCAAATTTGATACGAACCCCGTCAAGAACTGACGCGACCCTAATCAATTTAGTTCCCAAGATCGAATTTAAACCAGGAATGGAATGGAACCTCGACCCAATGCTTATTGAAAGCACGAACCTTGGTATGTGAAGACGCCACAATCAGCTATGGATGGTTTGATTGATAAGTCAAGAGTTTGAACGCCACGAAAATCCGATAAGTTCAAAGAGTTCGTAAAGGACCAAAGAGAATTAACTCTCTCACCAATTGCATTAAAAAAACTTCTTTTTTTTTTTGTTTATTGAATATGAGTACTTTATATAGGGTTGGTTACAAGAATTTTTGGAAATAAATCCTAACCCAAAAATCAAATCTGAATATAAATCTTCCCTAATAGGAAAGAATCTAAATCAAATTAGAATTCTAATCTAAGTTAATAGGAAAGAATTTAAACTAAATCAGGATCCTAATTGTCTTAAATGCCTTACATCAATTAAATGGAAACTAGGCAATTAAAATAGAAATAACTGATTTGATTCCCTAATAGCCTCCTCAAGAAATGGGAAAGTATCTGAAAAAGAAAAATAATATATTTTCCTGCCATAATGTTTAAGCCAATTCCCTATTTCATGGAAGTGAGTATTTGGAAACTTCAAGAGCCTAAATCATGCATTTATCATGTGCGATTCCTTCAATGGGCCTCCACGAATTTGATTGAGCCCAAGTTGCTTGAATCAATCCATTAAGCACTTCTTTGAATTTCTTTACTTGAGCTCTTGTAACGGGTCCGACGGGAACTTGAATAGGATCTGAATATGCCTCATCCCACGTGCTTGTGATAGTTTTATCCTTAATCTCATCATTCCCCTTCTCTTGAAGATGATTTGTCCTCAAATCATCACCTACATCAAAAGGACTCAAATAAGAAACATTAAAAGTAGCACTTACATTATACTCAGCAGGCAAATCCAGTTTGTATGCATTATCATTGATACGTTCCAAAACTTGGAATGGGCCATCCCCTCGAGGTAATAACTTAGATTTCCTTTGTTCCGAAAATCGTTCCTTGCGCATGTGTAACCACACCCAACCACCGTGTTCAAAGACTAGCTTATGTTGACCTTTATTGGCTTGTTTAGCATGTTGCTCAGTTCTCCGCTCAATGTTGAACTTTGCCTTCTCATGTATCTGTTTAACAATTTCAGCCTTTTTCTTTCCATCTAAGTTAACACGCTCAAAAACAGGTAATGGAGTTAAATCCAATGGGTTAAAGGATTAAAACCATAAAAAATTTCAAACGGTGAATACTTAGTAGCAGAATGAACGAAACGATTATAAGCAAACTCAACAAGTGGTAAACAATCTTCCCAAGTTTTGATGTTCTTTTTAATGATAGCTCGCAACAGAGTAGATAAAGTTCTATTCACAACTTCTGTTTGGCCATCAGTTTGAGGGTGACAAGTAGTTGAAAACAACAACTTAGTTCCTAACTTAGCCCATAAGGTTTTCTAAAAGTAACTTAAAAACTTAGCATCCCTTTCAGAAACAATTGTCCTGGGCATACCATGCAACCTCACAATCTCCCTAAAGAATAGGTCAGCAACATTAGAAGCATCGTCCGTTTTGTGGCATGGAATAAAATGTACCATCTTTGAGAATCTATCTACAACCACAAAAATTGAGTCTTTCCCTTGTCTAGACCTCGGTAAACCTAGTACAAAATCCATCAAAAAATCAGTCCAAGGTGCACTAGGTATTGGCAAAGGGGTGTATAAGCTATAAGGTTGCACTTTCGATTTGGCTTGCCTACCACAAAGTCTTTCAACATCTCGTTTCATATGTAGCCAATAGAAGTGATCCTGTAAACCTGCTAGAGTCTTTACAACTCCAAAATGCCCCATTAACCCTCCTCCATGGGATTCTCTCACTAACAAATCTCTCAAAAAATAGTTAGGCACACATAGTTTATTCCCCCGAAATAAATAGCCATCATGCCTAAAGTATTTACCGACTATGGTCTTTTCACAAGCTTGATATTCAACACTAAAATCATGGTCATCAACATACAATTCCTTCATATGTTCAAAACCAAGTAGTTTAGCATTAGGTGTTGAAATTATGACATACCTGCGGGAAAGCGCATGACATATGGAAATGTCTCAATGAATTCTACCCATTGAGCATGCCTCTTGTTCAGCTTGTGTTGGCCTTTAAGGTGTTTCAAGGACTCATGATCAGTGTAAATCACGAACTCCTTAGGCCATAGGTAGTGCTACAACGTTTCTAACGCTCGAACCAACGCATGCAACTCTTTATCGTAAGTAGGGTTGTTTAAGGCTGCCCCACTCAACTTTTCACTAAAGTAAGCAATTGGTCGTCTTCCTGCATTAGGACTGTGCCAATACCAATACCCTGAGGCATCGCATTTCAATTTCAAATGTTTTATTAAAGTTAGCCAAAGACAATAAAGGAGCATTGATAAACTTTTGCTTGATTATTTGAAATGCCTTCTCTTGCGCTTCTCCCCACTTGAATCCAACATCTTTTTTTATTACTTTAGTAAGCGGTGCGGCTAATGTGCTAAAGTCTTTCACAAATCGTCGATAGAAACTAGCAAGCCTATGAAAGCTTCTCACATTACTTACACATGTGGGACTCGGC
The DNA here is from genome assembly GCA_030449895.1 of Citrus mangshanensis. Classification (NCBI taxonomy): domain Eukaryota; kingdom Viridiplantae; phylum Streptophyta; class Magnoliopsida; order Sapindales; family Rutaceae; genus Citrus; species Citrus mangshanensis. Next base: position 1,828,902 of record JASUUJ010000043.1, read on the forward strand.
CACTCTTGGATTGCACGTACTTTTTCCTCATCAACCTGTATACCCTGTGCACTCACAACAAATCCTAAAAACACAAGTTTATCGATGCAAAAAGTACACTTCTTCAGGTTAGCAAACAACTTTTCTTTTCTAAGCACATCTAAAACATATTTCAAATGACAACAACAAACTTGCCAATAAAAGCTCCCAAGACATGATTCATAAGTCTCATAAAAGTGCTCGGGGCATTAGTTAGACCAAAAGGCATGACTAACCATTCATACAAACCATATTTTGTTTTAAAAGTAGTTTTCCATTCATCTCCTTCTTTCATTCTAATCTAATGATATCCATTTTTCAAATCAATTTTGGAAAATATATAAGACCCATGTAATTCATCAACCATGTCATCTAGCCCAGGAATGGGATGTCGATACTTTACCGTTATGTTGTTGATGGCTCGACAGTCAACACACATCCTCCACGTCCCATCCTTCTTAGGAACTAATAAAACAGGAACTGCATATGGACTCATGCTTTCTCTCATGTACCCTTTTTCCATTAATTCCTTAACCTGCCTTTGAACTTCCTTGGTCTCCTCCAGGTTGCTCCTATAGGCTGGTCTATTTGGAATGGCTGAACTGGGCATAAAATCAATCTGATGCTCAATCCCTCGGATTGGAGGTAAACCATGTGGTGTTTCCTCAGGAAAGACATCCTCATACTCCTGCAAAAGCGAAGTAATAGAACTATGCAAAGTAGGGTCAAATTCGTTAGTGTTTAAAAATGCCTCTTTGTACAAAAGTACAATCATTGGCTGATGTAAAAACAACGCTTTTTTTTTATCTCACTCGCTCTTGCGTAGAAATTCTTTTATTTTTCATCTAAGTTTCACTCAATGGCTGTATTTTTCTTTGGTTTTTCTCTCACATTTTCCTCGATCTCTTTTTTAATTTCACTCTCTTTTTATCTCATTTTCTTTTCCTCACTCTCTCTCTGTAGGCTCACTTGGTCTCCATAAACCTGGTTTGGTGTCAATGGAACAAGAGTGATGTTGAGTTGATTAAATACAAATGAATATTTGTTGGTGAAGCCATCATGTTTCACACATTTGTCGAATTTCCAAGGCCGCGCAAGTAACAAGTGTCCAGCCTGCATTGGAACTACATCACAAAGCACTTTATCTTCATACTTGCCAATCCAAAAAGTCACTAGTACCTGCTTGTTCACTTTCACCTCTCCATTGTCATTTGTGTGTCGAAAGCCCTAATTTCTCTACCATGATAGTATTGGTAACATTAGTACAACTTCCTCCATCAGTAATCATACTACATACTTTGTCTTGAACATAGCACCTAGTATGGAAAATGTTTTCCCTTTGCGCTACTTCGTCTTCCTTTACTTGCACATTCAAAGCTCTCCTCGCTACTAAAGTCAATTCCCCAGGGGCTATATACTATTCATCTTCGACATCCTCTAATGGTGGTATCTCATTCTTTTCCGTCTCATCTTCAGTTACAATCTCACCATTGTCCCGCCACGTACTTATGTGGTATCAGAGCCATACCCATCCTAGAACCTTTCGTGTTTCTAAATCAACGTTTTCCTGACCAAAATGGTATAATTTAAGGCTTTTTCTATTTTGCTCTCTAGAACTTCAGGAGCAGAGAGAACTTCTCATTCATGGCTTCCACTTCATCTTCAACTCCAGTTACTCTTTCTTCTACTCTTTCTTTGCCCTGCTCTTGTACTTCTCATACCACCAATAAGATTGAAAATCTTGTAGAATATTCATATATCCTTGAATCAGCCCAAATCAGTGAGTCCTCCTACCCTCTCATTAGCCCTTATTAGTTGTACAAACGACCTAGCTCTTTTACCCGCAGTATTCGCACCCTCATCTCTACCCGACGCCCTCACCCTAAAGAATATATCCAGTCTTCCCGCCTGGATCAGTGTGCTCTTCAAGCCACCTCTGCTGAACAATATGTCACTCTGGAGATTCCCTCCGAGTTGCTCTCCAACTGGAAATGAGAAGGTTATACTCATCTTCATCTTGGAGGCATCAGACACTTACTCTTCATGGAAGAAAGGATTACCTGCTATGCTTGATACCCGGTTTAAACAAAGATGATATTGGCACTGTTCTTACAACCCTCCATGCAGGAAGTGTTTTACTTACCTTTTACCCAAACTTCAACCTTTCTCTCCAAGATCCCAACTTGCCCACAACCTTGAAAGTTCAAATCCAAATCCAAGGTGCTGAACAAATTTCTTCTGCCAAAATTGCCACCCTACACCACCAATTGGTCTATAGGCTTCAAAATCATGCCTTAGATCTACCCACTCCTGAACATCATTCTGATACCCTCATGGTCTTAGCCGAATCTGACCAGATCCCAACCATCATCCAGATCCCAAGACAAATTCCCCGTCATGAGCTCATCAAGCTTATGCCTCTTGAATGGATCTCCAACTATGAACAGTTCCATAACAATACCGCTCCAATTCAGACCTCTGAAAGCATGTTTGAAAGACGCCAAGATGGAACAGTTCGAATGACTTTTAAACCTCCTCCAAGTGCTCCACAAGAGCCCCCTCGGCTCTCCTTTACCTATTCTTCAATTATCACAGCTGTTCAGACAGCCCAAGAAGATCTGCCCATTACAGGATTCAATTCTGAAGGCTACCCTGTTTATCCAACCAAGCAAAATGGCCATTTCCTATGGGATGCCCCTGGCTCAGGCATGTGTGACCCAAATTGTCCCTGCTGGGATAATTGGGACGAAGACGATGATTATGCCACCACACGGAAAAAGAAACCCAAAAAGAAAAACCCTCCAGTCTCCTGCCACCATTATGATCCCAAACCACTACACGATCCTCCACCTCCACCAGCTCCATTACCCTTTTACCAAAAAGAACTCAAATGGATTGCAAAGCAATGTAAATCTGAAATTCCATCACCAATCCCACTCCAAACACCACCACTGGCTTGTATGATGTTTTCATCTACTTCTTCAGATTATTCTTCCTCTTTTCCTCCTTTAGACACTCACACAGATTCCCAACGAAATGTCGTGTCCAAACCCTTTGTCCCTTCACCAATTACCTCATCTGGCCACCTAGAACCTCCCAAACCTTTTGAATAAGTCCTCAATTGGCAAACCCAAAATGCCAGAGCACAAAATGATACTTTGTTGAATATCAACTCCAAAGTTGAGAACATCAGTCTACGAACTGAACAACTTGAGACAAAAGTTGACTCCATCACTGCACAGATGCAGCAGATCCACCAAAATCTCCAGTCTAGAATTATTCAACTCGATTCTGAGTTACGAACCATGCTTGCCCAGCGCTATTATTGCCCAGAATTTGACCAAAAGGAAAGGGAAATCAGACGCTTAAAAACTGAGCTTGATCAGATTGAATCTGAAAAATAAAGACCTACCCTTTTTACCACATCACCTCCTCTCCCTTCCATAGGTCCAACTTATCATCCATTTGCCTCTATGCTTTCCCCCATCAGACATATGATCCTTCCAAGTTATTTGGCATGACCCATACTCTTTTCAGAGACAATCCCTTACCACCACCACCTAAACCTAAACCAAAGCCTAAACCTCACCCACGACCAGCTACATTTCATCCATCACCCATTACCATCCCAGGCCAACACTCTCCTGGTCATACTCCGCCATCGCCACCAGTACCTCCACCACCAACTGAATCCCAACCACCTTCTCAGTCCAAGGATAAACAACCAATGCACCAATTTAGTGCCTATACAGTTGACCACTCTTCTACTACGATTCAAATCTAGTTATAGCCATACGAGATCGACATCAATCTTCGATCCACTAGTGATTCTGAAAAGTCCTATGCTGATATCACCAGAATCTTGATGGCCCAACCTGATCACCCTCCTCAAGGCCAGACCTCCTATACAGAACCATATGTTGATATTCCCTCAGAAGTTGAAGAAGAAATGCCTGAATCCTCTGCCACAAACCAACCCCCTCCAGCTCAAGCCCAAACCAATTCACCCAGTCAAAAATCTTCAAATGGCCTATGGTTCACATTTGATGATCTTCCCTCTCATAAATGGCGTGATCGCCTTAATGAAATGTCTGCCTGGATTGACCTTCAAATGCTACGTCCAGGAGCCACAACTCAATCAGTCCTTAGAGAGTTTGCTACTCGTTTTACGGGTGCTCTAAGAGATTGGTTTGATTCTTTAGGCAACTACAGACAATTGCAGTTTGTTCAATTACCAGAAGTCTCAAGTGCCCTTGCGGTTATCCATGATCAATTCCTTGGAGACCCCTCTGCAGTCTTTGAAGCTGCACGACGAGACTATCTCAACATGAAATGCTGTTCCCTTAATGCTAAGGATCTTGACTTCCATTACAAGCGGATGTCTTTGCTATTTTACAAGCTTAATGGATTCAAGGATCTTGACTTCCATTAGAAAGCGGATGTCTTTCTAGCCTCTCTTCCAGATGAACTCCAACCCGACATCCAGCGACAACTCACAGCATCCAATCTTTCCCTTGACAACATCTCTCTTGGCAAAATCTTCCAGCTTGCCAAAACTTGTCTCGATAAACTCTGCGAACAGAAGCAGTTTTTCAAAGAACTGTTGAAAGACAAAGAGCCATTTCGGAGTGCTTGCAAAAAGCCTTACTTGCAGATCAAATGCAAAAAGAAAAAGGATTGTGATTGCAGTCCTAAAAAGAAAAGGCATTTTAAGAAATTCAGAAATCCAGAATTTTCATCCAGACCTCGTCGATCCAGAAAGCCTTACAGATTCTTCAGAAAGAAATCATCTTCTTCCAGAGACATTAAACGAAGAAAATCAAGCCGATGTTTCATCTGCAAGAAGAAAGGTCATTTTGCCAAAGATTGTCCCAACAAGCGAGAAAAATCTATTCGGTTAGTTGAGCATCTCCAAGCCACTACAGATTACTCTCCAGAAAAGGATGAACTGGAATTCTATTTCTCTGAACAAGATGAACCCAATGATGACACAGTGTTCGCCCTGCAGAACTCCTCTGATGATTCAGACAGTGATCAGTCCCAATTCATTTTCCACCAACAGTTACTGTCCCTTGACACTACTATTCCTATACCATCCATCAAACTCCAAATCTTACCCTCAAAGTTCCAAAGGCCCATTCCAGCAATTCGTCTCATCGACACCGGTGCCCAACGCAGCATGTTAAACCCACATATTCTTCCACCAGAATACTGGACAGAATATTAAGAACATTTCAAAGCTAACAATGGCAAACTCTTCACCACCTCTTTGATTACCAAAAAACCCATTGGTATTCAAATTTTCCCCAATTGTGTCATTTGGACCAAGGTTATTGGTTCAACCCTTCCTAAGAAGGATCTCTTGTTAGGTTTTGACATCCTTCACCAGATCAAACACCTCCAAATCCTTCCCAATGGAATTCGAGTCAAGTCCATGTTCAAACCCTTCACAGACATTCTAAAACTCTACACTCTGTCTGAAACCCCTTAACCATACCAGGATATTTCAAACAAGCTTTTGAGTTTCTGTCCAGAGTCCCATTCTGAGTTCACCCATCCAAACCCATTGTGGAAAAATAAGTCTTTCTTCATTAAGTTACCTTTCAAACTCAATGAAGACATTAACCCAACCAAAGCTACTCATCTAGGAATGAGTCCTTCTGACTTACTCCTAGCCTAACAGGAATGTTCCCAATTGTTAGCCCAAGGTTTAATCGAGCCCACAAATTCTCAATGGGCTTGCCAAGCCTTTTATGTTGAAAAGCATTCTGAAATTGTTCGAGGAAAGAAACGCCTAGTCATAGACTATCAGCCACTAAACATGTTTTTGCAAGACGAAAAATTTCCTTTACCCCGTCGACAAAGCATGTTTACTTTTCTCAAAAATGCCCAGATCTTTTCAAAATTTGATTTAAAATCAGGTTTTTGGCAATTAGGCATTGAACCCTCGGAACGATACAAAACTGCCTTTTGCATTCCCAATGCCCATTTCCAATGGACTGTCCTTCCCTTCGGCCTCAAAACTGCCCCATCCATTTTCCAAAAATCCATGGTCAACATCTTTCAGCCTATTCTGCACCATGCATTAATTTACATTGATGATATTTTGCTTTTTTCAGGATCACATGATGAACATCACCAGCTGTTAACTCAATTCTATGGTATTGTCCAAAGTCATGGAATTATGTTATCGGCCAAGAAAAGCACCATTGCTACAGACAATATTGAATTTCTTGGTATGATCATAAAAGACGGCCACTACCAGCCAGGAAAGCACATTGCCCAAGAGTTGCTCCATTTTCCAGATCAGCAACTTTCCAAAACGCAAGTTCAACAATTTCTCGGCATCATCAATTACATCAGAGACTTCATTGATGAGAACCATCAAGGGACCATTAAAACTTCAAGTGATCCTTCGCACATTCATGGAGGCCCAATTACAAGAGCAAGAGCCAAAAAGATGCAAGCTGCTTTAAATGGATTAATTGAGAAAATATGGATTGAAAATGCAATTCAAGATGCAAGACATCATGAATTGGGCTTGAAGAGAAGACAAGGCATTGTGGGGATTATTCAAGTCATTGGGCAGCCAAATACACAAGTTGTATCAAATGCAGAAAGGTCAAATTCGGAATAAAAACTGTATTGATTGAGCCATAATTAAAGTGCAAGCTATATACCGTTGGAAAGATAATTAAGTTAGCTTTCCAATAAATTTTACAGAGCTGGATTTGGAGTTCTCTAGAAGGCGTTATGACCAATTCTTTACAGCTTGTTCAGACTTGGGATTTTCAACGAATCCTTTGTTTTTCAACTTATTTGTTTGTTTTGTTTCAAGCTTGTCAATGTGTAAGGTAAGTCTACCATCAATGATGGTGGGCTAACATTAAGTTTGTCAATGATAGCATTAATTATAGTAGGCTAGCATTAAGTTTGTCAAAGATAGCATTGATCATGGTGGGTTGGTGAAGACTTTTGAAACATCTTTTGACAAACCTACTTGGAGGGTTGTTCCAATGTTTCCATTTGTATTTTTAGGATCTTGGGTTTCTTTTAGCCTATTTAAATTCAGCAACCTTGGTATGTAAGGAGAGTAGAGATTAATGTTATTTGAATTTGAAAGATTATTCTTTCTTTGGTTCTTTTGAGAACTAGTGAACTTATCAAGAATTTGCATTCTTGTGGCGTTCCAAATTTAGACTTATCACTCACCTTCTCATCTATTTCTTGAGTGTGGCGTCAATACCATTCTCTATACCTTTGGTTCATGTTTTCTTAAGCATTGGGTCAAGGTTTTGTTTGTCTTAAATCTGTTTAGAACTTTCTTGGGAAGTTGAAACTATAAATTAAGTGTGGGATTAAAAGTTTCATTGTGGGATTCGTATCATTCATCCCACATGTGGATCACTACAGTCATCACCTTTCGGCTTTATTGAAAAAGAAGCCCCCAGAATGGAATGCTGACCACACAAATGCTGTCACTACTCTCAAGCAGATTGCGCAAAATCCGCCTCCTTTAAAGTTGATTACTGATGGAAAGCGCATATTACAGATAGGCGCCAGTGATGAATCTTGGGGTGCCATCCTCCTTGAAGAACTCGATGGACAAGAACACTTTATCGCTTACGCTAGTGGACAATTTTCTGACACACAGAAGCATTACCATAGCGTGTTAAAAGAAATCTTAGCGGTATAGAATGGAATCAAAAAGTTTGAGTATCATCTGATTGGACACCATTTTCTCATCCTAATGGACAGTTCAGCCTTCCCCAATATTCTCAATTTCAAAGGTAAAACTGTTCCCGAAAAAATGTTACTCAGATTAAAAGATTGGTTTTCCAAATATGACTTTTCGGTCAAGCATATAAAGGGATCCCAGAACCTCATCCCTGATATGCTATCCAGACTCTCAAAACCAGAAAAACCTCTCACCCTATTTTCCACTACATACCACTTTCCGATTATCTCCATGGCTACCTCACTACCCTCAGAAGCTCTCACCAAGAAAACTTTTCCTTTTAATAAAATATTTTCTTCTGTCTTTGCCATCCAAGAGTTTACAAGAACAGCTCTCTTCCGCTTCTTCATGAAAGCCTACCTTGTCACAGATCCCTTTCCATTTTCCTCTTTCCACCCAGAAAACCTGTTCCTTACAGGTTTAACCCTTGATCCATCCAGAGAAACCACTGAAGATGTGTTATGGTACATCTGGTGCCTAACAGTCCTTTATGCCACCAAGTTGGTTTTACCAATTACTTCCACTTTGGAACATCTCCTTGACCCAGACAAAGCCACCTCTCTTACCTGGACATTACTGGAATGGTTCTCCCCCATACCATGGTGGAGAAAGAAGCTCCAACAACTGTCAGAAATTTACAACCTTGAACGTATGCCTGCCTTGGAAGCACAAATGTTCACCTCAGTCTTTATCATTCACAGGCCATACTTCCAACATCCAGACACAAAACTCTTTTGGACTCAAGACCAGGTATATGAATGGTTCACTGCACCACATCTAGCTGTCATTGAAAATGAAATCCAAGATGTCCTTCACAACTACCTTTGCCAATTAAACCACCAATCTCCGCCACTTAAAGACATCTTCCACACCTCCTTAGGCCCACAACATGACCTCCTCATGATCCCCACTCCATCTGCCATATCCAAACCAAAATCCACGGGCATCATTATCAAAGAAGAAAAGCCAGACTACACCGACTTCCTTTTCCAAGACTCCCAAGACCCATGGGAAGCTTTCCTTCCCCTCAGCCAACATCTCCAACAGTTTCCACAACCATCCATGAATGAACCAGGATCCTCATCCCAACCTCCCAAAGCTGACAAGGCCACTAAACCCTCCAAAGTTGACAAAGCCACTCAAACATCACCCAGGCCAGGATCCCGACGAGATTGTCCTTATCCCTCCTGCCGTGGTCCCCACTGTAAGCATCCAAAGCTCTCCAAAACCTTTTTCTCAAAATCCAACTATGACAATCCCTATGAAACTGAAAGCTCATCCGAAGACAAGTACATGAATCTCCGCTCTCCATAAAGTTGTTTGTCTTGTTGCTTTCAATAAAGTTATTTGTCTTTTTGCTTTCAATAAAGTTGTTTGTCTTGTTGTAATAATTATGTTTTACTTTATGGTTTTGTCTTGGTTTGCCTTATGCTTTGGCTCTTGCCAGTTGTAAAAGTCTTTGTAAGCGTGCTTTATCTTTTGTCCATTTGTCCAAGTCTTGATCGGTGGGCTTGGCTTTCTAAAAAGGTGTGCTACAGGTCATGATCACTTGATAAGTCATGATCTATGTTGTCGTATCTTTACTTTTGCTTTTGTAAAAGATAGGGGTCCTGTCCTATCTTCCCGAGAATTCTCCTATATAAAGGATTCTCCCCTCCCTTGTAACATAGAAGCATGAAAAATATAAAAGTTTGAAGCAATAAACTCTCGTGTGTTTTTCACTATGAATCCCTAAACCTCTCTCCTCTCTCTGCAAATGAAGCCCTCTAGAGAAAGAAAAAGAATAAAGAATTAAATTTGTTCATTTTGAAACCTAAGGAAGTATGCTCTGCACTTGCCTTCCCGTAAGGATCCTGTGCATTAGAAAACTTTTGAAACAAATTCTTATCTGGTTTGGTACCCTGTTTTAGACTAAAGGAAAGTCTGTTTTGGGCCCCCTGCCTTGACATTTAAAACACTTAATGTCACGATTCCTAATAGTAGGAGTTACGGTGTTACTTTGTGTATTGTGCTTGGACAGCTCGGATCATAGTTTAGGTGTAGTAGATGCTTGTGGCCTCTCGTCTCGTTTCACATAGCTTGGCTTCCAAGAAGTGGAACTCGAGTTTAGGGCTACACGAGTGTTACCCCTCCTCTTGAGTTGCTGCTCAATCTTGATGGCTTTGTGGACTATTTCCTCAATCTCCACATAATGTTACAACTCAACCTTATCTGCAATCTCCCGATTAAGTCCATTTAAGAATCGTGCCGTGGTAGCTTCTCTATCCTCCTCCACATTTGCCCTAATCATGGCAATCTCCATTTCTTTATAATAATCCTCAACGCTTGGGCTACTCTGTGTAAGACGTTGTAATTTTTGGTACAAGTCTTAATAATAGTGGCTAGGTACAAAACGCTTTCTCATCAATGATTTCATTTCATCCCATGTCTCAATTGGATGTTCCCTATTTCGCCTCCTGCTATAAACAAGTTGATCCCACCAAGTAATAGCATAGTCAGAGAACTCAATCACAGCCAATTTTACTTTTTTTGCCTCTGAATAATTGTGGCAGTCAAATATGAACTCCATTTTCTTCTCCCATTCAAGGTATGCTTCTGGGTCGGATTTTCCTTGAAAAGATGGAATCTTCATCTTTATGCCACTCAATCCATCATCTCTATTCCTAGCTCTCCTACCTTGTCCATCTCTCCTGTAGCTACCCACTGAGTCCTCTCCTTCATCATAATCATCCCTATAATAGTCATCAATCTCTCCTCTAACTAGAGCTCTTTCTCTCCTACGTGCTTGAGGAACGGGTTGTGGCTGCCCTGCATGTGTGTTCTCCACCTGATCCAAATGCTCGTGGATGAGCTCTAATTCAGCCCTCATCATCCTTCTCATCTCTCCCATCAATGCTTGAATTTGTAAATTCTGAGTAGTTGCGGATTGATCCTCTTCATTTGTGTTTGTTCTTGAAATCATGAGGCGAAGGCGAAGGAGAAAGAAAAAGCCTTATACTCCTAAAACTCCATGTCGGCCCTATTTTTCAAGACCACTAGGGTTTGCCAGTTGAGCACTGCTTCATACTGCTTTGGTGCTTCTGGTGCTCCAGAGGTTGTGATTAGTGATTGGACATAGGGTTGAGAAACAACTTTTGTTTGAGGGTGAGACTGGGAACAATGGTGAAACCAGAGAGGAACAGATGTTCTAAGCGAGAGGGAAAACTTTCGGGTTTGGTTTTGTGAACATCCATGAAATACCTATAAAGGAATGACATTTCTGTGATCTCCACTATCCAAGAGATTAACCACATTCATCCCACAATTCCTGGTCCATCAGTAAAAATTTCCGTCATCCCTTCTAAATTCCATAAACCTGTCTCAGTCATTGGTCTGGATGATGGTTGGAATTGTTTCTGTGTCTGCAAGAATCATCAATGCATCACTGGCTGTTTGTGTAGTTAGGAGATCTAGCGCATGATTTTGCTCTTTTTGGGTTGGACAAGTGCACTTTTTGTCATCTTTGCACTGGATTTTGAGGTAGGGTTGTTAGAACTCAACAATATCCAACCTGTCCCAATAGACATTCACCACACCTCCATTGGTCCTTCCCACACTCTTGAGGAAATTTATCATCTTTAAGGAAAGCATTAAGTGGCTGGTAATCAATAACTAATCTCTTTTTTCCACGAACTAATTTAGATCATTTTTTAACATCTGCAGAACAGAATCTCTGAATTGGATATTGATCTCAGAACAATGATCAACAATCGTATTTGGGGTCCCAAATTCAATAATAGTCCTGTTTGCTGCAAAACTTGTTCTTCCTATCCGACCAACCCTTAGGCATATCTCCACACTAGATCATTTCTTGGAATTGTTAATTATGTCAGAGACTTTGTTCCCAAAGTTACGGTCCACACTAGTCAGCTATTAGGCATGCTCAAAAAGACGGCTCCACCATGGGGTCCAGATCGGATAAATCTGTAGCCATGTGAGGTGATTAAGGAGTTGAGGGAAATCTGGATGGGGACACATCACCAGTTTCTTTTTCATATTCCTTTTTTGCTCTATCTCTTTTTTTCCACGAACTAATTCAGATTGCTTTTCAACATAGAAGGCTTGACAAGCCCAATCTGAAGTAGTAGGTTCTATGAGACCTTGCCGAAGCAATTGAGTGCATTCTTGCTTGGCGAGAGTGAGATCACCTGAACTATGATAGTGCTAGACTATCCTTTGGACCAGTAGTCCGCAAGTTCTAGTTTCCAGCCGATATACCTATAGTCCCTGAGAATGTGTGAAATGTGAGTGATTTTCAGGACAAAGTTCTAGGAACTTTTGGGAAATGGAGACAAAAAGTGCACTTGTCCAACCACCAAAAAGAAACACTTTCAGAAACATTTCCATAAATCCTCTTTCAAAAAACCAAAGAAGCCTTACAAGATCCTTTTTTCTGAAGTATCTGTAAGGCTTCTTTGGTTTTTTGGAAGAGGATTTAACCAGAACTTGCGGACTACTGGTCACTATCATAGTTCAGGGGTAACAACGCCACGTACCTATACTCACCCAGTGGCTCTTCCGTATCATCCAAGTAAGGACGATCTGGATTGCACATATGGGCTTCAGGAACATCCCATAAGAAAGTCTTATCTAAAGTATATTTTCTGCTTTTCTAGTTTGGCATGGTGTGCTTTAATAATTCTACTTTTGTAAAAGATAAGGACCCACCTTATCTCTCCTTCCTTGAGATCTCTATATAAGGATCTCTCTATCCCTTTGAAAGGTAGGAGTTAATCAGAAATAAAATTCAGTTTTCTTCACATCATGTTTCTCTAAAAACTTTTCTCTCTTCTAGGAATCAAAGAAATTATTTGGGTTAATAATGATACGCTCACCTCTAATTTTCTAAACTGGTATGCTCTACACTTGCCTTAAGCCTAAGGATCCTGTGCATTAGAAAGGTCATGTTTTATCCTCCAAAATCGATTTTTCAAATGAAATTATTTTCTCACAACGATCACCCTCTTTAAAGGCCAAGAGTGCCGTGTTTTCGAGTGGTATTGTGAAAAACTGTTTTCAAATATGATTTTCTATTTTGGTATTTGATGGATAAGTGTATATCAGCTGGAAACCAGAACTTGCGAGCTATTGGCCCTGAGGACAAACTTTGTTCTGTTACAGATCTGGTGTAACAACGCCACGTACAACTACTGTTTGGTATCAGAGCCAAGCCTATCGCAGATGTGGTATCATTAGTAATGTCAAATAATATTTTTTGATTTCCTAGAGGGAGATTACACAAATATGGAAACATCTTCATCTTCAATTCCTTCATCGTCTTCATCTCATATCTCTCTTTCCTCTACCCTATCTCTTCCAAAATCATGTTAAAAACATATAGCCTCCAAAATTGAAAATCTTATTGAATATTCCTATATTCCTGAGTCTGCCCAAATCAATGAATCTCAGTTCCCCATTACGAGTCCTTATAATCTATACAAACAAAAAACTTCTTTCACCAGAAGTATCTGCACCCTGATCTCCACCAAAAGACCACTCTCAAAAGAATATATTTAGTCTTCTAGACTGGATCAGTGTATTTTACAAGCCTCTTAAAGTGAGCAGTACATTACTTTAGAAATACCCCCAGATCTCGTGGCAAACTAGAAACGAGAGGGGTATACACATCTCCATCTTGGTGGTGTTAGATTGATTCTGACCCTCCATGGTAGAAAATGTTTACCTATTATAGCCAGAATTGCTCTCCTAGACACCAGGTTCAAATAGTACTAACATGCTGTTGTAGGAACCGTCCTGACCACACTTCATGCTGGTAGTGTCTTGTTAGCCTTTTACCCAAATTTCAACCTCTCTCTTGAGGATCCCAACATTCCCACGACCCTTAAGGTCCAAATCCAGCTCCAAGGAGCAGAACAAACACCCACATCAAAGATAGCAACTCTTCATCACCAAATCGTGTATCGATTACAGAATCATGCACTTGATCTCCCCACACCACACACTACATCTGATGCCTTAATGATACTAGCAGACACAGACACAATTCCAACCATCATCCAAATTCCCAAACAAATCCTGAAACAAGAATTGCTCAAACTTATGCCTCTTGAATGGTTAACCAACTATGAGCATTTCCACCAAAACTCTAAACTAGTTCAACCAACAGAAGCCACGTTTGAAAGACGACAAAATGGTCAAGTCAAATTATCTTTTCAAACTCCTGAAACCAAGCCTGTTTCAGACAGTTCACAGCTTTTCTACATTGCTATGATAACAGCAGTTCAAACTGGTCAAGAAAAGAAACTTTCCATTCATGGTTTCTCTTCAGAAGGATTTCCAGTATATCCAGATAAAATCAATGGTCATTTCTTATGGGATGTTCCTGAAGCCCATATGTGCAATCCAGATTGTCCTTGCTTGAATGATATGGATGTTGATGACGAATTGGAAGTTATGAGGACAAAGAAAAAGAAGAAGAAAAAATCCTCTCATCCAATAACATCCTACAAATCCTTTCCTCCACAACTTCCACCAAATCCCAAACCTCATGTCCATCCAATAAGATCATGCCTTATGTTTTCGAGTCAATCTTATGAGGAATCATTCCCTCCACTTGAAAAACAGATAGACACACAAACCAGAGTTATCTCAAAACCTTTTATCCAATCCCCAATTACGGCCTCTGGGCAACCTGAAGAGCCAAAATAGTATGAAGTTGTTTTAAACTGGCAAACCAAAAATGCAAATGCTCAGAATCAAACTCTTCAACAGCCCGGTAAGAAAATTGATCGAGTTACCAGTCAAGCCTCTCAGACTGAAACTAAAGTTGATTCAATCAGCAATCGATGTACATCCATCTACAAGATCGTATCTCTGAGCTAGATACCGATCTCAGACGAATGATCAACAACCACATCTGGGGTCCAGAGTTTAATAAAAAAGAAGCAGAGATCAGTAACTGTCCTCACAGGTCGGCCAAAACTGTTCATCTCATACAGCATCTTTAAAATTCTTCACTGTTATCTAAAAATGAAGATGTCGAATCAAAACTCATAGCCACTAATCTCAGCATAGCTGATATCTCCCTGGGAAAGATTTTTCAAATGGCAATGCTATGTCTCGACAAGATCTGTGAGCAAAAAGAATTTTTCAAAGATCTCATGGAAGACAAAAAAATCCTTTTCTGAATCTTGTAAAAAACCCTATCTCAAGAAGGAGAGATAAGGTGGGACCCTTATCTTTTACAAAAGCAGAATGATTAAAGTACACCACATCAAAACCAAAAAAAAAGCATAAAACACACTTTAGACAAGACAGGACCCTTGTCTAATTATTAAAGCAAACTTTTAAAAAGAAAAAGCTAAAGATTCCCATGCGTGTCTGCAATCATGGAGTGGATGGGAAATGTGATGGAGACACATCGCCAGTTTCTTTCTCATATTGTCGTTTGGCACGACGGATCTGCCTTTGACCAAGATAAGCTTCAGCTTGTAGATAAGCTTCTTCATCAACGGCAGTCATCTTTTTTTAGGCTGGTGGAGCAGGAGGATCTGGGTTGGTGACACTGTAATGGGAAGTTTCAGTAGGGAAAAGGGACTGAAAATCTTCCTATGGATCCTGAGCGTCTTGGAATAAGACGTTAGTGTAATCAGGACGTTGTTCCATGACAAGGATTCCTTGAGGACTGGAACTGAAACTGGAACTGGGAGTACAAGTTTGTGTCTTTGGGACAATTTACAAGGTGTGTGATGGTCCAACAGAGGTGTGATGGATGTTTGTGGCAGGTGGCTGAACATTGTTGAGTTCCATGAGGTATGACTTGAGAATAGAGGTAACAGATGTATCATGGATGAGGGTATAAGGATGGGGATAAGTTTTTCATTCATAGGCCATATCTTGTGTCTAGAAGTCTCTTGTTTCTGGGTGCTGGAAGTAAGGTCTATGAACGATGAAGACTGTAGTGAACATGTTGGCTTCTTATTCTGGCATTCTGTCTAATCCGTGAAAAGTACACAGATTTTTGAGCTATTTATGCCATCACGTGAGTGGGGAATACCATTCAAGGAGAGTTCACAGACGGTCTGGGAAAAATTCAGGAGTGGTGAGATGGCAGAGGACTGGTTGGACAGGGAAGGCCAATTTTGTAGCATACAGGGTAGTGAGGCACCACATGTACCATAACTCATCTTCACAAATGGTGAGGGATGACAGGGTAAGACCTGTGAGAAACAAGTTTTCCATACAGGGGGAAGGAAAACGATCAGACTTTTTGTTCTGAACATTAAAGAAATACCGGTAAAGGAATTTCTTTAGAAAGTCTTGGATCTGGTAGGCTGAATGAAAAGAAATGTTCATGGGAAAGGTTCTCTGGTTGAGAGCTTTGAAAGGAAGTTGACGATTCATGGCTATGACTGGGATGGTGTGAATGGAGGAAATAAGTGAAGGTTTATTTATAGCCGGACGTGTAAGGAAACATGAGATGAGGTTTTGTTTGCCTTTTATGTGTTGGACAGTAAAATCATATTTAGCAAACCAGTTTTTGAGGCTAAGCAGCTGTTTGTCAGGGAGCAACTTGTTTTTAAAGTCAAAGATTCTAGGAAAAGAGGAATTGTCCATGTTGATAAGGAATGTATGGCTGATCAGATGAAATTCAAATTTTTTTATTCCATACTTGACCGCCAAAATCTCTTTGTAGATCACATGGTAATTCTTTTCAGAGTCTTTGAATTGTTCGCTTGCATGTGCACAGAAGTAACGTACACCATTTATCTCTTCAAGAAGGATGGCACTCCAGTAATTATCACTGGCATCGATCTGTAGAATGTGTTGTCCAGTTGTGGGAATTCGGAGAGGAGGAGGTGACTGGCTATCACCTTTAGTTGTTGGACAGCTTCTGTCTGTGTTGGTCCCCATGGAGGGCACTGTTTTCTGAGCATACGGGACAACTGGCTTATGTGGATTACAACTTTAGAGATGAAATCACATAAATAATTAACAATCCCGAGGAATTATTGGATCTTCTTTTTGTTGAGATGTGTGTCCAGAAACTTAATAATTCAGTTGCAATGTGTGGACCAGGTTCATAATGGCCATCTTTAATCACCATGCCAAAAAAGTCAATTGATTTTTTTGCTATGCTGCTTTTCTTTTCAAAAAGCATGATTTTGTGTTCCTGCACAATATGAAAGAAATTCAAAAGGAGCTTTTGGTGGCTCTCATGGTCAGAGAAAAATAATAAGATATCATCAATGTATACCAAAGCATGATGTAGGATAGGATGGAAGATTTTTGTCGTGGCCTTTTGAAATAATAAAGGAGCAACCTTAAGGCCAAAAGGCATAACAGTCCACTGATAATGGGCATTAGGGATGCAGAAGGCAGTTTTGGGACGGTCAACTGGTGAAATACCAAGTTGCCAAAAACCAGTTTTTAAATCAAACTTAGAGAAGATACGAGCCCCTTGAAGATAGACAAACAGAGTCTGTATTTTTGGAAGGGGAAACTTATCATCTTTAAGGAAAGAATTAAGTGGCTAGTAATCAATAACTAATCTTTTTTTACGGTGAATTAATTCAGATCTTTTTTCAACATAGAAGGCTTGACAAGCCCAATCTGAATCAATAGGTTCAATAAGACCTTGCTGAAGCAACTGAGAACATTCTTGCTTAGCAAGTAAGAGGTCGGAAGGAGACATACCCGAAGGAAAGTGAATGAAGAATTGTTCATTTTTCCAAATAGGTGAAGGATGGTGGAACTGTGAATGGTTTTCTGGACAAAACTCTAGGAACTTTTGTGAAATATAACTGTATGGAGATGGTGTTTTCTGAAAGTGTATACAGACGTAATGTATCTGTATAAAGCAAGATCATTTATTTGTAGCGAACTCCAGAACTAGTGAGGAATAGGTTTTTAACTAAATGAAGAATGTCAAAACCTATGAGTAAGTCTTTATCTGGGAGTTTAGATGCTACAATCTTTTTCCAAATTATGCAATTCGGAAAGAATTGAATACTAATGCGTTTGTTGGTAATCCATGTGGTTTCAAAAGTTTTTCTATTAACTGCTCGAAAAAGTTTCAAATGTTTTTCTCAACAATCAGAGGGAAGGACAAAAGGATCAATCATATTGGTATATGCACCAGTGTCAATAAACCCAATGACAGGAACAGGTTTATGAAATTTAGAAGGAAGGATTGACATTTTTAGAGAAGGTCTGGGAATGGCTGAAACATGGTTGACAGTTTGAACTGTAGAGATGACTGAAATATCATCAGAATCAAAAGATTCTGCGATAATGAAGGCAGTCTAATCATCTTATTCTGACTGTTTTGAAAAATTTGATTTGACATCTTCATTCTCAGATAATAGTGAAGAATGTTGAAGATGTTGTATGAGACGAACAGCTTTGGCAGACTTATGAGGACAGTTTCGAGCAAAGTGACCGCGTTTCTTGCAAATGAAACAATGGTTGTGCTTTTTCTTTATGTACTGGGAAGTATCCTTTTTTATGAAATATCGGAGAGGTTTTTTGACAGATGATTTTCTATAGAAGTGTTTCTGGAAATGTTTCTTCTTTCTGGTTGGACAGATACACTTCTTTTCATCTTTGCACTCTATCATGAAATAGGGTTTTTTGCAAGCTTCAGAAAATGATTTTTTGTCTTCCATGAGATCTTTGAAAAATTCTTTTTGCTCACAGATCTTGTCGAAACATAGCATTGCCATTTGAAAAATCTTTCCCAGAGAGATATCAGCTATGCTGAGATTAGTGGCTATGAGTTTTCTTTGGAGATCAGGTTGTAACTCAGAAGGAAGTGAGGCTATGAAGACATGTTTGAGAGATGGCTCATTGAACCCATTCAGCTTATAAAAAAGAATACTCATCCTTTTGTAATGAGATTCCAATAGATGTCTTTTGAGCGAGCAGCACTTCATCTGATGATACTCTTTTCTTTCTGCATCAGTTGAAGCAGTTTTTTCACCGATGAATTGTTCATGGATGATATTGAATGTTGTACCAATTGGAGATTGCATGAATTAGAGCTGGCGGTATTCTCCCAAGCTGTCTAGCCAATCACGTAAAGAACCCGTAGATCGGGCCATGAATTCACGGAGAATAGCTTGAGGTTGAGCATTGGGCTTGGTTCCTTGGAGATCAATCCATGCGGCAAATTCTTAAAGTTGAGCAGGCCATTTGTGACGGGGAATGTCATCAAATGTGAACCAAGATGCTGAAGATGGTTTTGTGGAGTTGTCAGGAACTGGTGGTGGCATTGATGGCTCTGGTTCTGTTGGAGATGCTTTATTTTCAGCATCAGAAGAACTATCTTCAATAGTAGGTGTGGCAGTTGAAGTGCTTGGATCTTTAGTTTTTATGGCCATTAATATACTTGTAATGTCAGCATATTTGGATTCAGAGTCAGTGGAGGTACCGACTGAGTTTGTGGATGAGTATGAGGAAGAGGAAGACGGGTTGGACTCTAATGGGTTTGACTAATAGACTATTTCTGGCTCAGAGGAGTCAGAAGATGTGTTTTGGACAGTATGATAATGATACTGATCCATTGAGCCTTTGTCTTTTTTGGGGGGTTCAGGAGTGGCTTTTGGTGAATCTTTTGGTGGTACCGAAGGAACAGATGAAGATGAAGTGGCCTTTGACTTTGGTTCTGAGATCTTGACTTTGGATTTTGATTTTTTAGGTGAAGATGGCTTTGGTTGAGGAGTTGGTTGAAGGTGTGAGAATCCAAAGAACTGGTTGTAAACAGGTTGTTGAGGTCTGGATGGTGTGTGCATAAGTTTCAAACACTAGAGGGGGTACTGGTGTGGTTTGTGTTTGACTAAAAAGTGATGGACGAGCCTTTTCAGTTTCAATTCTTACCAATTCAGCTTTGAGCTTTCTGATCTCTGCTTCTATTTTATTAAACTCTGGACCCCAGATGTGGTTGTTGATCATTCGTCTGAGATCAGTGTCTAGCTCAGATGTACATCCATCTGTCTAAGAGACTTTACTGGCAACTCGATCAATTTTCTTATCGAGTTGTTGAAGAGTTTGATTCTGAGCATTGGCATTTTTGGTTTGCCAGTTTAAAACAACTTTATACTATTTTGGCTTTTCAGGTTGCCTAGAGGCTGTAACTGGGGATTGGACAAAAGGTTTTGAGATAACTCTAGTTTGTGTGTCTGTCTATTTTTCAAGCGAAGGAAATGATTCCTCATAAGATTGACTTGAAAACATTAGGCATGATCTTATTTGGTGAATAGGAGGTTTGGGATCTGGTGGAGGTTGTGGAGGAAAAGATTTGCAAGATGTTTTTGGATGAGAAGGTTTTTTCTTTTTCTTTTTCTTTTTCTTTCTCCTCATAACTTCCAGTTCGTCATCAACATCTGTGTTGTCCAAGCAAGGACAATCTGGATTGCACATATGGGCTTCAGGAACATTCTATAGAAAATGACCATTGATTTTGTCAGGATATACTGGATACCCTTCTGATGAGAAACCATGAATGGGAAGTTTCTTTTCTTGACCAGTTTGAACTGCTGTAATCATAACAGTGTAAGAAAGCTCTGAAGTGTCTAAAACAGGCTTGGTTTCAGGTGTTTGAAAAGATAGTTTGACTTGACCATTTTGTCGTCTTTCAAACGTGGCTTCTGTTGTTTGAACTGGTTCAGAGTTTTGGTGGAAATGCTCATAGTTGGTTAACCATTCAAGAGGCATAAGTTTGAGCAATTCTTGTTTCTGGATTTGTTTGGGAATTTGGATGATGGTTGGAATTGTGTCTGTGTCTGCTAGTATCATTAAGGCATCGGATGTAGTGTGTGGTGTGGGAAGATCTAGTGCATGATTCTGTAATCGATACACTATTTGGTGATGGAGAGTTTCTATTTTTTATGTGGGTGTTTGTTCTGCTCCTTGGAGATGGATTTGGACCTTAAGGGTCGTGGGAAGGTTGGGATCCTCAAGAGAGAGGTTGAAATTTGGGTAAAAGGTTAACAAGATACTGCCAATATGAAGTGTGGTCAGGACGGTTCCTACAACAGCATGTTGGTACTGTTTAAACCTGATGTCTAGGAGAGTAATTCTGGTTGTAACAGGTAAGCCTTTTCTACAATGGAGGGTCAAAATCAATCTAACACCACTAAGATGGAGATGTGTATACCCCTCTCGTTTCCAGTTTGCTATGAGATCTGGGGGTATTTTCAAAGTGACATACTGCTCACTTTGAGAGGCTTGTAAAGCACACTGATCTAGTCTAGAAGACTAGATGTATTCTTTTGGGAGTGGTCTTTTGGTGGAGATCAAGGTGCAGATACTTCTGGTGAAAGACGTTTTTTGTTTGTATAGATTGTAAGGGCTCATGATGGGAAACTGAGATTCATTGATTTGGGCAGACTTAGGAATATAGGAATATTCAATAAGATATTCAATTTTGGAGGCTATGTGTTTTGAACATGATTTTGGAAGAGATAGGGTAGAGGAAAGAGAGATATGAGATGAAGACGATGAAGGAGTTGAAAGTGAAGATGAAAATGTTTCCATATTTGTGTATTCTTCTTCTAGGAAATCTAATAATATTAATTGACATTACTAATGATACCACCTCTGTGTTTTGCTTCGTTCTGATACCAGTGGGTAGTTGTATGTGGCGTTATTACACCAGATCTGTAACAGAACAAAGTCTGTCCTTAGGGCCAATAGCTCGCAAGTTCTGGTTTCTAGCTGATATACACTTATCCATCAAATACCAAATCCGAAAATCATATTTGAAAACAGTTTTTCAAGATACCACCCGAAAACACGGCACTCTTGGCCTTCAAAGAGGGTGAACGTTGTGAGAAAACAATTTCATTTTACAAAAATTGGTTTTAGAGGATAAAACAAGACCTTTCTGATGCACAGGATCCTTAGGCTTAAGGCAAGTGCAGAGCATACGCAGTTTCGAAAATTAGAGGAGAATGTATCATTATTAACCCAAATAATTTCTTTGATTCTTAGAAGAAAGAAGAATTTTAGAAACACGTGATGTAAAGAAAACTTTAAAATATATTTCAAATTAACTCCTGCCTTACAAGGGGATAGAGAGATCCTTGTATAGAGATCTCGAGGAAGGAGAGATAAGGTGGGACCCTTATCTTTTACAAAAGCAGAATGATTAAAGCACATCACGCCAAAACCAAAAGAAAAGCATAAAACACACTTTAGACAAGACAAGACCCTTGTCTAATTATTAAAGCAAACTTTTAAAAAAGCAAAAGCTAAAGATTCCCATGGGTGTCTGCAATCATGGAGTGGATGGGAAATATGATAGAGTCACATTGCCAGTTTCTTTCTCATATTATCGTTTGGCACGACGGATCTGTCTTTGATCAAGATAAGCTTCAGCTTGCAGATAAGCTTCTTCATCAACGGCAGTCATCTTTTTTTATGCTGGTGGAGCAGGAAGATATGGGTCAGTGACAGTGTAATGGGAAGTTTCAATAGGGAGAAGGGACTGCAAATCTTCCCATGGATCCTGAGCGTCTTGGAATAAGACGTTAGTGTAATCAGGGCGTTCCATGATAAGGATTCCTTGATGACTGGAACTGGAACCGGGAGTACAAGTTTGTGTCTTTGGGACAATTTTCAAGGTGTGTGATAGTCCAACAGAGGTGTGATGGATGTTTGTGGCAGGTGGCTGAACATTGTTGAGTTCCATGAGGTATGACTTGAGAACAGAGGTAACAGATGTATCATAGATGAGGGTATAAGGATGGGGATAAGTTTTTCATTCATAGGCCATATCTTGTGTCCAGAAGTCTCTTGTGTCTTTGAAGACTGTAGTGAACATGTTGGCTTCTTGTTCTAGCATTCTGTCTAATCCGTGAAAAGTACATAGATTTTTAAGCTGTTTACGCCATCACGTGAGTGGAGAATACCATTCAAAGAGAGTCCACAGGAGGTCTGGGGAAAATTCAGGAGTGGTGAGATGGCGGTGGACTGGTTGGACAGGGAAGACCAATTTTATAGCATACAGGGTAGTGAGGCACCACATGTACCATAACTCATCTTCACAAATGGTGAGGGATGACAGGGTAAGATTAGTGAGAAACAAGTTTTCTATACAGAGGGAAGGAAAACGATTAGGCTTTTTACTCTGAACATTGAAGAAATACCGGTAAAGGAATTTCTTTACAAAGTCTTGGATCTGGTAGGCTGAATAAAAAGGAATGTTCATGGGAAAGGTTCTCTAGTTGAGAGCTTTGAAAGGAAGTTGAAGATTTATGGCTATGATTGGGATGGAGTGGATGGAGGAAATAAGTGAAGGTTTATTTATAGCCGAACGTGTAAGGAAATCTGGGATCATATTTAGCAAACCAGCTTTTAAGGCTAAGCAGCTATTTGTCGGGGAGCAACTTGTTTTTAAAGTCAAAGATTCTAGGAAAAGAGGAGTTGATAAGGAATGTATGGTTGATTAGATGAAATTCAAATTTTTTTATTCCATACTTGACCGCCAAAATCTCTTTGTAGATCACATGGTAATTCTTTTTAGAGTCTTTGAATTGTCTGCTTGTATGTTCACAGAAGTGACGTACACCATTTATCTCTTCAAGAAGGATGGCACTCTAGTAGTTATCACTGGCATCGATCTGTAGAATGTGTTGTCCAGTTGTGGGAATTCGGAGAGGAGGAGGTGACTGGGCTATCACCTTTAGTTGTTGGACAGCTTCTGCCTGTGCTGGTCCCCATGGAGGGCACTGTTTTCTGAGCATGCCGGACAGCTGGCTTGTGTGGATTGCAACTTTAGGGACGAAATCATGGACATAATTAACAATCCCGAGGAATTGTTGGATCTGCTTTTTGTTGAGAAGTGTGTCCGGAAACTTTAATAATTCAGTTGTAATGTGTGGACCAGGTTGATAATGGCCATCTTTAACAACCATGCCAAGAAAGTCAATTGATTTTTTTGCTATGCTGCTTTTCTTTTCAGAAAGCATGATTCCGTGTTCCTGCACAATATGAAAGAAATCCAAAAGGACCTTCTGGTGGCTCTCATGGTCAGAGGAAAATAATAAGATATCATCAACGTATACCAAAGTATGATGTAGGATAGGACTGAAGATTTTTGTCATGGCCTTTTGAAATAATGAAGGAGCAACCTTAAGGCCAAAAGGCATAACAGTCCACTGAAAATGGGCATCAGGGATGCAGAAGGCAGTTTTGGGACAGTCAATTAGTGAAATACCAAGTTTCTAAAAACCAGCTTTTAAATCAAATTTAGAGAAGATACGAGCCCCTTGAAGATGGACAAACAGAGTCTGAATTTTTGGAAGGGAAAACTTATCATCTTTAACGAAAGAATTAAGTGGCTGGTAATCAATAACTAACCTCTTTTTACCACGAACTAATTCAGATCATTTTTCAACATAGAAGGCTTGACAAGCCCAATCTGAATCAGTATGTTCAATAAGACCTTGCTGAAGCAACTGAGAACATTCTTGCTTAGCAAGTAAGAGGTCGGAAGGAGACATACTCGGGTGTGATGCTTTTGTGGGATTTGTGTCTTCGTTGAGTTTAAAAGGAAGGTGAACGAAGAATTGTTCATTTTTCCAAAGAGGTGAAGGATGGTGGAATTGTGAATGGTGGTAGTGTCGTTAAGGTGCACCAAATTTAAAACCTTACCACTAATATAAATAATTAGTACAGAGCGAGTAAGGATCGATCCCACAGAGACTATGCTAGTTATATTTATTATTAATTCTAAAGCAAGATTTGAAATAAAATAATAGTAGTAATAATAAGAGTAATAATAATATAAATTAATCTAACTAAAGAAAATGCCAATTATAAATAAAAAGGGGGTTTATGAATTTTTAACTAAATAGTAAGAAGTAAAGAAATTAAAACTACGAACAAGAATTTAATAAAAACTCTAATTAAAGGAGAAAGAAATAATAATGATGAAAACTTTGGTTAAAGGATCATTCGCCACCACCAAACATGCACATAATATATCAATTCTATTCTCAATTTATATTGAAACTATCAACCGTAGACAACAATAAGCTCTGTTAGTCTCAATCTTTCCTTAGTGTGTTGTTAGGCAAGACAAGCTCTTCACCTAATCTCTAACCATTAAATAATTTAAAACAAGCTCTTTAAATTTAAGATAATGGAAGCATTAAACAAAGAAAGATATTAGGTTAATCTAGGCAATAAACACACAAGCTCGGATTATTTAACCTAGGTTATGTTCTTCAATTGAAATCACTAATTCCAACCTGCTACTAATGATTAAAATATCAAGACAATTACGGATCAAGAATTTTAATCTAGCAATAAAATTTATTCAAGTCCTATCTAATTGGACACTCAAACAATACGAGAATAAAATCATAAACATTAATTATAGAAGAACATAAAAATCTCAATTAAATAAATTGAATGATAGAATTTAAATTTAATTGCATAGCATGTTTAGGGTTTTGAATTCACCCTCAACCAAATAAAAATCTAGCCTAACATAATTGAATTGGGAATAAGAGAATTGATAAAACCAGTCATGGAGATTAATTCAAGCGGCTGCCTTTGCTTCAATTTTAATTCCTCCCGGCGTCTCCCTTGTTTTTTTCCTTCTTACAGCTGCAATCCCAAATTCTCTTGCTGTCGATTCTCCTCCAGTGTTGCTTCCGCTTGATCCTATTTATAATGCTTCAATTGTGGCTTTTTTAAATCCTTGCCTAGAAAGAATTAAATTCAAAGCCCAAAACCGCCACTTTCATGCTTCAATTAATAAGCCAATAATGATTTCCTAAAGGCAAAAGGCTTTATTCTCTTTCCTTTCATGTGGCCACTTTTGGTTTGCAATCTTTGTTTTCCAATTTTGCTTTCATGTGATGGCTTGGCTTCCTTTTTTACTTCCATTTTCTAATTTTAGCTCCATGCGCAACATTAATTTTGCTTGGCCCATACAAGTTTTAATTAAATTTATTTTCTAATTCCTTCTAATTCTTGATCTCTTGTGAACTTTTGTCTCTCAATCTTCAATCAAATTTCTTTCCTAAATGCTCCGATTTAATTTCTCTTTAATTCCAGAATATACCTAAAATAACAAAATAAATAAAACTAAGATAAAAATTAACACAATAAAATATAATTTACTAAATTAAAAATTAACTAAAATAACTAGAATATTTAAGACCAAAACAAGAAAAAGATAGAGAAATTAATAGCAAAATATATGGAAAATATGCACTTATCAAATTCCCCCACACTTACCCTTTGCTCGTCCTCGAGCAAACCTAGAACAAAAATAAAAAGAAAACCTAAACTAGTCCACTTTCATAGGAAATCACGATTACATTTAGCGTATACAGCAAGCCTTTAAACCCCTAGGCGACCCTAGTGGATGAGTTATAGTCTCGTGAGGGCTTCAGCGATGATACCCACAAACATCATTGCAATTTTTTTTTTTAGAACAAAGAACAAAAGAATTTAGAATAAAAATAGCCTCAAAGATTGTATAAGTCATATAGCTCAAAGAAAATTTCAAATATTATTGAAGTTCTAACTTTAATTCAATAGTCAATCCCATCTCTCTTTTGATTCTCATAGTGTGTATGTGAATCAATTCAATTAAAATTCATTCCCAAAATCTTCAATATCAACAGCCTTTACCTCGAACAAAGAAAAGAGTAGGTCAAACTAATCTTATCATCTTGATCTCCAATTTTTTTTCCTTCTTTTACAGGCATTTGTGTGCATTTTCTTTTGAAGTTCTTTTTTTTTTAGTAAGGAGCTTTCACTCTACCCCTTAAGGTAGCCTTCTTCTCATGGTAGATTATCCTCTACATACTGGTGGTACATAGGCCCAAATTACTCAAGGATAGCTTCACTCTTAAGGGTTATAGGTAGCTATTTCTGACTATGGTGCCTGTGTATACTACACTGTATTGTTTGTAGCGAACTCTAGAACTAGTGAGGGATAGGTTTTTAACCAAATGAAGAATGTCAAAACTGATGAGTAAGTCTTTATCTGGGAGTTTTGATGCTACAATCTTTTTCCAAATTATGCAATTAGGAAAGAATTGAATACCAATGGGTTTTTTGGTAATCAATTTGGTTTCAAAAGTTTCTCCATTAACTGCTCGGAAAAGTTTCAAGTGTTTTTCCCAACAATCAGAGGGAAGGACAGAAGGATCAATCATACTAGTATCTGCATCAGTGTCAATAAACCCGATGACAGAAACAGGTTTATGAAATTTGGAACGAAGGATTGACATTTTTAGAGAAGGTCTAAGAATGGATGAAACATGGTTGACAGTTTGAACTGTAGAGATGACTGAAATATTATCAGAATCAGAAGATTTTGCGATAATGAAGGTAGTCTGATCATCTTGTTCTGACTGTCCTAAAAAATTTGATTCGACATCTTCATTCTCAGATAATAGTTAAGAATGTTGAAGATGCTGTATGAGACGAACAGCTTTGGCAGACTTGTGAGGACAGTTTCGAGCAAAGTGACCGCGTTTCTTGCAAATGAAACAACAGTTGTGCTTTTTCTTTCTGTACAGGGAAGCATCGTTTTTCCTGAAATATCGGAGAGGTTTTTTAGAGGATGATTTTCTAAGGAAGTGTTTCTGGAAATTTTTCTTCTTTCTGGTTGGACAGATACACTTCATTTCATCTTTGCACTCTATCCTGAGATAGGTTTTTTACAAGCTTCAGAAAAGGATTTTTTGTCTTCCATGAGATCTTTGAAAAATTCTTTTTGCTCACAAATCTTGTTGAGACATAGCATTGCCATTTGAAAAATCTTTCCCAAAGAGATATCAGCTATGCTGAGATTAGTGGCTGTGAGTTTTCTTTGGAGATCAGGTTGTAACTGAGAAGGAAGTGAGGCTATGAAGACATGTTTGAGAGATGGCTCATTGAACCCATTCAGCTTATAAAAAAGAATACTCATCCTTTTGTAACGACATTCCAAAAGATGTCTTTTGAGTGAGCGGCACTTCAACAGCATGAGGTTGAGCATTAGGTTTTGTTCCTTGGAGATGTCATCAAATGTGAACCAAGATGCTGAAGATGGTTTTGTGGAGTGGTCAGGAACTGGTGGTGGCATTGATGGCTCTAGTTCTGTTGGAGATGCTTTATTTTCAGCGTCAGAAGAACTGTCTTCAACAATAAGTGTGGCAATTGAAGTGCTTGGATCTTCAGTTTTGGTGGCCATTAATATATTTGTAGTGTTAGCATATTCGGATTCTGATACGAATCCCACAATGAAACTTTCAATCCCACACTTAATTTATAGTTTCAACTTCCCAAGAAAGTTCTAAACAGATTTAAGACAAACAAAACCTTGACCCAATGCTTAAGAAAACATGAACCAAAGGTATAGAGAATGGTATTGACGCCACACTCAAGAAATAGATGAGAAGGTGAGTGATAAGTCTAAATTTGGAACGCCACAAGAATGCAAATTCTTGATAAGTTCACTAGTTCTCAAAAGAACCAAAGAAAGAATAATCTTTCAAATTCAAATAACATTAATCTCTAATCTCCTTACATACCAAGGTTGCTGAATTTAAATAGGCTAAAAGAAACCCAAGATCCTAAAAATACAAATGGAAACATTGGAACAACCCTCCAAGTAGGTTTGTCAAAAGATGTTTCAAAAGTCTTCACCAACCCACCATGATCAATGCTATCTTTGACAAACTTAATGCTAGCCTACTATAATTAATGCTATCATTGACAAACTTAATGTTAGCCCACCATCATTGGTGGTAGACTTACCTTACACATTGACAAGCTTGAAACAAAACAAACAAATAAGTTGAAAAACAAAGGATTCGTTGAAAATCCCAAGTCTGAACAAGCTGTAAAGAATTGGTCATAACTCCTTCTAGAGAACTCCAAATCCAGCTCTGTAAAATTTATTGGAAAGCTAACTTAATTATCTTTCCAACGGTATATAGCTTGCACTTTAATTCTGGCTCAATCAATACATTTTTTATTCCGAATTTGACCTTTCTGCATTTGATACAACTTGTGTATTTGGCTGCCCAATGACTTGAATAATCCCCACAATGCCTTGTCTTCTCTTCAAGCCAAATTCATGATGTCTTGCATCTTGAATTGCATTTTCAATCCATATTTTCTCAATTAATCCATTTAAAGCAGCTTGCATCTTTTTGGCTCTTGCTCTTGTAATTGGGCCTCCATGAATGTGCAAAGGATCACTTGAAGTTTTAATGGTCCCTTGATGGTTCTCATCATTCCCCCTCTCTTCAAAAGGATTCGTCCTCGAATCTTCACCTACATCGAAAGGAGAAAGATCAGAAACATTGAAAGTAGCACTCACATTATACTCACTAGGAAGATCCAATTTGTAGGCATTGTCATTGATCCGTGCAACCACTTGAAATGGACCATCTCCCCTTGGAAGTAACTTGGAACGCCTTTGTGCTGGGAACCTCTCCTTTCTCATATGCACCCAAACCCAATCTCCAGTGCTGAAAACCACCGCTTACGTCCTTTGTTGGCTTGAGTAGCATATTGTTCAGTTCTCTTTTCTATGTGTTGACGTGTTCTCTCATGCAATTGCTTGACAAATTCAGCTTTCTTTTTACCATCCATACTAGCACGCTCATCAATAGGTAAAGGTAATAAATCCAAAGGAGTTAATGGATTAAAACCATATACAATCTCAAATGGTGAAAATTTAGTAGGAATGGACAGTTCTATTGTAAGCAAATTCAACATGTGGCAAACATTCTTCCCAAGTTTTCAAGTTCTTTTGAATAATGGCACGCAACAAAGTAGACAGAGTTCTATTTACAACCTCAGTTTGTCCATCAGTTTGTGGATGACAAGTAGTAGAAAACAAAAGTTTAGTACCCAACTTACCCCACAAAGTTTTCCAAAAGTGGCTCAAGAACTTAGCATCTCGATCTGAAACTATGCTCCTTGGTACTCCATGCAACCTGACTATTTCCTTGAAAAACAAATTAGCTATGCTTGTCGCATCATCAGTTTTATGACATGGAATGAAATGCGCCATCTTTGAAAACCTATCAACAACAACAAAAACAGAATCATTTCCCTTTTTGACCTAGGTAAACCCAAAACAAAGTCCATAGAAATATCAACCCAAGGTTCACTAGGTATGGGCAGAGGGTTATACAATCCATGGGGTAAAACTCTTGACTTAGCATGTTTACAAGTGATACACTTCTCACATATTCTTTCAACATCACGTTTCATATGTGGCCAAAAGAAGTGTTCTTTTAAAACATCTAAAGTCTTTGCAATGCCAAAATGTCCCATTAAACCACCCCCATGAGCTTCACGCACAAGCAATTCACGCAAAGAACTATGAGGCACACACAATTTATTTTCTCTAAATAAAAGCCCATCATGCCTATAGAATTTACCAAATGCAACTTTCTCACAAGCATTAAACACATTAGCAAAATCAGGATCGTTAACATATAATTCTTTAATGTACTCAAATCCTAACAACTTTGCATTTAATGTAGAGATAAGTGCATACCTTCTAGATAATGCATCAGCCACCACATTCTCCTTACCTTGTTTATATTTGATCACATAAGGAAATGGCTCAATAAATTCAACCCATTTGGCATGTCTCTTATGTAACTTACCTTGCCCTTTCAAATGCTTCAAGGACTCATGATCAGTGTGTATAACAAACTCTTTAGGTAGAAGATAATGTTGCCAAGTTTCCAAAGCTCTCACCAATGCATACATCTCCTTGTCATAGGTAGGATAGTTTAGGGCTGCTCCACTCAATTTCTCACTAAAATAAGCAATTGGACGCCCTTCTTGCATCAAAACAGCTCCAATACCTATACCAAGCATCACACTCAATTTCAAAAGTTTTAGTAAAATCAGTAAAGCAAGTAATGGTGCGAAACTAATTTCTCCTTAATTAGATTAAATGCCTTTTCTTGTTCACTACCCCACTTAAATCCCACATGTTTCTTCACAATTTCAGTTAATGGTGCAAAGGGTGCTAAAATCTTTCACAAATCTTCTATAAAAACTAGCCAAACCATGAAAACTTCTTACCTCACTTACACTTTTAGGTGTAGGCCACTCTTTAATAGCCTTTACCTTCTCTTCATCAACCTCAATTCCTTTAGCACTTACAACATAACCAAGAAAAACAATCTGATTTGTACAAAAGGAACACTTCTTCAAATTAGCATACAACTTTTCCTTACTTAAAATCAATACACTTTGCAAATGTTCAATGTGTTCATCTAAGCCTTTGCTATAGATCAAAATATCATCAAAATAGACAACTACGAATTTGCCAATAAAAGCACGCAAAACATGGTTCATTAACCTCATAAAAGTGCTAGGTGCATTAGATAACCCAAATGGCATCACTAACCACTCATATAAACCATATTTTGTTTTAAAGGCAGTTTTCCACTCATCTCCCTCTCTAATCCTAATTTGATGATATCCACTTTTAAGATCAATTTTACTAAACACACAAGAACCATGCAATTCATCAAGCATGTCATCAAGTCTAGGAATAGGATGTCGATACTTTACACTGATTTTATTAATTGCACGACAGTCAACGCACATCCTCCATGTTCCATCCTTTTTGGGCACTAGTAAAACCGCACATGGACTCATGCTCTCCCTCACATATCCTTTTGCCAAGAGTTCTTCAACTTGCCTTTGAAGCTCCTTTGTCTCCTCGGGGTTACTCCTATATGCAGGTCTATTAGGAATGGTAGCTCCAGGGACGAAACCTATTTGATGCTCAATTCCCCTAATAGGTGGCAAACCGTTAGGGACTTCATTTGGAAACACATCATCAAAGTCTTGCAAAAGAGTCACAATAGCACTAGGTAAAGAAACGTTAAGCTCATTAGTGTGTAAACAAGCCTCTTTGCACAAAAGTACAACGATTGGCTGTTTTGAAAAGAAAGCCCTCTTAACCTCGCTCTCTTTTGCAAACAAGTTCACTTGCTGCCTCTCTTTTCTCTGAACAATATTTTTTTCTATCTTTTCACTTGCTTTTCTCTCAATCTCTCTTTCTTTTGTACTCTCATTTTCTTTTTTTGTATCACTCTCTTTTTGTATTGACATTTGATCCTCATACACTTGCCTAGGTGTTAATGGTACAAGAGTGATTTGCCTTTTATTCATTACAAAAGAATATCTATTTAAGTAACCATCATGTGTCACACGCCTATCATATTGCCAAGGTCGACCCAAAAGAATGTGTCCAGCATGCATGGGTACTACATCACATAGAACCTCATCCTTGTATCTCCCAATAGAGAATGAAACCAGCACTTGTTTATTTACTTTAACTTCCCCACAATCATTCAGCCATTGTAGCTTATATGGCCTCGGATGTTTCAAAGTTTTCAACTTTAATTTTTCAACTAAACTAGTACTAGCGACATTAGTACAACTTCCACCATCAATTATCATACTATATACCTTATCTTTGATGTGGCATCTAGTATGAAAGATGTTATCACGTTGTACCTCCGCATCCTATTTTACTTGCATGTTGAGAGCACGCCTAGCAACCATCAATTTACCATCAACAGGATATTCTACACCATCATTAGCATCCTCCAAAGGTGGCATAGGATCATCATCTGATTCACTCTCAGTTTCAACATCACCATCATCCCTCAAGATCATTACTCTCTTATTTGGGCATTGAGATGCAATATGACCTGTCCCCAAACATTTAAAACACTTAATATCTCTATTTCTAGAGTGTTGGGAATCAGATTTACCTTTACTTTGGTTGCCTCCCTCTTTATGATCCTTGATTGGCTCAATCTTAGGCTTTGAAACAACCTTTTCATCTTTGCTCCATTTTGACTTCCATGAGGAAGATGAACCCAAATTGGTTCTAGCGGACCCTTTCTTTTTCAATTGTCGTTCCACTTTCATGGCCATGTGAACCATGTCTTCCAACTCAACATAGTGCTGCAAGTCAACCACATTAGCAATATCTTGATTTAACCCATGTAAAAATCTTGCCATAGTGGCCTCTCGTTCTTCTTCAATGTTGGCTCGAATCATGATTATTTCCATCTCCTTGTGGTAATCTTCTACACTTCTAGAACCTTGTGTAAGACTTTGAAGCCTTTGGTGCAGCTCCCTATAATAATGACTAGGAACAAATCTCCTCCTCATAATGGCCTTCATCTCCTCCCAAGTGTTTATAGGCCTTTCACGATTTCGTCTCCTACTCAAAACAAGTTGATCCCACCAAATAATAGCATAATCAGTAAATTTAATAGCAGCTAGTTTTACCTTTTTCTCCTCAGAGTAGTTGTGGCAATCAAATACTAGCTCTACCTTTTGTTCCCACTCCAAATAAGCTTCCAGATCATTTTTACCTTGAAAAGAAGGAATTTTCAGTTTTATACTCCCCAAATCACGATCTATACATCTTGCCCTTCTATTATCTCTTCCACGCATGTCAATGGTGGCCTGGTCATCAAAATCGTCTATGTCATCGCCATCTTCTTCTCCCATGACAGCACGCCCTTGATTACCTCTTACATTAGGAGCTATTGGTTGTTGCCCCCTTTGTAGGTTGGCTATGGCAGTGTCTTGCCTCTCCAATTTGTCACGGATCTCTCCAAACATCAGATTCATGTGCTCAAATTGTTGTTGCATGGCTTTGAGCATGATTGATTGGTCTATAGCTTCTTGATCTTTTGACATATTTGTGATCTGAAAAGAATGTTAGCAAAAAGACCTCACAACACTCCCTCACGTGTTTCACTCAATTTGATGTCACTTAACTCTCGTGTTTAACACACAAATTGGCTTTTACCCTCTAATGATCTCACAAACTTTTGCCTTTTACCACACTTAATTTTCTCTTTCAGTTCTTTATTGAACTAAATAAACAAAATCAAGAAAAAAAAAAAACCAAGTGGCACACCAAATATGACAATCCAGCACACTAACAAAGAAAAGAAATTAAGAGGACACAAAGAATGAAAAGGAAATTGAAGAAAGGAAAGCAAGCAAGCAAAGCAACACAATTGATATGTGTAAACTATGTCAAGGAAAATGAATAACTCAAATTCAGTTTGATGAAAGTAGAAATACTTGACTCTTTTTTTGTAATCTTTTTTTTTTGTACGTTTTTTTTTTCTTTTTTTTTTTTTGATAATCAAAATAAATAAGACATTCAAACCTGATTAGAAACTAGCTCTGATACCAAATGATACGAATCCCACAATGAAACTTTCAATCCCACACTTAATTTATAGTTTAAAATTACCAAGAAAGTTCTAAATGATTTAAGACAAACAAAACCTTGACCCAATGCTTAAGAAAACATGAACCAAAGGTATAGAGAATGGTATTGACGCCACACTCAAGAAATAGATGAGAAGGTGAGTGATAAGTCTAAATTTGGAACGCCACAAGAATGCAAATTCTTGATAAGTTCACTAGTTCTCAAAAGAACCAAAGAAAGAATAATCTTTCAAATTCAAATAACATTAATCTCTAATCTCCTTACATACCAAGGTTGCTGAATTTAAATAGGCTAAAAGAAACCCAAGATCCTAAAAATACAAATGGAAACATTGGAACAACCCTCCAAGTAGGTTTGTCAAAAGATGTTTCAAAAGTCTTCACCAACCCACCATGATCAATGCTATCTTTGACAAACTTAATGCTAGCCTACTATAATTAATGCTATCATTGACAAACTTAATGTTAGCCCACCATCATTAGTGGTAGACTTACCTTACACATTGACAAGCTTGAAACAAAACAAACAAATAAGTTGAAAAACAAAGGATTCGTTGAAAATCCCAAGTCTGAACAAGCTGTAAAGAATTGGTCATAACTCCTTCTAGAGAACTCCAAATCCAGCTCTGTAAAATTTATTGGAAAGCTAACTTAATTATCTTTCCAACGGTATATAGCTTGCACTTTAATTCTGGCTCAATCAATACATTTTTTATTCCGAATTTGACCTTTCTGCATTTGATACAACTTGTGTATTTGGCTGCCCAATGACTTGAATAATCCCCACAATGCCTTGTCTTCTCTTCAAGCCCAATTCATGATGTCTTGCATCTTGAATTGCATTTTCAATCCATATTTTCTCAATTAATCCATTTAAAGCAGCTTGCATCTTTTTGGCTCTTGCTCTTGTAATTGGGCCTCCATGAATGTGCAAAGGATCACTTGAAGTTTTAATGGTCCCTTGATGGTTCTCATCAGATTCAGAGTTAGTGGAGGTACCGAATGAGTTTTTGGATGAGGAAGGGGAAGACGGGTTGGACTCTGATGGGTTTGACTCATAGCCTGTTTCTGGCTCAGAGGAGTCAGAAGATGTGTTTTGGACAGTATGATAATGATACTGATCCATTGGGCCTTTGTCTTTTTTGGGGGGTTTAGGAGTGGCTTTTGGTGAATCTTCTGGTGGTACTGGAGGAACAGATGATGATGAAGTGGCCTTTGACTTTGGTTCTGAGATCTTGACTTTGGATTTTGATTTTTTAGGTGAAGATGGCTTTGGTTGAGGAGTTGGTTGAAGGTATGAGAATCCAAAGAATTGGTTGTAAACAGGTTGTTGAGGTCTGGATGGTGTGTAGAAAGGTGCATAAGTTTCAAACACTGGAGGGGGTACTAGTGTAGTTTGTGTTTGAGTAAAAAGTGATGGACGAGCCTTTTCAGTATCAATTCTTGGCAATTCAACTTTGAGCTTTCTGATCTCTACTTTTTTTTATTAAACTCTGGACCCCAGATGTGGTTGTTAATCATTCGTCTGAGATCAGTGTCTAGCTCAGAGATACGATCTTGTAGATGGTTGTACATCTTATCAAGACGATTGCTGATTGAATCAACTTTAGTTTCAGTCTGAGAGACTTGATTGGCAACTCGATCAATTTTCTTACCGAGTTGTTGAAGAGTTTGATTCTGAGCATTGGCATTTTTGGTTTGCCAGTTTAAAACAGTTTCATACTGTTTTGGCTCTTCAGGTTGCCTAGAGGCTGTAACTGGGGATTGGACAAAAGGTTTTGAGATAACTTTGGTTTGTGTGTCTATCTTTTTTTTAAGCGGAGGAAATGATTCCTCATAAGATTGACTTGAAAACATTAAGCATGATCTTATTTGGTGAATAGGAGGTTTGTAATATGGTGGAGGTTGTGGAGGAAAGGATTTGCAAGATGTTTTTGGATGAGAAGGTTTTTTCTTTTTCTTTTTCTTTCTCCTCATAACTTCCAGTTCATCATCAACATCTGTGTCGTCCAAGTAAGGACAATCTAGATTGCACATATGGGCTTCAGGAACATCCCACAGAAAATGACCATTGATTTTGTCAGGATATACTGGATACCCTTCTGATGATGGTGTGAATGGAGGGTATCATTAGTAATGTCAAACTTACTAATGATACCCTCACTTATTTCCTCCATTCACACCATCCCAGTGATGTGTATAGCGGTCTACATGTGGGATGAAGCCTCTGATATAATTGATAATGCCGAGAAACTGTTGAACTTTACTTCCTTTCAAAGCTCTCAACTAGAGAACTTTCCCCATGAACATTCCTTTTCATTTAGCCTACCAGATCCAAGACTTTGCGAAGAAATTCCTTTACTGGTATTTCTTCAATGTTCAGAGCAAAAAGCCTGATCGTTTTCCTTCCCTCTGTATGGAAAACCTGATTCTCACATGTCTTACCCTCTCTTCCTTAACCATTTGCAAAGATGAGTTATGGTACATGTGGTGCCTCACTACCCTGTATGCTACCAAACTGGTCTTCCCTGTCCAACTAGTCCTTCGCCATCTCACCACTCCTGAATTTTCCCCAGACCTTCTATGGACTCTCTTTGAATGGTATTCTCCACTCACGTGGTGGCGTAAACAACTCAAAAATCTGTGTACTTTTCACGGATTAGACAAAATGCCAGAACAAGAAGCAGACATGTTCACTACAGTCTTCATTGTTCATAGACCTTATTTCCAGCACCCAGAAACAAAGGACTTCTGAACACAAGATATATAGCCTATGAATGGAAAACTTATCCCCATCCTTATACCCTCATCCATGATACATTTGTTACCTCTGTTCTCAAGTCATATCTAATGGAACTCAACAATGTTCAGCCACCTGCCACAAACATCTACCACACCTCTGTTGGACCATCACACACCTTGGAAATTATCTTAAAGACACAAACTTGTACTCCAGGTTCCAGTTCAAGTCCTCAAGGAATCCTTGTCATGGAACAACGTCCTGATTACAATAACATCTAATTCCAAGACGCTCAAGATCCATGGGAAGATTTTCAGTCTCTTCTCCATACTAAAAATTCCCATTACACTGTCACAGACCCGGACCCTCCTGCTACATCAGCCCCAAAAGAAATGACTAACGCTGATGAAGAAGCCTATCTGCAAGCTGAAGCTTATCTTGATCAAAGACAGATCCATCATGCCAAACGACAATATGAGAAAGAAATTGGTGATGTGTCTCCATCACACTACCCATCCACTCCATGATTGCAGACACGCATGGGAATCTTTAGCTTTTGCTTTAAAAAAAAAATTGAATTTCATCTATGTGTGTTTAAGAATTAGATGAAGACATTTACATTGAGTTTAAAAGGAAGATGGATGAAAAACTGTGTATTTTTCCATGAGAAGACCATAAATATCTGCATATTGAGACTCTGAGTCTGAAGAAGTTTGTTCAGATGAGCTGAAATTATCTGTGGAGGGTAAACTTTCTTCTGAGGTTGAATCTGAGTAATTATTTGGAGAATCAATGTGCTGATTCCCAAAGTTGCGGTCCACACTAGTCAGTTATCAGGCATGCTAAAAAAGACGGCTCCACCATGGGGTCCAGATCAGACAGAAGTTGTAAAGCAGGAATTTCTTTGCAAAGTCTTGGATTTGGAAGGCTGATCGGAAAGTCAGGTTTAGAGGAAAGGCCTTTTGAGTGAGAGCTTTGAAGGGAAGAGATCGATATATGGCTATAATCGGGATGGTTTGGATAGAAGATATGAGAACATGGCTTTTTATAGATGGTTGGGTGAGGAAATCAGGGATAAGATTTTTATCACCTTTGATGTGTTTTGAAAATACATTTGCACCTTGAAGATGAATGAATAGGGACTGGATCTTAGGGAGAGGAAATTTATCATCTTTAAGGAAAGCATTAAGTGGCTAGTAATCAATAACTAATCTCTTTTTTCCACGAACTAAAATTGAAAATCTTGTTGAATACTCGTATATCCCTGAATCTGCTCAGATTAATGAATTCCAGTTCCCTGTTATGAGTCCATACCATCTGTACAAACAAAAAACCTCCACCAGAAAGCAAATTCAACAGTTCCTTGGAATTGCTAATTATGTCAGAGACTTTATTCCCAAAGTTGCGATCTTCCAATCTATGGATTTTCCTCAGAAGGGTATCTAGTATACCCTGACAAAGTCAATGGTCATTTCTTATGGGATGTCCCAGAAGTCCATATGTGTAATCCAGATTGTCTGGCTGTGACGCGTAAGCCTTTTCTGCCATGTAAGGTGAGGATAAGCCGGACACCACCAAGATCTTCATTACATCAACAAGCATTAAATTCAAACAAATGTTTATGCCCTATACAGATGTTCTTCGTCTGTATACATTGTCAGATACAGCTCCCCTTTATACCTCAATTTCCCAAAAGTTCCTAGAACTTTGTCCTGAATTAGATGATGGATGCCACTTTATCAATCTTTGCACTGGATTTTGAGGTAGGGTTTTTTACAGGCTGAGGTAAAGGGTTCTTTATGTTCAATAAGATCTTTGAAGAAATCTTTTTGTTCACAAATCTTATCAAGGCATAGCATGGTTAATTGAAAGGATGAAGGCTGCATGATCATCTTTCTCAGACTATTCTGAGAAGATGGATTCAATATCTTCATTGTCAGAAAGTATGGAAGATTGCTGTAGGTGCTGAATGAGATGAACAGACTTGACAGCCTTTAACATCGACATAGCAAATGTCTCTCTTTGCAAAATCTTTCAATTAACCATGCTATGCCTTGATAAGATTTGTGAACAAAAAGATTCAGATCCAAATGACATTTCTGTGATCTCCACTATCCAAGAGATTAACCACATTCGTCTTCATCGTCTTCATCTCATATCTCTCTTTCCTCTACCCTATCTCTTCCAAAATCATGTTCAAAACATATAGCCTACAAAATTGAAAATCTTGTTGAATATTCCTATATTCCTGAGTCTGCCCAAATCAATGAATCTCAGTTCCCCATCATGAGTCCTTATCATCTCTACATACAAAAAACTTCTTTCACCAGAAGTATTTACACCCTAATCTCCACCAAAAGACCACTCCCAAAAGAATATATCCAGTCTTCTAGACTGGATCAGTGAGCTTTACAAGCCTCTCAAAGTGAGCAGTACATCACTTTAGAAATACCCCCCGATCTCGTAACAAACTGGAAACGAGAGGGGTATACACATCTCCATCTTGGTGGTGTTAGATTGATTCTGACCCTCCATGGTAGAAAAGGTTTACCTGTTACAGCCAGAATTGCTCTCCTAGACACCAGGTTCAAACAGTACCAACATGCTGTTGTAGGAACCGTCCTGACCACATTTCATGCTGGCAGTGTCTTGTTAACCTTTTACTCAAATTTCAACCTCTCTCTTGAGGATCCCAACTTTCCCATGACCCTTAATGTCCAAATCTAGCTCCAAGGAGCAGAACAAACACCCACATCAAAGATAGCAACTCTTCATCACCAAATAGTGTATCGATTACAGAATCATACACTTGATCTTCCCACACCACATACCACATCTGATGTCTTAATGATCTTAGCCGACAAAGACACAATTCCAACCATCATCCAAATTCCCAAACAAATTCAGAAACAAGAATTGCTCCAACTTATGCCTCTTGAATGGCTAACCAACTATGAGCATTTCCACCAAAACTCTGAACCAGTTCAAACAACAGAAGCCACGTTTGAAAGATGACAAAATGGTCAAGCCAAACTATCTTTTCAAACACTTGAGACCAAGCCTGTTTAAGACACTTCACTGCTTTCCTACACTGCTATGATTACAGCAGTTCAAACTGGTCAAGAAAAGAAACATCCCATTCATGGTTTTTCATCAGAAGGGTATCCCGTATATCCTGACAAAATCAATGGTCATTTTCTATGGGATGTTCTTGAAGCCCATATGTGCAATCCCGATTGTCCTTGCTTGGACGACACAGATGTTGATGACGAACTAGAAGTTATGGGAGAAAGAAAAAGAAAAAGAAAAAACCTTATCATCCAAAAACATCTTGCCAATCCTTTCCTCCACAACTTCCACCAGATCCTAAACCTCCTATTCACCCAATAAGAACATGCTTAACGTTTTCAAGCCAATTTTATGAGGAATCATTCCCTCCACTTGAAAAACAGACAGACACACAAACCAGAGTTATCTCAAAACCTTTTGTCCAATCTCCGGTTACGGCCTTTGGGCAACCTGAAGAGCCAAAATAGTATGAAGGTGTTTTAAACTGGCAGACC
The DNA here is from genome assembly GCA_030449895.1 of Citrus mangshanensis. Classification (NCBI taxonomy): domain Eukaryota; kingdom Viridiplantae; phylum Streptophyta; class Magnoliopsida; order Sapindales; family Rutaceae; genus Citrus; species Citrus mangshanensis. The sequence goes on from JASUUJ010000043.1 coordinate 1,869,226, forward strand.
AAAAATGCCAATGCTCAGAATCAAACTCTTCAACAACTCGATAAAAAAATTGATCGAGTTGCCAGTCACATGTCTCAAACTGAAACTAAAGTTGATTCAATCAGTAATCGTCTTGATCAGATGTACATCCATCTACAAGATTGTATTTCTGAGCTAGACACCGACCTTAGACGAATGATCAACAACCACATCTGGGGTCCAGAGTTTAATAAAAAAGAAGCAGATATCAGAAAGCTCAAAGCTGAATTAACAAGAATTGATGCTGAAAAGGCTCGACCTTCCCTTTTTACTCAAACACAAACCCCACCAGTACCTCCTCCAATGTTTGAAACTTATGCACCTTTCTACACACCAACCAGACCTCAACAACCTGTTTACAATCAGTTCTTTGGATTCTCACACCTTCAACCAACTCCTCAACCAAAGCTGTCTTCACCTAAAAAATCAAAATCCAAAGTCAAGATCTCAGAACCAAAGTCAAAGGCCACTTCATCTTCATCTGTTCCTCCGGTACCACTAGAGGATTCACCAAAAGCCACTCCTGAACCTCCCAAAAAAGACAAAGGCCCAATGGATCAGTATCATTATCATACTGTCCAAAACACATCTTCTGACTCCTCTGAGCCAGAAACAGTCTATGAGTCAAACCCATCAGAGTCCAACTCGTCTTTCTCTTCCTCATCCACAAACCCAGTCGGTACCTCCTCTTCCTCTGAATCCGAATATGCTAACATTACAAGCATATTAATGGCCACCAAAACTGAAGAACCAAGCACTTCAATTGCCACACCAATTGTTGAAGATAGTTCTTTTGATGATAAAAATAAAGCATCTCCAACAGAACCAGAGCCATCAATGCCTCCACCAGTTCCTGATCACTCAACAAAACCATCTTCCGCATCTTGGTTCACATTTGATGACATTCCCTGTCACAAATGGCCTGCTCGACTCCAAGAATTTTCCGCATGGATTGACCTTCAGGGCACCAAACTTAATGCCCAACCTCAAGCTGTTCTCCGAGAATTCATGGCCCGGTCAATGGGTTCTTTGCGAGACTGGTTAGAATGTTTGGGAGAATACAGACAGCTCTAATTCATGCAATCTCCAATTGGCACAACACTCAATATCATCCATGAACAATTCATCAATGAAAAAATGTCTACCGATGCAGACAGAAAAGAGTATCATACGATGACATGATGTTCTCTTAAAAGACATCTTTTGGAATTTCATTACAAAAGGATGAGTATTCTATTTTACAAGCTAAATGGGTTCAATAAGCCATCTCTCAAACATGTCTTCATAGCCTCTCTTCCTTCTGAGTTACAACCTGATCTTCAAAGGAAACTCACAACCACTAATCTCAGCATAGCTGATATCTCTCTGGGAAAGATTTTCCAAATAGCAATGCTATGTTTCGACAAGATCTATGAGCAAAAAGAATTTTTCAAAGATCTCATGAAAGACAAAAAATCCTTTTCTAAAGCCTGTAAAAAACTCTATCTCAGGATAGAGTGCAAAGATGAAAAGAAGTGTATCTATCCAACCAGAAAGAAGAAACATTTCTAGAAACACTTCCATAGAAAATCATCCTCCAAGAAACCTCTCAAATATTTCAGAAAAAAGGATGCTTCCAAGTACAGAAAGAAAAAGCACAACCGTTGTTTCATCTGTAAGAAACGCGGTCACTTTGCTCGAAACTGTCCTCACAAATCTACTAAAGCTGTTCGTCTCATACAACATCTTCAACATTCTTCCCTGTTATCTGAGAATGAAGATGTTGAATCAAATTTTTCAGAACAGTCAGAACAAGATGATCAGACTGCTTTCATTATCACAAAATCTTCTGATTCTGATGATATTTCAGTCATTTCTACAGTTCAAACTGTCAACCATGTTTCAACCATTCCTAGACCTTCTCTAAAAATGTCAATCCTTCTTTCCAAATTTCATAAACGTGTTCCTATCATCGAGTTTATTGACACTGGTGCAGATACCAATATGATTGATCCTTCTATCCTTCCCTTTGATTGTTGGGAAAAGCACTTGAAACTTTTCCGAACAGTTAATGGAGAAACTTTGGAAACCACTTTAATTACCAAAAAACCCATTGGTATTCAATTCTTTCCAAATTGCATAATTTGGAAAAAGATTGTAGCATCTACACTCCCAGACAAAGATGTTAAATGGAGAGAGAGACTTACTGAAATGTCTGCCTGGATTGACCTATAAATGCTAAGGCCAGGAGCCACAACTCATTCAGTCCTTAGAGAATTTTCTACTTGTTTTACGGGTGCTCTAAGAGATTGGTTTGATTCTTTAGGCCAATACAGACAATTACAGTTTGTTCAATTACCAGAAGTCTCAAGTACCCTTGCAGTTATCCATGATCAATTCCTTGGAGACCCCACTGCAGTTTTTGAAGCTGCACGACGGGACTATCTCAACATAAAAAGCTGTTTACTCAATGCTAAGGATCTTAACTTCCATTACTAATGAATGTCCTTGTTGTTCTATAAGCTTAATGGATTCAATGAGCCTACATTAAAGCATGTCTTTCTGGCTTCCCTTCTAGCAGAGCTCCAACCCGACATACAACGGCAACTTACCGCCTCCAATCTCATCCTTGACAACATCTCTCTTGGCAAAATCTTCCAGATTGCCAAAACATGCCTTGACAAACTTTGTGAGCAGAAATAGTTTTTCAAAGAACTGTTGAAAGACAAAGAACCATTTAGAAGTGCCTGCAAAAATCCCTACTTTCAGATCAAATGCAAACAGAAAAAAGGATTGTGATTGTAGTTCTAAAAAGAAAAGGCATTTTCGGAAATTCAAAAATCCAGAATCTTCATCCAAACCTCGCAGGTCTAGAAAGCCCTACCGATTCTTCAGAAAAAAATCATCTTCCTCCAGAGAATTCAAACGAAAGTCATCAAGCAGATGTTTCATCTGCAAGAGGAAAGGTCATTATGCTAAAGATTGTCCTAACAAACGAGAGAAATCCATTTGGCTAGTTGAACATCTTTAAGCCACTACAGACTACTCTCCCGAGACGGATGAACTCGAATTCTATTTCTCTGAGCAAGATGAACTCAATGATGAAACCGTGTTCGCACTACAAAACTCCTCTGATGACTCAAACAGTGATGTGTCTCAAGTTATCTTCCACCAACAATTGCTGTCCGTTGACACTATTGTTCCTATAACCTCCATCAAACTCCATATCTTGCCCTCAAAATTCCAAAGGCTCATTCCAGCAATTGGTCTCATAGACACTGGTGCCCAACGCAGCATGTTAAACCCCAATATTCTTCCACTCGAATACTGGACAAAGTACGAAGAAAATTTCAGGGCCGTTAATGGCAAAATTTTCACTACCTCTTTGATTACCAACAAACCCATTGGTATTCAAATCTTCCCAAATTGTGTCATTTGGACCAAGGTTATCGGTTCAACCCTACCTAATAAGGATATCTTGTTAGGATTTAACATACTTCACCAAATCACACACCTCCAAATCATTCCCACTGGAATCCGCGTCAAGTCCATGTTCAAACCATTCACAGACATTCTAAAACTCTACAGTCTGTCTGACACTCCCCCGTCCTACCAGGATATTTCATCCCATCTTTTGCATTTCTGTCCAGAGTCCCATTCTGAGTTCACCCATCCAAACCCCTTGTGGAAAAATCCGTCTTTCTTCATCAACTTACCTTTCAAACTCAACGAAGACATTAACCCAACCAAAGCTACTCATCCAGGAATGAGTCTTTCTGACCTACTCCTAGCCCAAAAAGAATGATCACAACTGTTAGCCCAAGGATTAATCGAGCCCACGAATTCTCAATGGGCTTGCCAAGCCTTTTATGTTGAAAAGCATTCTGAAATTTTCAGAGGAAAGAAACGCCTAGTCATTGACTATCAGCCATTAAACATGTTTTTGCAAGATGATAAGTTTCTTTTGCCCCGCCGATAAAGCATGTTTACTTTTCTCAAAAATGCCCAGATCTTTTCCAAATTTGATTTAAAATCCGGTTTCTGGCAATTAGGCATTGAACCCTCTGAGCGTTACAAAACTGCTTTTTATATCCCAAATGCCCATTTTCAATGGACAGTCCTACCCTTTGGCCTCAAAACTACCCCATCCATTTTTCAAAAATCCATGGTCAAAATCTTCCAACCTATCCTGCATCATGCATTAATTTACATTGATGATATCTTGCTTTTTTCAGGATCACATGATGAACATCGCCAGCTGTTAACTCAATTCTATGATATTGTCCAAAGTCATGGAATCATGCTGTCTGCCAAGAAAAGCACTATTACTGTTGAGTGTTAGAAAATGCATGTTTGTAAAGGAGAAAATCATTATTTTACATTTCAAGTCTTACTAACAACCCTTACTTTTATGTATTTAAGCTTCTTGCAATTTAATTATGTGTGTTTGATTTTAATTAAGTATTTTATGTATTTTAGGGGCATCATAGTCATTTCACAATAAACGAGAGATCAGACGGCAAAACAGACATCACTTTTGAACTCAGGACGGTCGAAAACCTTAGGAGGAGCATAAAAGGAAAAATAGCACTATTCACATGTATGGTACTATTCACGTGTACGGTACTGTCTACGTTACTGTTCATGACACTGTTCACATAGACGGATCGATGATGTGGCATTGACCGATGATGAGACATTGACTGATGAGGTGTCACGATCCTGTTGGGCTAAAATTCTTATGTATTATTGATGGTGACGTGGCAGCATATCAGTGGACGAAAAATCTCGCGTCCGGTACATGCATCACACAGGATTATTTTCAACCAAACCGCGTCACTGTTCAACCTGGGTCAAATCATGTTACTGTTCATCCACGTGGTCAAACCGCGTACTATTGACTGATGACGTGGCGCAATCCTGAGCGTCCAAACTGTTTTTAATCCGATGGCCGTGATTTACTCCATGTATCTATAAAAATGGGGCCTCTCCCCCCTAATTTGATAGCTCTGAATCCATTTTTGGGATCCATTTTCTGTAATTCCTTCTCCTAGTTTTCTTTTAATAAATTTAATAAATTTCCATGACTCTATGTATTTTAATAAATTTCCATTTTGCCCCTAGTTCAATTATGAGTAGCTAATTTTCTTTCAAGCTTGGGTTGAAGGTGAAGTCTTAACATGTGTCATGGGCTTTATTTGGTAAATTTATTTTCTCTTCCCCTCTAATTTTTGTGGATGTTTTGACTTCTCGTCGATAAATAATAATAATCTTGTCTAGATACCGCCTTGGTTACACCAAATTATTATTATTTGACACGATAAGCCCTTAGCACCATATTGATTAGAGTGTGGTTCATGAGGTGTGGATTCCCCCCTCATGATTTAATTGGTATTAATAAGGAATATTTAGCCCATGGTGCATGTTGATACGGATCCAGATACCCAAGTACGTCATTTCAATAGAATTCTCTTCAATTTATTCTCGCTATTTCAATTCCAATTTTAGAATTTATTCTCGCCATTTTAATTTAAGTTTTAGTATATTCCAAATCATTTCCACCACAAATCCAATCATCCATTTACAAAATTAATTCTACACACAATTAAAATCCACCTCCTCGTGGGATCGACACTCGTCACCATTGATCTATATTACAATAGATTCGTGCACTTGCGAGTTCAATAAAATTTGCACAACAAGTTTTTGGCGCCGTTGCCGGGGAGGTAAGTAATTTTAATTCGTAAAATTAATTTTTGTGAATAATTTCTTTTAATTGTTTTCTTGTAATATTTTTTTATTAAAAAAAAAAGAGTGAATTTACATTTTGAGCTAAGATTTTTTTTTATTTATTCTCTCTCTTCTTTAAAATTCTGTAATTTAAAGATCAATTTATTTGTCTTTGTAATTTTTTTATCTTATTAATTTCATTTTTAGTTAATTTCACGAATTTGTTTTAGTGTGTTTTTATAGAAAGGTTGTAATAGCGTAATAAGGTTAGTATCGTAATTTCTCTTTTTTCTTTATTTTTATTTTTTTTGTTCCCATTTATTTTTGTGTTCCTTGCATGCATGGTCGTAGGTCATTATTTCCTAATCTTGAAGCTATAGACCTTGAATTAGAAAAAACACTTCGCACACACAAACACGTTAAAAATCAAATGGATTTACAAGCACCACAGGAGAGGCCATTTAAGGATTATTTCAGTCCTTTAGCAAATTTGAGCACATCATGCATAAGATACCCAAATGTAGCTACTAGGAGTTTTGAACTAAAACCTAGTGTGCTAAATTGTCTCCCCACATTTTATGGCCTAGAAAATGAGGACCCATATAATCATTTGAATGATTTTCATGCTATTTGTCAAACATTTATATATGAGAATTTTTCAGATGATGATGTTGAACTTAGATTATTCACATTTTCTTTAAAGGATAGAGCTCGTTCATGGCTTAATACATTGCCTGCCAATAGCATTTCATCATGGGAACAAATGGTAACTAAATTTTTGAATAAATATTTCCCAGTGTATAAAACCAATGCTATTCGCAGGGAAATCTCAGAGTTTACCCAGAGAGAGGACGAGCAATTTTTCGAAACATGGGAGCGATTCAATGGGCTACTCTTGAAGTGTCCGCATCATGGGTATGAGAAATGGCATCAATGCCAATATTTTTTGGAGGGATTATTGCCGAATGTGCAAGAATGACTAATGGCAACAAGTGGATGAGAGCTAATGTCAAAAAGTGCATCAGAGATTTAGGAATTCTTCTAGCGACAAGTGGATAATTCCAAACATCAGAGTCGGTCACTCAGGAATACTAGAAGAATTAAGGGAGTAAATGAGGTTCACATTGGCGAATCCAGTTCAGAAATTAAAGAAGTCAAGGAAATGGTTGAAGGTCTTGCTCGACAAATAGCATCGTTATCGACTGCTAAATCAACAGAACCACATGACCATGACTTATACTCAGATCAAGTCAATGCTATAGGTGTAATGAGAAAGCCATCAAATTACAACCCATACTCCAACACATATAACCCTAGATGGAGAGACCACCCCAATTTTTCATGGTCTCAAGGATTCCAACAGAATGGACCAGCAGCTCCAGCTCCACCAATGCAACAAATTTCTCAAATTCCTCAAGCCTCTCAACCCCCATTTAGACCATACAATCAGAACCAGAGCTACTCTCAACCCAGACCATGGGAGGATGCATTCCAGAATTTCAAGAATGTTACTCACTCCACAATTGAGCAACAGAACCATACCATTGATGGACTACAAAATGAGTTGAGAGCAGGTTTCAACTCACAAGCTCAATCTGTTTCAAGCCTCGAGAAGATGGTGGGACAACTTGCTTTTTCAGTTCAGACTTTGGCAATGACCGTTGAGAAAGGTAAATTTCCAAGTCAACCAGTGCCAAATCCTAAAGGAGTGCATGAAGCAAGTACCAGTTCACCACAGCAGCATGGAGAGGTCAAAGCAGTCATGACCTTGCGAAAAGGAAAAGAAGTCGACAACAAAGTGGAGATGTCCGTGACAAAAGAAAATCAAATTGTACCTGTGAATGTTGAGGACTCACCACCGGAGGAGAAATAAGAAACCAACCCACGGGAATACATTCCTAAAGCTCCATTTCCTCAAAGGTTAGCTAAAGGAAAGAAGGGAAAATTCACAGGTGAGATTCTTGAAATCTTCAAACAGGTAAGTGTTAACATCCTTTTACTTGATGCTATAAAGCAAGTTCCATCTTATGCCAAGTTTCTTAAAGACCTGTGTACTAAAAAGAGAAACATTCATGTTCAAAAGAAGGCATTTTTAACAGAAAACGTTAGTTCTATACTCCAACACAAAATTTCTCTTAAATGCAAAGACCCAGGCTCCCCCACTATCTCATGTAGCATAGGGAACCACACAATTGAGAATGCTTTGTTGGATTTAGGAGCTAGTGTAAATTTATTGCCTTACTCTGTTTTCATGAAACTTGGACTTGGAGAATTACACCCAACTCCAGTGGTGTTACAGCTTGCAGATCGGTCTACGAAAATACCTCGTGGTATTGTGGAGGACGTGCTTATCCAGGTAGACAAGTTTTATTTTCCTGTTGATTTCATTGTAATTGACACTCAACCAATACAAGATTCAAGGAAGTACATCCCCATTATTCTAGGCCGACCTTTCTTGGCAACTGCGGATGCTCACATTCAATGTAGGACTGGAAATATGCAGTTGTCCTTCGGCAACATGACTATGGAGCTGAACATCTTCAACATTGCCAAACAACCTCACAATGCAGATGATGGAATTGTTGATGTAGATTTAATTGAAGCATTAGTTGATGACACTTTTGTTTCAAACCTTAGTGATGATCCTTTACAGACATGCTTAACTCACTTTGGTTTTGATTTTGATATTGACATATCAGTCAATGAAGTCAATGCTCTACTTGACTCAGCACCATCGATGGACACTAATAAATGGAAGTCAAAAGTTGAACAACTAGCACCATCAGAGAAGAAACTCATCCCATCATCAGAATCACCACCGAAACTCGAGCTCAAACCATTGCCCAACACTTTGGAATATGCATTTTTGGGAGAAGAAAGCACTCTACCGGTAATCATCTCATCATCCCTCAACGATGAACAAAAAAGTAAGTTGGATGTTTTAAAAGAGTACAAAAGGGCATTAGGATGGACCATAGCAGACATAAAAGGTATAAATCCAGTAGACTGCATGCATTATATTCATCTTGATGAAAATGTTAAATCTACTAGGGAAATGCAATGTCGGTTAAATCCTAATATGAAAGAAGTTGTTAGAACTGAAGTCCTTAAGCTATTAGACGCAGGTATCATTTACCCAATTTCTGATAGTTCATGGGTCAGTCCTGTGCAAGTTGTCCCCAAAAAGTCAGGAGTCACAGTAGTTACGAATGCCGATAATGAATTGATACCCACTAGAGTGACTACAGGATGGCGTGTATGCATTGATTATAGAAAGTTGAATTCTGTCACACGTAAAGACCATTTTCCTTTACCATTTATCGATCAAATGCTTGATAGATTAGTAGGCCATGAATTTTATTGCTTTTTAGATGGCTACTCAGGATATAATCAGATTCCCATAGCACCAAAAGATCAAGAGAAAACCACTTTCACTTGCCCTTTTGGCACTTTTGCATATAGGAGAATGCCATTTGGATTATGTAATGTACCTGCTACATTTCAACGATGCATTTTAAGCATTTTTTCTGATATGGTTGAACGATTTCTTGAAGTCTTTATGGATGACTTTTCTGTCTTTGGTGATTTATTTGATCAATGTTTACATAATCTAACACTAGTTCTGCAAAGATGTATCGAGAAGAACTTGGTTTTAAATTGGGAGAAATGCCATTTTATGGTAAAACAAGGTATTGTTCTCGGTCACATCATTTCAAGCAAAGGTATTGAGGTTGACAAAGCCAAGGTGGATCTCATTTCTAATCTTCCTCCACCTAAAACAGTCAGAGAAGTAAGATCTTTCCTTGGGCATGCTGATTTTTATAGACGTTTCATTAAAGATTTTAGTAAAGTTTCTAGACCCTTATGCAATCTACTTACTAAGGATGTACCTTTTGTCTTTGATGATTAATGTCTTGTGGCATTTGAAAAACTAAAGCAGTTGTTGACATCATCACCCATCATTCAGCCCCCAAACTGGAGCTTACCATTTGAGCTCATGTATTATGCATCTGATTATGCAGTAGGAGCAGCATTAGCACAAAGAGTTGATCGAATTCCGCATGTTATTTACTATGCTAGTATAACATTGAATGATGCACAGTTGAACTATTCAACTACTGAAAAAGAAATGCTAGCAGTAGTGTTTGCATTAGAGAAATTTCTATCTATCTCATTGGTTGTAAAATAATTATATTCACAGATCATGCTGCTCTTAAATATCTTCTCACAAAGAAAGATGCAAAAGCTAGACTAATTCGTTGGGTGTTACTTTTGCAGGAGTTCGACTTGGAATTCAAAGATAAGAAAGGCACAGAGAATGTTGTGGCTGATCATCTCTCTCGTCTCCATTTTGACACAATTATGGAATAATTATCATTGAATGAGTCATTTCCAGATGAACAATTAATGAGTATGAAAATATTACCATGGTATGCTGATATAGTTAATTATCTTGTTACAGGTAAACTTCCAGAGCATTGGACCAAGCAAGACAAGGCTAAATTCTTTGCAGAAATAAAGAATTTCTTTTGGGATGACCCGTATTTATTCAAGTATTGTGCATATCAAATTATTAGACGATGTGTCCCAGAAAATGAAATTCAGAATATTCTTTCATTCTGCCATGAACAAGCTTGTGGAGGCCATTTTAGTGCTAAGAAAACAGCGACTAAAGTTTTACAATGTGGTTTCTATTGGCCAACTATATTTCGAGACGATTACACTTTTCTATTCTTCATGTGATAGGTGTCAACGAATGGGGAGCATTACACGAAAGAACATGATGCCACTAAATCCAATTTTAGTGGTTGAGATTTTTGATGTATGGGATATCGACTTCATGGGTCCCTTTCCCCCTTCTTTTAGCTATCAATACATATTGGTTGTTGTTGAGTACGTATCAAAATGGGTAGAAGCAATTCCATGCAGAACCAATGATCACAAGGTGGTGATAGGATTTTTGAAAAGCAACATTGTTTCGCGCTTTGGATTCCCACGAGCAATAATCAGTGATGGTGGTGCCCACTTTTGTAACAAAGCATTCAAAGCTCTTTTAACAAAGTATTCAATCATACACAAAGTGGCGACCCCATATCATCCACAAACCAGTGGCCAAGTTGAGATCTCCAATTGAGAAATAAAGCACATATTAGAAAAGATGGTGAGGCCGGACATAAAAGATTGGTCATTAAGACTTGATGATGTATTATGGGCATATAGAACGGCTTTCAAGACCCCGATTGGGATGTCACCCTACAGGTTAGTGTATGGAAAAGCTTGCCACCTACCTGTGGAACTCGAGCATCATGCGTATTAGGCCATCAAAAAATTCAACTTTGACATGTAGCAAGCCAGCTCAGAAAGAATATTACAACTGGCAGAACTTGAAGAAATTCGCAATGACGCATACGAAAATGCCAAGATTACAAGTAACGAATGAAAGTCTTCCATGACAAGAAAATTATGAGAAAATCTTTCACTCCAGGTCAGAAAGTGCTTTTATTCAATTCTCGCTTGCACCTATTCCCAGGTAAGTTACGCTCTCGTTGGTCTGGCCCATTTATTGTACATACTGTTTTTCCACATGGGGCAATTGAAATTAAGGACCCAAAGAACGGTGTCACGTTTAAAGTTAATGGTCAAAGATTAAAGCCATATCTAGAGTACCAACCACATGGAGAAAACACCGAAATAAATTTGAGTGACCCACCAGATTTGAATTGATTTTTTTTCTTTTCGTTGATTTGATTTTTCTTTCTTTCTTTTTATTATTCTTTTGCTAATTGAAATTATTTTTGCATAAGTGTGTTTGTTTAACTATTAAGTTTTCTCTTATCATTTTTAATCATGAGTACCTTACTTAAACCGTTCCTCCTGAACATTCTTAAACCACTTCAACGTGTCAAAACTCATCTCAAAAGGTAGATTCAATTTTGTAAAATACATTGCATTTGGGTTCTACAGCCACCAGAGTTAGTAGCCTATGTTGAAGGTTTAGAAAGCCAACTCAGAGACATTGAGAGAAGTGTTTACGACATCTAGTTGGAGCCTGAGGTAAATTCAATAAGAGGACGATTTTAATTTTCTTTGTGTGTTTTAATTTGTTTTTCTGTTTGTGTGCTTTAGTTTGTTACCCCGGTGAAGTGGCGGATAACGGTACTCCGTGACAATCAAGTCGGTTACTTCAGTTTCCCATAATAACTGATATTCTGAGGCAAAGGTATGGATAGAAATGAGACTCTAGTGAAGCTTCACAAGTGATTCCCTTCACTTCCTCAGAATGCCCTCCTTACAATCTATAAAGCTCGGTCCGAACGCATGCGATTGCTCATGAGGAATAACATACCTGAGGACATCCGTTGGTTAATCGAGGCGAATGTACGATTGGCAGGTGAGTTACCTCTAAAATTTATTGCATACATGCCTGGTTGTGGTAAAGGAAATTATGCAAGAAAACGACGAGCTCAAAGAATTTCTGTTGCTTGTCATAAGTGTGCCAGAATGAGTTACAATAAAAACCCATGTTCTTTAGGAATGGTGTCTGATAACAGGGAAGATAAGATTCAATTCATTAGGGATGGCTTGAATAAGGAGTCATTGGATAATATCCTTTTGTCTCTTGAAACGCATCCCAGTGGATATGTGCAAAGAGCGATTCTCCAGTTATGGCCATTATTCCAGAAAGAGCATGCACGATATAGTCTCGGGAATCTGACTATAAACGACCTTGTTTGCCAGTTTATAAGAAAACTGGATGGGAAGCCTATCCTCGACCCATAGAGGGCGTTAAAGCCGTTTTTGGACGTAAAACCAGAGGAAGATGTGAGCCACAGTCGCAACTACCTGTAAATATCTTTTCACTTTATTGTTATTTTATTTCACTATTGTTTTATTGTTTGCATTATTGTCTTTAATAATTTTATTACTGTTTGCTTTTTCCTTATTACTGTTTGCTTTTTCCTTTTTACTGTTTCCTTTTTGACCGCGAGCCATGTGCTTTACAAGTTATTTGACACTGACATGTTACCTCATACATAACTGTAACCCACTGTCACCAAGACTCTTAAATGTGATTTTTTTTGTCAAGCACTCACAAATTATTTTTGAGAAGTATTCCAATGGCAGTTACTCCCAATAGACAATTCAAGAACATTTGTGTGCTTTCTGGATTTAAGTGCTTTCTAGATTTAACTATAGCAAACATAATGAGTTCGTTGAGGCAGCCATAGATCTTGGTCGAAGCATAGCAACGAGAAAATTACACTTGGTGTATGGAGGAGGTAATCGAGGGTTATAAAAAATGGTCTCAGAAACAGCTTTTGTCAGAGGAAATCAAGTGTTAGGCATCATCCCAAGAGTCCTAAAACCATTGGGCAATTCGTCTGACTCATCAACTGGAGAAGAGTTAGTCGTCTCAGGTATGCAAGAAAGAATAACTGAAATGCTTAATCATGCTGATGTTTTTATTTTCCTTCCAGGAGATCTTGCAACATTAGAGGCACTTATCACACTAGCATCTTGGGCCCATCTGCACATTCACCAGAAACCCATTGGTTTGTTAAATGTCAATAACTTTTATGATGGCTTTATCGCATTTCTTAACCATGCAATAAAAAACTACTTTATTTATGCTCACACTGCTAATGAGTTACTTGATTTGTTACAAGCTTATAGACCGGAGCCAGACCCCTGGACCTTTGTGTTGGAGCGTCCAAATAATGATGGTAACAGTAGCCGCAGTAAGAAGTACAAATTAGATTTAACTCTCCGCCTATAAATATTTTCTTCTGTGTTGCACCACCCAGGTGATGTCTTCTAAGCTCTACTTCTTTCCTTTAAAACATTGAGGACAATGTTTCGTTCTGGTTGGGGGGAGGGAATAGTTGACAATTGTAGAATCTTGGTTAAGTTTTTACTGATTTTTTGTTGTAGAAACTAACTATTTTCCTAATTTTTTGTGTTGAAGATGGCTGAATCCACCTTGCAACTTAAAAAAAAAAATCCTTTGCATTTTTCTCAAACATACACTTTGTTTTTCTTATTTCCCTTCTTTGTTAGCCATGTCCTTAACCTACGTTACGTCCTAATAAAAGTCCTTCTTGATTTTAGGGAACTATAGTCTGAAGTAAAAGCTAGTTATATGGGCTAAAAAGATGTAGTGGTGCATAATAATAATAAAAAGATAAATAAAATGGGTTGACTAGCATTTTTGTTTGACTTGAGATCGTATTATTTCTAAGCTGAGGGCATATTTATTTCATCTTGGTGAGAGCATGTGATATCACTTCTTTATTATTTTTTCTCTCAATTACCATTCATTGGAGTGACTATTTTTATTGGTTTTAATTTCTTTGTGAGAGTGTCACTACTTCCAGTGAGATTTTGGGGTTTGACATGTCATTCTTGAAAGTAGCTATAACAAAGTCTACTGGGCTGATTCATGTGGATGGTTGATGTGGGTGTGATGTTTCTTTAGACTGGAGATAATGCTTATACTTTTATTTGGTTGCTATCATTAATCTGATTGAATAAACACGAGTGTTTCTATTAAAAAAAAATCATTTTGGATTTGAATTTTGTTTTCACTTTATTTGCTAGGGACTAGCAATCAGCTGGTTGGGGGTGTGTTGAGTGTTAGAAAATGCATATTTATAAAGGAGAAAATCATCATTTTACATTTCAAGTCTTACTAACAACCATTACTTTTATGTATTTAAGCTTCTTGCAATTTAATTATGTGTGTTTGATTTTAATTAAGTATTTTATGTATTTTAGGGGCATCATAGTCATTTCACAATAAACGAGAGATCAGACGGCGAAACAGACATCACTTTTGAACTCAGGACGATCGAAAACCTTAAGAGGGGCATAAAAGGAAAAATGGCACTATTCACATGTACGGTATTATTCACGTGTACGGTACTGTCTATGTTACTGTTCATGACACTGTTTACATAGACGGATCGATGATGTGGCATTGACCGATGATGTGGCATTGACTGATGAGTTGTCACGATCCTATTGGGCCAAAATTCTTATGTACTGTTGATGGTGACGTGGCAGCATATCAGTGGACGAAAAATCTCGCGTACGGTACATGCATCACACAGGATTATTTTCAACCAAACCGCGTCACTGCTCAACCTGGGTCAAACCATGTTACTGTTCATCCATGTGGTCAAACCGCATCTTGATGACGTGGCGCAATCTGAGCGTCAGCTTTTTAATCCGATGGCCATGATTTACTCCATGTATCTATAAAAAGGGGGCCTCTCCCCCCTAATTTGATAGCTTTGAATCCATTTTTGGGATCCATTTTCTATAATTCCTTCTCCATCTTGTATTTTCTACGTATTTTAATAAATTTTCATTTTGCCCCTAGTTCAATTATGAGTAGCTAATTTTCTTTCAAGCTTGGGTTGAAGGTGAAGTCTCAACATGTGTCATGGGCTTTATTTGGTAAATTTATTTTCTCTTCCCCTCTAATTTTTGTGGATGTTTTGACTTCTTGTCGACAAATAATAATAATCTTGTCTGGTTACACCTCTCTAGTACAAGGTTATTATTATTTAACACCATATTGATTAAAGTGTGGTTCATGAGGTGTGAATTCCCCCCTCATGATTTAATTGGTATTAATAAGGAATATTTAGCCCATGGTTCATGTTGATACGGATCTAGATACCCAAGTACGTCATTTCAATAGAATTCTCTTCAATTTACTCTCGCCATTTCAATTCCAATTTTAGAATTTATTCTCGCCATTTTAATTTAAGTTTTAGCATATTCCAAATCATTTCCACTACAAATCTAATCACCCATTTACAAAATTAATTCTACACACAATTAAAATCCACCTCCTCGTGGGATCGACACTCGTCACCATTGATCTATATTACAATAGATTCGTGCACTTGCGAGTTCAATAAAATTTGCACAACAATTGCCACGGATAACATTGAATTCCTTGGTATGATCATAAAGGACGGCCATTATCAGCCAGGAAAGCACATTGCCCAAGAATTGCTTCACTTTCCAGATCAGCAACTTTCCAAAAAGCAAGTTCAACAGTTTCTCGGCATTATCAATTATATCAGAGACTTCATCCTACATGTAGACCGCTATACTCACCACCTCTCGTCTTTATTGAAAAAAAAAACCCCAGAATGGAATGCTGACCACACAACTGCTGTCACTACCCTTAAGCAAATTGTGTAAAATCCGCCTCCCTTAAAGTTGATTACTAATGGAAAGCGCATACTACAAACAGACGCAAGTGATGAATCATGGGGTCCCATCCTCCTCAAAGAAATCAATGGAAAAGAAAACTTTATCGCTTATGCTAGTGGACAATTTTCTGACACACAGAAGCACTACCATAGCGTGTTCCAAGAAATCTTAGCGGTAAAGAATGGCATCAAAAAGTTTGAGTATCATCTTATTGGACACCATTTTCTCATCAGAATGGACAGTTCAGCCTTCCCCCATATTCTCAATTTCAAAGGTAAAACTGTTCCAGAAAAGATGTTACTCCGATTAAAAGATTGGTTTTCCAAATATGATTTTTCAGTTAAGCATATAAAGGGGTCCCAGAACCTCATCCCTGATATGCTATCCAGACTCTCAAAACCAGAAAACCCTCTCACCTTGATTTCTACAACATACCAATTTCCGATCATCTCCATGGCCACATCCCTTCCACCAGAAGCTCTCACCAAGAAAACTTTTCCCCTTGACAAAACCTTCTCTTCTGTATTTGCTATCCAAGAGTTTGCAAGGAAAGCTATTTTCTGCTTCTTTATGAAAGCCTACCTTTTGGCAGACTCATTTCCATTTTCCACCTTCCATCCAGAAAATCTGTTCCTTACAGGTTTAACCCTCGCTCCATCCAGCGAAATCACTGAAGATGAGTTATGGTACATCTGGTGCCTAACTGTTCTTTATGCAACCAAGCTAGTCCTACCAATCACTCCCACTTTGAATAATCTCCTTAACCCGGACAAAGCCACCTCTCTTACCTGGACATTACTTGAATGGTTCTCTGATAAGTGCATATTTTCCATATATTTTGCTATTAATTTCCCTATCTTTTTCTTGTTTTGGTCTTAAATATTTTAGTTAATTTTTAATTTAGTAAATTATATTTTATTGTGTTAATTTTTATCTTAGTTTTATTTATTTTGTTATTTTAGGTATATTATGAAATTAAAGAGAAATTAAATCGGAACATTCTTGAAAGAAATTTAATTGAAGATTGAGAGACAAAAGTGCACAAGAGATCAAGAATTGGAAGGAATTAGAAAATAAATTTAATTAAAGCTTGTATGGGTGGAGCAAAAATTAATGTTGCACATGGAGCAAAAATTAGAAAAAGGAAGCCAAGCCATCACATGAAAGCAAAATTGGAAAACAAAGATTGCAAACCAAAAGTGGCCACGTGAAAGGAAAGAGAATAAAGCCTTTTGGCTTTAGGAAATCATTATTGGCTTATTAATTGAAGCATGAGGTGGCGGTTTTGAGCTTGGAATTTAATTCTCTCCAGGCAAGGATTTAAAAAAAGCCACAATTGAAGCATTATAAATAGGATCAAGCGGAAGCAATAAAAAAAAAAAGGGAAGAATTCGGGCAGCAAGAGACTTTGAGGGCAGGGTAGATCCAATTCAGCAGCAAGAAGAAGAAAAAAAAGCCAACATCCGGAATTAAATTGAAGAGAAAGGCAGCCGTTTGAATTAATCTCCATGACTGGTTTTATCAATTTTCTTATTCCCAATTCAATTACATTAGGCTAAATTTTTATTTGGTTGAGGGTGAATTCAAACCCTAAACATTCTATGCAATTAAATTTAAATTCTACCATTCAATTTATTTAATTGAGATTATTTATGTTCTTCTATAATTAATATTCATGGTTTATTCTTGTTTTGTTTGAGTGGCCAATTAGATAGGACTTGAATAGATTTTATTGCTAGATTAAAATTCTTGATCCGTAATTGTCTTGATATTTTAATCATTAGTAGCAGGTTGGAATTAATGATTTCAATTGGAGAACATAACCTAGGTTAAATAATCCGAGCTTGTGTGTTTATTGCCTAGATCAACCTAATATCTTTCTCTGTTTAATGCTTCCATTATCTTAAATTTAAAGAGCTTGTTTTAAATTATTTAATGGTTAGAGATTAGGTGAAGAGCTTATTTTACCTAACGACACACTAAGGAAAGATTGAGACTAACAGAGCTTATTGTTGTCTATGGTTGATAGTTTCAATATAAATTGATAATAGAATTGATATATTATGTGCATGTTTGGTGGTGGCGAATGATCCTTTAACCAAAGTTTTCATCATTATTATTTTTTTCTCCTTTAATTAGAGTTTTTATTAAATTCTTGTTCGTAATTTTAATTTCTTTATTTCTTACTATTTAGTTAAAAATTCATAAACCCCCTTTTATTTTTAATTGGCATTTTCTTTAGTTAGATTAATTTATATTATTATTACTATTATTATTATTATTATTATTACTATTACTATTATTTTATTTTAAATCTTGCTTTGGAGTTAATAATAAATATAACTAGCATAGTCTCTGTGGGATCGATCCTTGCTCGCTCTGTACTAATTATTTATATTAGTGGTAAGGTTTTAAATTTGGTACACCTTAACGACACTACCAAATTTTTGTCTCCCCAATACCATGGTGGAGAAAGAAGTTACAACAACTATCAGAGATTTACAACCTTAAACGTATGCCTGCCTCTGAAGCACAACTGTTTACATCAGTATTTATCATTCACAGGCCATACTTCCAACATCCAGACACAAATCTCTTTTGGACTCAAGACCAGGTATATGAATGGTTTACCGCACCTCACTCAGCTGTCATTGACAATGAACTCTAATCCAACCTGCACAATTACCTTTGTCAACTGAACCACCAAACTCCACCGCACCGGGATATTTTTCAAACCTCCTTACGTCCACAACATGACCTCATCATGGTCCCCACTCCATTCGCCATATCCAAACCAAAGTCCACAGGAATTATCATCAAAGAAGAAAAACCAGACTACACTGACTTCTTTTACCAAGACTCCCTAGACCCATGGGAAGAATTCCTTCCTCTCAGCCAACATCTCCAACAGTTTCCACAACCAACCATGTATGAACCAGGATCATCATCCCAACCCTCCAAAGCTGACAAGGCCACTCAGATGCCAAGCCCCAAGTCCCAGACATCACCCCCCAAGCCGGGATACCGAAGAGATTGCCCTTACCCACCTTGTCGAGGTCCCCACTATAATCATCCAAAGTTCTCCAAAACCTTTTTCCCAAAATACAACCGTGACACTGACCCAGATGAAACAGAAAGGTCATCCGAAGACGACTACATGAATCTCCGCTCTCCATAAAGTAGTTTGTCTTGTTGTAATAATTATGTTCTACTTTATGGTTTTGTCCTGTATAATTATTGAGCCTTGTTTTTGCTTTAACCTTTTGCTTTTGTCAAAGTCATGCTTTAATTATGACAGCACACTTTGTCCTTTGTAATCATTACAGCTGTCATGATGTGTCTTTTACTTTGGCTTTTGTAAAAGATAGGGGTCCTGTCCTATCTTCTCCGAGAATTCTCCTATATAAAGAATTCTCCCCCTCGCTTGTAAGATAAGAAGTTTTCGAAGAAATAAACCCTCGTGTGTTTCCATAAAACTATAAATTTCTAAAACTCTCTTCTCTCTCTGCAAATGAAGATCTAGAGAAAGAAAAGGAATAAAGAATTAAATTTGTTCATTTTGAAACTTTAAGGGAGTATGCTCTGCACTTGCCTTCCAGTAAGGATCCTGTGCATCAGAAAACTTATGATGATTTCTTAAATGGTTTGGTACCCTGTTTTAAAGACTAAGAAAAGTCTATTATGGGTTATATGACCTTAAAAGAAACGTTTTAGGTTTTACTGTGCGCCTATTATGGTATCATAATTTTAGAGGAATCTTCCAAAAGTAGTATTTAAGTTTTGCAAGGTGAATTTTGAATGAACAAAATAAAATGAAATTATTGTTACATATGCTAACAATAATAATAGAACAATATAGGGAATTCTAATATTTAGATCTCAATTTATATCACTAACTATAAAATTTATCATGTAATAAATAAGTGACGCATGTAGTTTGCACTGATTCTAGTGACAAAGGTAGGATATTATTTTGACCCGAGCTTAGGATATTATTTTAACCCAAGCTATACTAGATAGTCTTCCAATAAACATTATTAATTTTGACTTCTATGAATGTTTTTACTTACATATAAGAATTTTTGTAGGTGAATATAAAGAAACAATATGAGCATTACTTATTTTATTTAGGCTTATAACAGATTTTTCAAAAAACTTATTGGATCTCAAAGAAATTTTCAAGAACTATTTGGGCTGTAGCCTATAGCTGAGCCTAGTAATCTCTTAGCTTTGCTTTAGTTGATTCTACAGCATGCCAAGTGTCAAATGAATCATAATGCTTACCCACAACCAATTTCGCAGTGGGTAAGGCCACTTATACTCTAAGTTATACTCTGAAAATTCTATTTCTCTACACATTCATTTAATAATTTTAATTTGTACTTTACATATCCTTGTTAATACTAAGATAATCTTAATTAGATTACATGCCATAAGTCTTTTATTTTTCTCCCTATAGCCAAGAATTTTTTGTGATGACCCAACTCAGACCTGGTAAGATATTGTCCGCTTTGCGCCTTAATAAGGCCCACACGGGTTTGTTTTTTGGGCACCTATACACCCCAAAATGTATCTTGCCAATTAAGGTGCGGATCACCCCTTATAAACCCAGCATCTCCCCTGCTTTTTGCCGATGTGGGATTCGCCTAGGGTGTTACATACACCCCCCCTTGGGGACTTAGTGTCCTCACTAAGATTTGCCCCACCATCACTCAAGAGGACACGTAGAGCTGCTCTGATACCATAATGTCATGACCCAACTTAGACCTGGCAATATATTGTCCGTTTTAGGCCTTGACAAGGCCCGCACATGTTTGTGTTTGGGGCACCCATACACCGCAAAACACGTCTTGCCAATTAAGGTGTGGATCACCCCTTATAAACCCAACATCTCTCTCGTGGTTTGCTGATGTGGGATTCGTCTAGGGTGTTACATACACCCCTGTCAGGGACTCAACGTCATCGCTGAGGTTTGCCTCACCATTACTCAAGAGGACACGCGGAGCCTCATGACCTAACCTAGACCTGGCAATATATTGTCCCCTTTGGGCCTTAATAAGGCCTACATGGGTTTTTTTTTGGGGTGCCCATACACCAAAAAACGCGTCTTGCCAATTAAGGTGTGGATCACCCCTTATAAACCCAACATCTCTCCCGTGCTTTGCCGATGTGGGATTTACCTAGGGTGTTACATTTTTATTGCACCTATTGCAAATAGATTTATTTTTCTTCACCTTAAAAAAATTATCCAACATATTAAGGTTTATTAGTTATTTTTTTGGAACAACATATTAGGAATAATTTATCTATTATGTTATTTTTCTAGAACAACTTCTTGTATAGGGGGTTCTCCAGTATTGTCTTGATCTGTTATGTCTTTAACAAAGTTAGGAATGAGACCTTGATCAATGCCAATAACACCTATGGGAACATCAACATATTCCTCTTCAATAATTGTATTTTCCCCCACAAACTCAACATCCTTAAAGAACTAAGCATTTCTCGACTTAATTGGACATCCCCAAACATGCAAGTGTTTTATAGACTTCTTGCTTGTCCAAAGCTCATAAGTGGTTTTGGCAGTCACTCTAGTTGGAACCTTGTTAAGGATATACGTTATAGTCTTAAGTGTTTCTTCCCATAGTGATTCTAGTAAGATAGAATGACAAATCATACTCCTTACCATATCTTTAAGCATCATGTTTCGTCTTTCAGCAATACCATTCATAGTGGCTGAACCCAGCATAGTGTACTGTGGATGATACGACATTCCTTTAGAATTTAGCAAATGGTCTAGATGTTCTTCACCTGAACCGTCATATCTACCATAGTATTCACCACGATCAGATCTAACGCTTTAATTCTTTTGCCAAGTTGGCTCTCAACTTCAGCCTTAAAATTTTTGACCATATCCAAGGATTGTGACTTTTCATGTAGGAGATATTTATCATAAAATATTGTTGGCCATTCTAAGTAGTTGTAAGGAATGGCCCACAAATATCCGTATGTATGAGTTCTAAGACATTTAAACTCCTTTTATTGGTTTGTTTTCCCTTGATACAATTAATATAAATATCAAAATTTGTAAAATTTGAAGGGTCGATAATTTCATCTGACAAAAGACTCTCTATTCTCCATCTGGAGATATGACCCAATCTCCTGTGCCTTAGCACAGCCTGATTCTCATTGGTTAATTTTCTCTTTATACTTCGTGTACTTAATTGTAAGGACTCATTAAATAAAGCAATCGTATTAATCAAATAAAGATTGTCATAACCTAATAAAGGATAGGAACCAACCAGTTTTAAATCATGAAATGTTGAGTACTGGAGAATTAATATTTATACAGGGTAAAATTCTCATTTTATACTCCAAATCTCACTTTTAAATCCTCTAAGCTTTTATTATGTGTGTTTAATTATAATTTAAGTATTTTATATTTTAGGGGTATTTTGGCCATCAAAACGAATGGAATTTTTTAACTCAGAATGGTAAAAAACATTATGAGTATAAAAGGGTATTTAGTACGATTCATAGATACGGTACACGTATATGGCACTGTTGTCTGTTCACATATACGGTACAATGACGTGGCATTGACCAATGATGTGGTATTGACTGATTATGTGGCATTGACTTAAGATAAAAAAGTTAAAAAAATTCACTTCCAACCAACTCACATATACACCTAGAAAATTAACCGTACGCATAATTAAATCTACCTCTTTATGGGATCGACATTTGTCAGCACAAACAACTTTATATTCTTTTGTCATTTACTTTAAAGACGGATAAGGGTCCTGTCTTATCTTAGCTTTTCATCTCTATTTAAGAGCTCTTCCGTCTTTGTAAAATTCAGATTGCCATCAATAATATTTCTAAGTTTGTCATAAAACCTTTATGGCTTACTATGTTTCTCTTCTTCTTCTAGGTAATGAAGAAAATACTTGAGCTATTAAACTAAGAACGTTCATCTCTATTTTCTATACTGAGGTACGTGGCGTTGTTACACCTGAACTATGATAGTTCAGGTGTAACAACGCCACGTACCTCCCACACCTAGTATCAGAGCCAAACGAACTTATGTAAGAGGTGGTATCATGGTTTAGTTCTCAAGTATTCTTATTCAAAACCTAGAAGAAACTCTATAAAAAATGGCCTCTTCCTCTTCTTCATCAGAAATAGCTTCATGAAAATCCTCTCCTATTTCTCTCTCTTCTACTCTTTCCTTACCTCGTTCTTGTCAAAAACATGTCGCCTCAAAAATAGAAAATCTTGTTGAGTACTCGTATATTCCTGAATCTGCTTAGATTAATGAATCTCAGTTCCCAATTATGAGTCCTTACCATCTTTACAAACAAAAAACTTCCTTCACTCAAAGTATTAGAACCCTGATTTCCACAAAAAGACCTCTTCCTAAAGAAGACATCCAGTCTTCACGACTTGATTAGTATGCTCTTCAAGCCTCTCAAAGTGAACAATATGTCACTATGGATATACCAACAAATCTCGTAGCCAACTGGAAACGATAAGGGTATACACACCTCCATCTAGGTGATGTCAGGCTTATCCTCACCTTACATGGCAGAAAAGGCTTACCCGTCACAGCTCGAATTGCTCTCCTTGACACAAGGTTCAAACAATATCAACATGCTGTTATTGGAACTGTTCTAACCACTCTCCATGCTGGAAGTGTCTTGTTAACCTTCTACCCAAATTTCAACATGTCTTTAGAAGATCCCAACCTTCCAACAACACTGAAAGTCCAAATCCAACTTCAAGGAGTAGAACAAACATCTACTTCCAAAATAGCCACATTTCATCATCAAATAATGTATCGATTGCAAAATCATGCGCTAGATCTCCCAACTGCACAAACAACCAGTGATGCACTGATGATCCTTGCAAACACAGATACAATTCCAACCATAATTCAAATTCCCAAACAAATTCAAAAGCAAGAGTTGCTCAAACTCATGCCTTTAGAATGGCTTACCAACTATGAGCAATTCCATTAGAATTCAGAACCTATCCAGACTTCTCAAGCTGTCTTCGAAAGAAGACCAGATGGACAAGTCAAGTTGTCTTTTCAGACTCCAGATAAATAAGTCCAGATCTTCCACGGCTCTCCTATACTGTTATGATTACAACAGTTCCTACTAGCCAAGAGTTGAATCTTCCAATCTATGGATTTTCCTCATAAGGGTATCTAGTATATCCTGACAAAGTCAACGATCATTTCTAATGGGATGTTCCAGAAGCCCATATGTGTAATCCCGATTGTCCCTGCTTGGATGACACAAATGATGATGAAGACTTTGAAATCCTGAGAAGACGGAGAAGAAGAAAGAAAAAGCCTTCTATCCTTCATGACCACCGAATGATCCAGAGTCAGATCAACCTTTACCCATCTACAAACAAGCACTCAGCCAAATAGAAAAAGAATCCTCATCTAAGCCTGTCCTTGTCCAACCACAAATCAAGTCATGCTTGATGTTCTCATCTTCTAGCCAATCATACCAAGAATCCTTTCCTCCACTCGAAAGACACATAGACCCCCAAACCAAAGTTGTTTCTCAACCCTATGTCCAGTCCCCAATCACAACCTCTGGAGCACCAAAAGCACCAAAGCAGTATGAGGCAGTGTTAAATTGGCAAACACAAAATGCCAGTGCTCAGAATCAAGCTCTCCACCATCTTGGTAAAAAGATTGACAAAGTGGCATCACAGGTGTCATAAACAGAAACAAAGGTGGACACAATTAATGCCCGGCTTGAACAAATTTATTCAAATCTGCAGAACTGAATCTTTGAATTGGATATCGATCTCAGAACGATGATCAACAATCGTATTTGGGGTCCAGAATTCAATAAGAAAGAAGTAGAGATCGAGGCAATTAAAGCACAACCTTCCCTTTTCACCAAAACGCAGTCCATACCTATACCAACACCACTATTCACATCATATAAGCCTTGATGTGAATAATCCAACAAAACAAGGTTCTCAAGAAGACCCAACTTCAGACAAAAATCTTCAAAGTTGGTGTTGAGGTTCTTATCTCGGAATGCCTTTAGAACGGGATCTAATAAATGTTCATTGAAAACGCCGGGATAATAACAGTAATAAAAATAAACAAAAAGAGAAGGAGAGAAACTCACATGCATTATGCCTCTGATCCTCTGTAAATTGATAATGTTAGTCACAAAGTTACCGAACCTGTCTCTTGCATATAGCCATCTCTTTGCCCAGAAAAAGGACTTTTATACAAAGTGATATGATGCCCTCCATTGAGAATGGTGTTTTAAACATTGCAAGCCTACAAATAATAAAGAAGATTAAGATCAATCATCAAGGGAGAAACTTCCATCTTTTCAAGAAACTCTAAAACAAATGGCGTAACAAGAAAAGACAAATGTATGACTTTTTGCTTAAACAGCAAAATGCGTCCTTCCAAAATAGTCCCTCAAGGAATATTGAAAATATCGTTGTGATATAAAGTGAAGATGACTCCTTCAAAAAGATCCAAAGTATCTCAGACGCTTATAATTCATAGCTTCATAACTTGGAGGAGCCATTCATAACATGCAATCACATTAGTCTAGATATAAGTTTTAAATAGACGGCATGAGTTCCAAAATTAAAATGAAAAATGACTTCAAAAGGCACTCGATCCTAAAAAAAATAAAGAATGGAGGAGCCCATAGTTCTCCTCAAGCAGTTAAAAGCTATAGTGATAGTACACCCATATAGCTCACTAGAAGAAGACCAAAAAAAGTAACTACCTCTTAATGTTTAATTGAGTTGATTATGCAACACTAGTAGGCAAGTGACAAACAAGTTTGT
This sequence comes from Citrus mangshanensis, assembly GCA_030449895.1. Classification (NCBI taxonomy): domain Eukaryota; kingdom Viridiplantae; phylum Streptophyta; class Magnoliopsida; order Sapindales; family Rutaceae; genus Citrus; species Citrus mangshanensis. The sequence goes on from JASUUJ010000043.1 coordinate 1,895,026, forward strand.
GATGTAATAAGTGGTTAATTTCACATTAGTTTTATTACTTTATTTGCAATTATTTGATGTGTTCTTAAATTTCTTAACTTTTTGTTAGTCTTTCATGTTTTATAGGAGTTTTGTCAAGACGGACGTGAAAATGATGACCAACCAAGATCTCTTTATATATCACATGGTAGTGCTTCTCAGAGTCTTTGAATTGCCAGAGTAGAAAACCTACAAATTGGTGTGAAGAATACTTAAATTGTGACTTCATAGATTTTGATGGCTTTTTGGATGAGCTTTTGGGCCATATCTACTTCATTATGCTATATTGGATTTATGCTAAGGTTAAGGATTCAAACTGGGACATAAATGATGAGATTAAGGATAAAACTATCACAAGCACATGGGATGAGGCATATTCAGATCCTATTCAAGTTCCCGTCGGACCCATTACAAGAGCTTGAGTAAAGAAATTCAAAGAAGCGCTTAATGGATTGATTCAAGCAACTTGGGCACAATCAAATTCGTGGAGGCCCATTGAAGGAATCGCACATGATAAATGCATGATTCAGGCTCTTGAAGTTTCCAAATACTCACTTCCATGAAATAGGGAGTTGGCTTAAACATTATGGCGGGAAAATATATTATTTTCCTTTTTTAGATACTTTCCCATTTCTTGAGGAGGCTATTAGGGAATCAAATCAGTTATTTCTAGATGAAAGGCATTTAAGACAATTAGGATCCTGATTTAGTTTAAATTCTTTCTGATTTACTTAGATTAGGATTCTGATTTGATTTAGATTCTTTCCTATTAGGGAAGATTTAGATTTAGATTTGATTTTTGGGTTAGGATTTATTTCCAGAAATTCTTGTAAACAACCCTATATAAAGTACTCATATTCAATAAACAAAAAAAAGAAGTTTTTTTGATGCAATTGGTGAGAGAGTTAAGTCTCTTTGGTTCTTTATGAATTCTTCCGTGGCGTTCAATTAGACCATCCATAGCTGATTGTGGTGTCTTCACATACCAAGGTTCGTGCTTTCAATAAGCATTGGGTCGAGGTTCCATTCCATTCCTAGTTTAGATTCGATCTTGGGAACTAAATTGATTAGTCTCACGTCAGTTCTTGACGGGGTTCGTATCAATAAAGATTTATTCTTAAAGGACTGGTTATATTTTCGAATTTAGCATACAGTAAAAACATATTTTTGAAGCCATTTTATTATATAGACATTTCATTATTTTAAATCATATTCTTATAAGGAAAATGAAGTAAAACATGAGTTTCACTAGTCCTACTCGTCCTACAAGGATTAAGATAACAACCATATATAAAAGTAACAAATTAGATGCCTAAGTAAGAGAAAAATTGTGAAGCATCAATTTAAAGGAGAGAAGAGCACAAAGAGTGGAGAAGAGGGCAAATTTGATATAAGACCTGGCTGTTTCATCATAATTCAATCAATAAGCCTTGCTTTTTCTTGTGTTTTATTAGTTTTTTTAATGGATTTGATGTTTAATAATTTAGGCATGTGTGAGTAATCTTTCTATTAGTTGGGTTGATTTTAACATCCTAGCATGGATTTTAGTTGATAAGGTTTCAGAATTTCTTTATGTTTCTCTAAAAAATTTTATGTTTCACTGATTTTAATGTTCAAGAATTACTATCTTATTCGTTCAATTGGCCAACTAGATCAATTTGATTTAATTTGTTTGCTATTTTAAGGTTTTGATCCATAATTTTCAAAGAACTATATTTAATATAATCAAAATTAATTAGTTAATTAAACTAAAAATACTGGTAGTTTTTTGGTTGTAGGTAAAGAGGCTTTTTAATGTTAAATTAATCAAAAGAGAAAGAAAAAGACAATAATGAGAGATGAGCCATTGGTGAGGAATTTGGCTTGGATAAGTACGTAGTTTCATCAAGATCCGTTGTTGCCGTTGTAATCTCACCACAAGAAATATGTATCATGACAACAATTTTTTCTTTTCGTTTGTTTTTAGAGGAATAACCTTATTTTGATCGATGCTGAGTGATTTTAGTGGTAATAAACTGTAGTAATTTGTTTATGCTTGTTCAGGGGAATAAAGTTGCTTCAAATAAGGATGTTGCTGAGGAGGAAGGGCAAGAAGAAAACAAATTGTTTGATGATTATTAGATAAGTAGAATCAGATGTTCAGGAATAGCTAAAGGTTTTTATTTAAAATAATCCCTTTCTTGTATTTAATGAATTATTGATCCTCACTGGTTTAGTATTTTGTTATTCTTAAATTGCAATGGTTATTTTCTTTTAAAGATCTTACTCTAGGTTTTGTGAAATGCAAAATTTAGTAAGACATGTGCTTATAACTTTGAATTTATGTTCGCACAATGATGGATTTCTTGTTATGTAGGCTATAGAGATGGCAATGGTATCCGCAAACCCACCAGCTGTGGGTAATTTTACGAGTTGGTAGGTATGACATGGGGTGGTTGCAAAAATAGGTTTCTTCTTTTTCTTTCGTCTTTGGCGTGCAAGATAATCATCGTCTGAATCATAATCATCCAGACAGGGACAAGCGGGATCACACATATGGGCCTCAGAAGTGTCCCATAGGAATTAAAACCTACACAAAGTTGTGGGTGGGTTTGGTATATGCCAAATATCTGCATATACCCGCATGGGTATCCGCATCTTTTCTTCAATTATTTTTTAAAAGTTTAATGATTTTGATACTTGTATTAATACTGTATACAAATTAATTTCGTTATATAATTACGGATTATTATATGGTCAGCTATGCCGCCTAATCTATGATACTTAATTAAAAGACGAGAGAATGACTTAAAAAGTGACATGTTCCACTAGTACTTTTCCTATCAACCTTATATCCGGCAAAGTCAACAACCGTGTAACAAGTTAAATCTATATGAGTTCCTTTAGGATACTAAAGGCCAAGATCTATGGTTCCACTCAAGTAACGAAAAATTCTTTTCACCGCAAGCAAATGAGATTCTTTAGGACATGATTGAAATCTTGCACAAAAGCATACATTAAACATAATATCAGGCCTACTAGCAGTCAAGTTAAGCAAGGATCCAATCATACCTCGATAAGTTTTGATATCAACTTCCTTACCTTTTCATCATTGTCAAGCTTGATTGTTGAGCTAATTGGAGTACTTTTAATCTTTCGATCTTCAAGTCCAAATCTCTTGAGTAAGTCTCTTAAATATATGGCTTGATTGATAAAAATTCCTTCTTTGGTTTGTTTTATTTAAAGTCCAAGAAAGCACTTCAATTCTCTCATCATGCTCATCTCAAATTCCTTACTCATACAAGATGAAAATTCCTTGCACAAAAACTCATTAGTAGATCCAAATATAATATCATCAACATAGATTTGGACTGAGAATATCTTGATTCTTATGCTTAATGAATAGAGTTGTATCAGCCTTACCCATTGAAAAACCATTATCCAGCAATAAATTTTTGAGTCTATCATACCAAGCTTTAGGTGCTTATTTTAAACCATACAATGCTTTAGTTAACTTATACACATGATTTGGAAATTTCCCATTTCCAGGGGATTGTTTCACATAAACTTCCTCCATAATATAACCGTTTAAGAAAGCACTCTTGACATCCATTTGAAATAAAATGAAATCTTTGTGACATGCAAATACTAAGAGCATCCTAATGGATTTTAATCTAGCTACAGGTGCAAATGTTTCATCAAAATCAATTCCTTTTTCTTGGTTGTAACCTTGAGCCACTAATCTAGCCTTATTCCTTACAACCATACCAGATTCATCCATTTTATTCCTAAATATCCATTTCATGCCAATAATGGATTGATGCTCAGGTTTAGGAACTAATTCCCTGTGAGGTACAATTTGTTTCACTTAATATAATAGAATTTATTTTAAGCTAACAAGCCCTTAAGTATTATTATTATTATTATTATTATTATTATTATTATTATATAAAATATTTAATTCTAAGTAATGATGACATAAGTGATGATGTAAGAGAAGTTTGTAGAGATAGATAAGAATTCTAGAATTTAATAAGGTATTTATGAAGGATAATCTCAACCATTGATCAAGAGTTATGGTGGCAAAATCCTAGCCATCCATTAGCCTTAAGAAATCCCATAAATACCCCCTACTTCCTTTCATTTTCAATGCAACCTAAAAATTTCATTCTCTTCTACTCTAAGTCATAACATCAAGAGTACAGAAATCCTCAATCAAGAGGTAAGTAACACTTCAACTGCAATATAGGGACAAAATTCTTTTCATACTTAAGTTTTAAACATTCTTTTTATGTTATGATGATTATTATGATGTGATTAGTTATAATCTAAATTCTAATATGGTCGGCTATGCCGCTTAATCTATGATACTTAATTACGTTATGGTCGGCTCTGCTGCCTAATTTATGATACTTAGTTACATTATGGTCGGCTCTGCCGCCTAAGCTATGATACTTAATTATGTTATGGTAGACTCTGCCGCCTAATCTATGATACTTAGTTATGTTATGGTCAGCTCTGCCACCTAATCTATGATACTTATACTTAATTATGCTATGGTCAGCTATGCCGCCTGTATTAAAGAATCTTGTTCTTAAATAGTATTGTGTATTGATTCTGTTATGCATCTAGGAACTTCAAATGTTATGACATAAGTTGCATTGGACACATGCATATCATGGATTACATTATGAAGAATATGTTTTGGAAAATGAATTTATAAAAAATGGGTGGTTGTACTACCAGGTGGCAAAGTTTCTAAGGAGGGCAAGCCCTCAAAGCTAAGTAAAAAGAAATTTTTTGGGGCGGCGATACGTAACGCCCAAAAGATCAACTAATGAGGCCCAAGAGCATATTGTTTAAAAAGTAAAAGTGCCAACCTTGTAGTGCAACATACCTAGGGCCGTAATGAAGTTGTTTTGTATTTTCTAAGTTTGTTTTGAAAACTTAATATGATCATCCACATGCATAATAAGTTATACATGCATCAAAGTGTTATTTTAATGGGCATTAGCTCATAAAGTCTTTACATTGCAAGTAACGATGATTAGGGCAAGTTGGCGCCAAGTCCTAATCAAGACGAAGAGAGAATGAGCTTGATTTGGATCTGTAAGATACCAAAACATTGGCTGGACAGGAAAGATGAGTTTGGTGGCATATAATATAGTGAGGCCATAGTTCGTCCTCTATGACATCCCTGAAGGGATTGATCGTTAGGCCTGTAAGAAAGAGGTGATCTGGATGAAAGCTTGGAAATCCAGATGTCTGGGTGCGATATATATTCATGAAATATCGAAAAACAAATTTCTTTGCAAAATCTTGGATCTGATAAGGATTGGAGAAAGTGAGATTGCAAGGGAAGGACTTTTTTGTCAAAGTTGTGTTGGGTAGAGTAAGAGCCATGAAGATGACTGGGACTGAGGCAAAAGAGACTCTTAGGGATGACGATGAAGGTCAGGACAAGAGATTAGGGATGAGGTTCTAGTCTCCTTTTATATGCTGGACTGAGAAGTCATATTTTGAGAACCAAGTTTTGAAACGGAAGAGGTGCTTGTTTGGGAGGATCTTATTTTTGAATTCAAGGATTTTTGGAAAGGAGGAATTGTCTAATCTGACAAGGAAATTATGGCCAATAAGATGAAATTCAAATTTTTGAATCCCATATTTAATGGCTAGGATTTCTTTATAGATCTAGTATGGGCACAATAAGATTCTTTACCATCATGCTTTTCTAAAAGAACGGCTCCCCAGAATTCATCACTTGCATCAGTTTGCAGAATATGTTGACCATCAGTGGGGATTCTCAAAGGAGGTGGATGCTGGGCGATGTTTTTGAGATGTTGGATAGCAGTGGTCTGAGAGGGTCCCCAAGGTGGGGCTGATTTTCTGAGCATTTTTGAAAGCTGACTGGTATGAACTGCTACTTGTGGAAAGAATTCATGAAGGTAATTGATAATACCAAGGAATTGTTAAATCTATTTTTTTTGACAAATGTTCATTTGGGAAATGAATGAGTTCCTAGGCTACGTGTGGTCCAGAACTAAAGTATCCATCTTTGAGAGTCATGCCAAGAAAGGTAACAGTGTCTTGGTCTAGGATACTCTTTTTGTCAGATAACATTATGCCATGTTTTTCCACTATCTCAAGAAAGTGGGAAAGTAATTGTTTATGGGAATCATGATCTTTTGAGAATAATAGCACGTCATAGATAAGTGCATGATAAAGGATCAGTTCAAAGATCTTGATCATGGCCTTTTGGAAAAATGAGGGAGCTACCTTAAGGCCAAATGACATTACTTTCCATTGGTAGTGGGCATTTGGTATGCAAAAAGCTATTTTAGGTCTGTCATCAGGGTGGATTCCTAATTGCCAGAAACATGCCTTAAATTTGAGAAGACCTTAGCATTTTGGATATGAACAAATAAGGATTGGATTTTTGGCAAGGGGAACTTATCGTCTTTGAGAAAACAGTTGAGAGGCTGGTACTCAATAACAAGACTTTTTTTGCCTTTAACTATTTCATACCTTTTTTCCACATAAAATGCTTGACAAGCCCATTCTGAAACTGTGGGTTCAATGAGGCCTTGTTTTAGCAACTGGGAACATTCTTCTTGGTGGGTTCAACTTTGTTTTAATATAAAATAAGTATCTCAGCTTTATGTAATAATAAAAGTTTTGAAATATGCTAAGGAAGTTTTGTTTGTTGTGCAAAACTACTTTTAAAATTTGTATTTATATTAAAAGTAAAGTGTTTTTTAAACATTTTTTTAAATAAATATTTTAGTGGAGTGTTACAAATTGGTATCAAAGCCCAAGGTTTAAGGCGATTCTATAGACTGTCCATATGCACAAGTCAAGGGGAAGGACAAGGCTCGGCTTTTTAGTAAAAGCTTGGAATTAGGTTAGTTAGAAATCTTACATTTGATTTGTTTGACACGTAGAAATTAGATTAAAAACTCGTTGACATGTCAAGCGCTAGGGGTAACATAAGTAGAAGGGCATAAGGAACTACAAGGAAGCAATCTACAATTAATTGACTTACAAACATTGTGGCACGACTTTTGGAAAGGGAAGTTAGAAGGAATGAACATGCTCAGGCTATGAACAATGTAGTGAGCGAATTTAAAAGATTAAATCCACCCACATTTGAAGGAGGTGTAGATCCTATCGCAGCAAACTAATGGTTGCAAACCATGGAAAGAATGATAGAAGTAGCTAAAGTGCCAGAAGAAGAAAAAGTTACTTGTGTCTCCTTTATGCTACGAGGAGCGACGGAATACTGGTGGGACTCTATCAAACAAATTCATAATGAAGCAACAATGGAACATGTGGAATTTAAAGAACACTTCTATAACAAATACTTTTCAGAAACTGTTCACTCAGCCAAAAGAAGAGAGTTTGTTTATTTACAACAAGGAAGGATGTATGTGCTAGAGTACATCCAAAAATTTAATGAGCTATCTCGATATGCCCTACATATGGTTGCAACAGAAGATTTGAAAAAGGACCATGAGTTCATGATGCTTCTGATGCGAACCCCATAATGAAACTTTGAAACCCACACTTAATTTGAAGTTTCAACTTCCCAAGAAAGTTCTAAATAGATTTAAGACAAACAAAACCTTGACCCAATTTCTTAAGAAAACATGAACCAGAGGCATAGAGAATGATATTGACGCCACACTCAAGACGTCGATGAGAAGGTGAGTGATAAGTCTAGATTTGGAATGCCTCAAGAATACAGATTCTTGATAAGTTCACTAGTTCTCAAAAGAACCAAAGAAAGAATAATTCTTTCAAATTCAAATAACATTAATCTCTAATTATCTTACATAGCAAGGGTGCTGAGTTTAAATAGGCTAAAAGAAGCCCAAGATCCTAAAAATACAAATGGAAACATTGGAACAACCCTCGAAGCATAGGTTTGTCAAAGGGTGCTTCAAAAGTCTTTCACCAACTCACCATTATTAATGCTAGTCATTGACAAACTTAATGCTAGCCTACCATAATTAATGTTATCATTGATAAACTTAATACTAACCCAGCATCATTGATGGTAGACTTACCAACACATTGACATAACTGAAACAAAGGAGTCGTTGGAATTCCAAAGCCTGAACAAGCTGTAATAAATTGGTCATAACTTCTTCTAGAGAACTCCAAATTGAGCTCTGTAAAATGCATTGGAAAGTTAACTTAATTATATTTCCAACGGTATATAGTTTGTATATTAGTTTTGGCTCAATCAATACCAGTTTTATTCTGAATTTTCCCTTTCTGCAATGGATTCAAATTGTATATTTGGCTGCCCAATAGCTTGAATAATGCCAACAATGCCTTCTCTTCTCTCCAAGCCCAATTCATGATGTCTTGCATCTTGAATTGCATTTTCAGTCCACATTTTCTCAATTAATTCATTTTAAAGCAGTTTGCATCTTTTTGGCTCTAGCTTTTGTAATTGAGCCTCCATGAATGTGCAAAGGATCACTTGAAGCTTTAATGGTATTCCCTTGATGGTTCTCATCATTCCCCATCTCCTCAAAAGGATTCGTCCTCGAATCTTCACTTACATCGAAAGGAGAAAGATCAGAAACATTAAAAGTAGCACTCACATTATACTCACCAGGAAGATCCAATTTGTAGGCATTGTCATTGATCTGTGCAACCACTTGAAATGGACCATCCCCCCTTGGAAGTAAGCTTGGCAAAATTCGGGTCTTGTCCGGGTTTTGGTGTTTCCCAGGACCGGACCGGATGAGAGAAATACAAGACCGGACCTGGGTTAAAACTCGGTTTTTCCGGGTGCGGTCCGGGCTTGAGCCCGGCACCTTCTGGGTCCGGGTTTGATCTAGGCTTTCTAAACCCGCATGTGATAACTTCAACTTTTTCTTTCATTTCTCTAACAATGCAAATTTAAAAAAAGAAAGTAATCAAATAAACTCATTCAATCTCAAACTTTAAAAAAGAAAATAGTCAAATACAAATATATAACACACTAGCAATGCAAATTTTACACAAATGATAAATTAAAATTATTTCAATCTACTTTCTAATACCTAAATTCATCCAATTTCTAACTTAAACTCATTCAATCTATATATAAAATAAATAAATTAAATTCAACAACACAATATTCACACAGTAAATTTAAATAACATCCAACATATCATAAATTCATTATTATATATTTATATATAATATATTTATATTTCCTTTTTTTTAATTTATTAAAAAATCGGGTCCGGTCCGGGTTCTGGGTTTTTGGTTTTGAACCCGGACTCGGGCCCGGAAATATCCGGGTTTGAGAATTTCAAACCCGGGTTCGGTTTTTATGTGCATATGGTCCGGGTTTTGCCCGGACCGGATTGGCAAGGTCTGGTCCGGGCGGGCTTTTTGGACACCCCTACTTGGAACCAACTTGGAACGCCTTTGTGCTGGTAGCCTCTCCTTTCTCATATGCACCCAAACCCAATCTCCAGGCTGAAAACCACTTGCTTACGTCCTTTTTTGGCTTGAGCAGCATATTGTTCAATTCTCTTTTCTATGTGTTGTCTCATTCTCTCATGCAATTGCTTGACAAATTCAGCTCATCAATAGGTAAAGGTAATAAATCCAAAGGAGTTAATGGATTAAAACCATATACAATCTCAAATGGTGAAAATTTAGTATACATTCTTCCCAAGTTTTCAAGTTCTTTTGAATAAAGGCACGCAACAAAGGAGACAGAGTTCTATTTACAACCTCAGTTTGTGGATGACAAGTAGTAGAAAACAAAAGTTTAGTACCCAACTTACCCCACAAAGTTTTCCAAAAGTGGCTCAAGAACTTAGCATCTCGATCTGAAACTATGCTCCTTGGTACTCCATGCAATCTGACTTTTTCCTTGAAAGACAAATTAGCTATGTTTGTTGCATCATCAGTTTTGTGACATGGAATGAAATGTGCCATCTTTGAAAACCTATCAACAAAAACAAAAACAGAATCATTTCCCCTTTTTGACCTAGGTAAACCCAAAACAAAGTCCATAGAAATATCAACCCAAGGTTCACTAGGTACGGGCAGAGGGTTATACAATCCATGGGGTAAAACTCTAGACTAAGCATGTTTACAAGTGATACACTTCTCACATATTCTTTCAACATCACGTTTCCTATGTGGCCAAAAGAAGTGTTCTTTTAAAACATCTAAAGTCTTTGCAATGCCAAAATGTCCCATTAAACCTCCCCCATGAGCTTCACGCACAAGCAATTCACGCAAAGAACTATTAGGCACACACAATTTATTTTCTCTAAATAAGAACCCATCATGCCTATAGAACTTACCGAATGAAACTTTCTCACAAGCATTAAACACATTAGCAAAATCAGGATCATTAACATATAATTCTTTAATGTACTCAAATCCTAACAACTTTGCATTTAATGTAGAGATAAGTGCATACCTTCTAGATAATGCATCAGCCACCACATTCTCCTTACCTTGTTTATATTTGATCACATAAGGAAATGGCTCAATAAATTCAACCCATTTGGCTCAATGTGTATAAAAACTCTTTAAATAGAAGATAATGTTGCCAAGTTACCAATGCTCTCACTAATGCATACATCTCCTTGTCATAGGTAGGATAGTTTAGGGCTGCTCCACTCAATTTCTCACTAAAATAGGCAATTGGACGCCCTTCTTGCATCAAAACAGCTCCAATACCTATACCTGAAGCATCACACTCAATTTCAAAAGTTTTAGCAAAATCAGGTAAAGCAAGTAGTGGTGCAGAAACCAATTTCTCCTTGATTAGATTAATTGCCCTTTCTTGTTCACTACCCCACTTAAATCCCACATGTTTCTTCACAATTTCAGTTAATGGGGCAGCAAGGGTGCTAAAATCTTTCACAAATCTTCTATAAAAACTAGCCAAACCATGAAAACTTCTTAGCTCACTTATACTTTTAGGTGTAGGCCACTCCTTAATAGCCTTTACCTTCTCTTCATTAACCTCAATTCCTTTTGCACTTACAACATAACCAATAAAAACAATATGATTTGTACAAAAGGAACACTTCTTTAAATTAGCATACAACTTTTCCTTTCTTAAAACAGTTAATACACTCTGCAAATCTTCACCTTTGCTATAGATCAAAATATCATCAAAATAGACAACTACGAATTTACCAATAAAAGCACACAAAACATGGTTCATTAACCTCATAAAAGTGCTAGGTGCGTTAGATAATCCAAATGGCATCACTAACCACTCATATAAACCGTATTTTGTTTTAAAGGCAGTTTTCCACTCATCTCCCTCTCTAATCCTAATAAGATAATATCCACTTTTAAGACCAATTTTACTAAACACACAAGAACCATGCAATTCATCAAGCATATCATCAAGTCTAGGAATAGGATGTCTATACTTTACAGTGATTTTACTGATTGCACGAAAGTCAATGCACATTTTCCATTTTCCATCCTTTTTGGGCACTAGTAGAACTAGTGCCGTACATGGACTCATGCTCTCCCTCACATATTCCTTTGCCAAGAGTTCTTCAACTTGCCTTTGAAGCTTCTTTGTCTCCTCGGGGTTACTTCTATATGCGGGTTAATTAGGAATGGTAGCTCTTAATTTAATTCTGCCATTCCCATTTAAATTTTAGAATACTCCAAATCATTTTCACCACAAAACCATCCACCCACATAGAAAATTAATTCTACACACAATTAAAATCCACCTCCTTGTGGGATCAACACTCATCACCATTAATCTAGTCTACAATAGATTCGTGCACTTGCGAGTTCAATAAAATTTGCACAATAAGTTTTTGGCACCGTTGCCGGGGAGGTAATTTATTTTAATTTGTAGAATTAATTTTTATAAATAATTTCTTTTAATTGTTTTCTTATAAGTAAATCTACATTTAGAAGTAAGAATTTCTTTTCTTTTTCTCTTTTTTAAAATTCTGTAATTTAATTTTCAATTTATTTTTCTTTGTAATTTTTTGTTTATCTTATTAATTTATTTCACGTATTTTTTTTAGTGTGTTTTTTATAGAAATCCTATAACAGCATGATAAGGTTAGTAACCGTAATTTCTCCTTATTCTTTATTTTTATTTATTTTGTTCCCATTTTTTGTGTTCTTTGCATGCATGGTCGAAGGTCATTATTACCTAATCTTGAACCTATAGACCTTGAACTTGAAAAAACACTTCATACACACAAACACGTTGTAATTAAAGATAAAAGTGAAATGGATTTGCAACAACAACAACCACCACAGGAGAGGCCATTTAAGGACTACTGCAGTCCTTTAGCTAATTTGAGCACATCATGCATAAGATACCCAAATTTAGCTGGTAGGAGTTTTGAACTAAAACCTAGTGTACTAAATTGTCTCATAACATTCTATGGCCTAGAAAATGAGGACCCATATAATCATTTGAATGATTTTCATGCTGTTTGTCAAACATTTAAATATGAGAATTTTTTTGATGATGATGTTAAACTTAGATTATTCTCATTTTCTTTAAAGGATATAGCTTGTTCATGGCTCAATACATTGCCTGCTAATAGCATTACATCATGGGAACAAATGGTAACAAAATTTTTGAATAAATATTTTCCAGTTAATAAAACCAATGCTATTTGCAGGAAAATTTCAGAGTTTACCCAGAGAGAAGACAAGCAGTTTTTCGAAACATGGGATCGATTCAATGGGCTACTTTTGAAGTGTCCACATCATGGGTACAAGAAATGACACCAATGCCAATACTTTTTGGAGGGATTATTGCCACATGTGCAAGAATGGCTAATGGCAACAAGTGGAGGAGAGCTAATGTCAAAAAGTGCATAAGAGATTTGGAAATTCTTCTAGCGACAAGCGGATAATTCCCAACAACGGAGTCGATCGCTCAGGAATACTAAAAAAATTAATGGAGTAAATGAGGTTCACATTGGCGAGTCAAGTTTGGGAATTAAAGAAGTCAAAGCGATAATTGAAGGTCTCTCTCGACAAATAGCATCGTTATCTACTGCTAAATCAACAGAGCCACATGACCATAACTCATACTCAGATCAAGCCAATGCCATAGGTGTAATGAAAAAACCATCTAATTACAACCCATACTCTAACACATATAACCTTGGATGGAGGGACCACCCCAATTTTTCATGGTCTCAAGGATTCCAACAGAATGGACCAGAAACTCCAGCTCCACCAATGCAACCAATTCCTCAAGTTTCTCAAGCCTCTCAGCCCCCATTTAGACCATACAATCAGAACCAGAACTACTCTCAACCCAGACCATAGGAGGATTCACTCCAGAAATTTTAAGAATGTTACCCACTCCACGATTGAACAACAGAACCGCACTATTGATGAAATACAAAATGAGATGAGAGCAGGCTTCAACTCACAAGCCCAATCAGTTTCAAGCCTCGAGAAGATGGTGGGACAACTTGCTTCTTCAGTTCAGACCTTGGCAATGACTGTTGAGAAAGGCAAGTTTCCAAGTCAACCAGTGCCTAATCCTAAAGGAGTGCATGAAGCAAGTACCAGTTCACCACAGTAGCATGGAGAAGTCAAAGCAGTCATGACCTTGCGAAAAGGGAAAGAAGTCGACAACAAAGTGGAGATGCTGGCGATGAAAACAAATCAAATTATACCTATGAATGTTGATGATGTGAATCCCACAATGAAACTTTGAAACCCACACTTAATTTGTAGTTTCAACTTCCCAAGAAAGTTCTAAACAGATTTATGACAAACAAAACCTTGACCCAATGCTTAAGAAAACATGAACCAAAGGTATAGAGAATGATATTGACGCCCCACTCAAGAAATAGATGAGAAGGTGAGTGATAAGTCTAAATTTAGAACGCCACAAGAATGCAAATTCTTGATAAGTTCACTAGTTCTCAAAAAAACCAAAGAAAGAATAATCTTTCAAATTCAAATAACATTAATTTATGATCCTTACATACAAGGTTGCTGAATTTAAATAGGCTAAAAGAAACCTAAGATCCTAAAAATACAAATGGAAACATTGGAACAACCCTCCAAGTAGGTTTGTCAAAGGATGCTTCAAAAGTCTTCACCAACCCACCATAATTAATGCTATTTTTGACAAACTTATTGCTAGCCTACTATAATTAATGCTATCATTGACCAATTTAATGTTAGCCCACCATCATTGATGGTAGACTTACCTTACACATTGACAAAATTGAAACAAAACAAACAAATGAAGTTGAAAAACAAAGGAGTCGTTGAAAATCCCAAGTCTGAAAAAGCTGTAATGAATTGGTCATAACTCCTTCTAGAGAACTCCAAATCCAGTTCTGTAAAATTTATTGGAAAGCTAACTTAATTATCTTTCCAAAAGTATATAGCTTGCACATTACTTCTGGCTCAATCAATACAGTTTTTATTCCGAATTTGACCTTTCTGTATTTGATACAAATTGTGTATTTGGCTGCCCAATAACTTGAATAATGCCCACAATGCCTTGTCTCCTCTTCAAGCCCAATTCATGATGTCTTGAATCTTGAATTGCATTTTCAATCCATATTTTCTCAATTAATCCATTTAAAGCAGCTTGCATCTTTTTGGCTTTTGCTCTTGTAATTGGGCCTCCATGAATGTGCAAAGGATCACTTGAAGTTTTAATGGTATTCCTTTAATGGTTCTCATCATTCCCCCTCTCCTCAAAAGGATTCGTCCTTGAATCTTCACCTACATTGAAAGGAGAAAGATCATAAACATTAAAAGTAGCACTCACATTATACTCACCAGGAAGATCCAATTTGTAGGCATTGTCATTTATTCGTGCAACCACTTGAAATGGACCATCTTCCCTTGGAAGCAACTTGGAACGCCTTTGTACTGGGAACCTCTCCTTTCTCATATGCACCCAATCCCAATCTCCAGGCTGAAAAACCACTTGCTTACGTCCTTTGTTGGTTTGAGTAGCATATTGTTCAGTTCTCTTTTCTATGTGTTGACGTGTTCTCTCATGCAATTGCTTGACAAATTCAGCTTTCTTTTTACCATCCATACTAGCACGCTCATCAATAGGTAAAGGTAATAAATCCAAAGGAGTTAATGGATTAAAACCATATACAATCTCAAATGGTGAAAATTTAGTAGCTGAATGGATAGTTCTATTGTAAGCAAATTCAACATGTGGCAAACATTCTTCCCAAGTTTTCAAGTTCTTTTGAATAATGGCACGCAACAAAGTAGACAAAGTTCTATTTACAACCTCAGTTTGTCCATTAGTTTGTGGATGACAAGTAGTAGAAAACAAAAGTTTAGTACCCAACTTACCCTACAAAGTTTTCCAAAAGTGGCTCAAGAACTTAGCATCTCGATCTGAAACTATGCTCCTTGGTACTCCATGCAACCTGACTATTTCCTTGAAAAACAAATTAGCTATGCTTGTCGCATCATCAGTTTTATGACATGGAATGAAATGTGCCATCTTTGAAAACCTATCAACAACAACAAAAACAGAATCATTTCCCCTTTTTGACCTAGGTAAACCCAAAACAAAGTCCATAGAAATATCAACCCAAGGTTCACTAGGTATGGGCAGAGGGTTATACAATCCATGGGGTAAAACTCTAGACTTAGCATGTTTACAAGTGATACACTTCTCACATATTCTTTCAACATCACGTTTCATATGTGGCCAAAAGAAGTGTTCTTTTAAAACATCTAAAGTCTTTGCAATGCCAAAATGTCCCATTAAACCATCCCCATGAGCTTCACACACAAGCAATTCACGCAAAGAACTATGAGGCACAATTTATTTTCTCTAAATAAAAGCCCATCATGCCTATAGAACTTACCAAATGCAACTTTCTCACAAGCATTAAACACATTAGCAAAATCAGGATCATTAACATATAATTCTTTAATGTACTCAAATCCTAACAACTTTGCATTTAATGTAGAGATAAGTGCATACCTTCTAGATAATGCATCAGCCACCACATTCTCCTTACCTTGTTTATATTTGATCACATAAGGAAATGGCTCAATAAATTCAACCCATTTGGCATGTCTCTTATGTAACTTACCTTGCCCTTTCAAATACTTCAAGGACTCATGATCAGTGTGTATAACAAACTCTTTAGGTAGAAGATAATGTTGCCAAGTTTCCAATGCTCTCACCAATGCATACATCTCCTTGTCATAGGTAGGATAGTTTAGGGATGCTCCACTCAATTTCTCACTAAAATAAGCAGTTGGACGCCCTTCTTGCATCAAAACAGCTCCAATACCTATACCTGAAGCATCACACTCAATTTCAAAAGTTTTAGCAAAATCAGGAAAAGCAAGTAATGGTGCAGAAACCAATTTCTCCTTAATTAGATTAAATGCCCTTTCTTGTTCACTACCCCACTTAAATCCCACATGTTTCTTCACAATTTCAGTTAATGGTGCAGCAAGGGTGCTAAAATCTTTCACAAATCTTCTATAAAAACTAGCCAAACCATGAAAACTTCTTACCTCACTTACACTTTTAGGTGTAGGCCACTCTTTAATAGCCTTTACATTCTCTTCATCAACCTCAGTTCCTTTAGCACTTACAACATAACCAAGAAAAACAATCTGATTTGTACAAAAGGAACACTTCTTCAAATTAGCATACAACTTTTCCTTCCTTAAAACAGTCAATACACTTTACAAATGTTCAATGTGTTCATCTAAGCCTTTGCTATAGATCAAAATATCATCAAAATAGACAACTACGAATTTACCAATAAAAGCACGCAAAACATGGTTCATTAACCTCATAAAAGTACTAGGTGCATTAGATAACCCAAATGGCATTACTAACCACTCATATAAACCATATTTTGTTTTAAAGGCAGTTTTCCACTCATCTCCCTCTCTAATTCTAATTTGATGATATCCACTTTTAAGATCAATTTTACTAAACACACAAGAACCATGCAATTCATCAAGCATGTCATCAAGTCTAGGAATAGGATGTCGATACTTTACAGTGATTTTATTAATTGCACGACAGTCAACGCACATCCTCCATGTTCCATCCTTTTTGGGCACTAGTAAAACTGGTACTGCACATGGACTCATGCTCTCCCTCACATATCCTTTTGCCAAGAGTTCTTTAACTTGCCTTTGAAGCTCCTTTGTCTCCTCGAGGTTACTTTTATATGCAGGTCTATTAGGAATGGTAGCTCCAGGGACGAAATCTATTTGATGCTCAATTCCCCTAATAGGTGGCAAACCGTTAGGGACTTCATTTGGAAACACATCATCAAAGTCCTGCAAAAGAGTCACAATAGCACTAGGCAAAGAAAAGTTAAGCTCATTAGTGTGTAAACAAGCCTCTTTGCACAAAAGTACAATGATAGGCTGTTTTGAAAAGAAAGCCCTCTTAACCTTGCTCTCTTTTGCAAACAAGTTCACTTGCTACCTCTCTTTTCTCTCAACAATATTTTTTTCTATCTTTTCACTTGCTTTTCTTTCAATCTCTCTTTCTTTTGTACTCTCATTTTCATTTTTTGTATCACTCTCTTTTTGTATTGACATTTGATCCTCATACACTTGCCTAGGTGTTAATGGTACAAGAGTGATTTGCCTTTTGTTCATTACAAAAGAATATCTATTTAAGTAACCATCATGTGTCACACACCTATCATATTGCCAAGGTCGACCCAAAAGAATGTGTCCAGCATGCATGGGTACTACATCACATAGAACCTCATCCTTGTATCTCCCAATAGAGAATGAAACCAGCACTTGTTTATTTACTTTAACTTCCCCACAATCATTCAGCCATTGTAGCTTATATGGCCTCGGATGTTTCAAAGTTTTCAAATTCAATTTTTCAACTAAACTAGTGCTAGCTACATTAGTACAACTTCCACCATCAATTATCATACTACATACCTTATCTTTGATGTGGCATCTAGTATGAAAGATGTTACCATGTTGTACCTCCGCATCCTCTTTTACTTGAATGTTGAGAGCACGCCTAGCAACCATCAATTTACCGTCAACAGGATATTCTACACCATCATTAGCATCCTCCAAAGGTGGCATAGGATCATCATCTGATTCACTCTCGGTTTCAACATCACCATCATCCCTCAAGATCATTACTCTCTTATTTGGGCATTGAGATGCAATATGACCTGTCCCCAAACATTTAAAACACTTAATATCTCTATTTCTAGAGTGTTGGGAATCAGATTTACCTTTGCTTTGGTTGCCTCCCTCTTTATGATCCTTGATTGGCTCAATTTTAGGCTTTGAAACAACCTTTTCATCTTTGCTCCATTTTGACTTCCATGAGGAAGATGAACCCAAATTGGTTCTAGCGGAACCTTTCTTTTTCAATTGTCGTTCCACTTTCATGGCCATGTGAACCATGTCTTCCAACTCAACATAGTGCTGTAAGTCAACCACATTAGCAATATCTTGATTTAACCCATGTAAAAATCTTCCCATAGTGGCCTCTCATTCTTCTTCAATGTTGGCTCGAATCATGATTATTTCCATCTCCTTGTGGTAATCTTCCACACTTCTAGAACCTTGTGTAAGACTTTGAAGCCTTTGGTGCAGCTCCCTATAATAATGACTAGGAACAAATCTCCTCCTCATAATGGCCTTCATCTCCTCCCAAGTGTTTATAGGCCTTTCACGATTTTGTCTCCTACTCAAAACAAGTTGATCCCACCAAATAATAGCATAATCAGTAAATTCAACAACAACTAGTTTTACCTTTTTCTCCTCAGAGTAGTTGTGGCAATCAAATACTAGCTCCACCTTTTTTTCCCACTCCAAATAAGCTTCCGGATCATTTTTACCTTGAAAAGAAGGAATTTTCAGTTTTATACTCCCCAAATCACGATCTATATGTCTTGCCCTTCTATTATCTCTTCCACGCATGTCAACAGTGCCCTGGTCATCAAAATCATCTATGTCATCGCCATCTTCTTCTCCCATGACAGCACGCCCTTTATTACCTCTTACATTAGGAGCTATTGGTTGTTGCCCCCATTGTAGATTGGCTATGGCAATGTCTTGCCTCTCCAATTTGTCACAGATCTCTCCAAACATCAGATTCATGTGCTCAAATTGTTGTTGCATGGCTTTGAGCATGATTGATTGGTCTATAGCTTCTTGATCTTTTGTCATATTTGTGATCTAAAACAATTGTTAGCAAAAAGACCTCACAACACTCCCTCACGTGTTTCACTCAATTTGATGTCACTTAACTCTCGTGTTTAACACACAAATTGGCTTTTACCCTCTAATGATCTCTCTTAACACACAAATTTTTGCCTTTTACCACACTTAATTCTCTCTTTCAGTTCTTTATTGAACTAAATAAACAAAATCAAGAAAAAAAAAAACCCAAGTGGCACACCAAATATGACAATCCAGCACACTAACAAAGAAAAGAAATTAAGAGGACACAAAGAATGAAAAGCAAATTGAAGAAAGGAAAGCAAGCAAGCAAAGCAACACAATTGATATGTGTGTAAACGATGTCAAGGAAAATGAATAACTCAAATTCAATTTGATGAAAGTAGAAATACTTGAATCTTTTTGTAATCTTTTTTTTGTACGTTTTTTTCTCTTTTTTTTTTTGATAATCAAAATAAATAAACCTGATTAGAAACTAGTTCTGATACCAAATGATGTGAATCCCACAATGAAACTTTGAAACCCACACTTAATTTGTAGTTTCAACTTCCCAAGAAAGTTCTAAACAGATTTATGACAAACAAAACCTTGACCCAATGCTTAAGAAAACATGAACCAAAGGTATAGAGAATGATATTGACGCCGCACTCAAGAAATAGATGAGAAGGTGAGTGATAAGTCTAAATTTAGAACGCCACAAGAATGCAAATTCTTGATAAGTTCACTAGTTCTCAAAAGAACCAAAGAAAGAATAATCTTTCAAATTCAAATAACATTAATTTCTGATCCTTACATACACGGTTGCTGAATTTAAATAGGCTAAAAGAAACCTAAGATCCTAAAAATACAAATGGAAACATTGGAACAACCCTCCAAGTAGGTTTGTCAAAGAATGCTTCAAAAGTCTTCACCAACCCACCATAATTAATGCTATCTTTGACAAACTTAATGCTAGCCTACTATAATTAATGCTATCATTGACAAATTTAATGTTAGCCCACCATCATTGATGGTAGACTTACTTTACACATTGACAAACTTGAAACAAAACAAACAAATGAAGTTGAAAAACAAAGGAGTCGTTGAAAATCCCAAGTCTGCACAAGCTGTAATGAATTGGTCATAACTCCTTCTAGAGAACTCCAAATCTAGCTCTGTAAAATTTATTGGAAAGCTAACTTAATTATCTTTCCAACGGTATATAGTTTGAACATTAATTCTGGCTCAATAAATACATTTTTTATTCCGAATTTGACCTTTCTGCATTTGATACAAATTGTGTATTTGGCTGCCCAATAACTTGAATAATGCCCACAATGCCTTGTCTCCTCTTCAAGCCCAATTCATGATGTCTTGCATTTTGAATTGCATTTTCAATCCATATTTTCTCAATTAATCCATTTAAAGCAGCTTGCATCTTTTTGGCTTTTGCTCTTGTAATTGGGCCTCCATGAATGTGCAAAGGATCACTTGAAGTTTTAATGGTATTCCTTTGATGGTTCTCATCAGTTGAGGACTCACCATGGGAGGAGAAAGAAGAAACTAAGCCATGAGAATACGTTCCTAAAGTTCCATTTCCTCAGAGGTTAGCTAAAGGAAAGAAGGAAAAATCCACAGGTGAGATTTTTGAAATCTTCAAATAGGTAAGTGTTAACATCCCTTTACTTGATGCTATAAAACAAGTGTCATCTTATGCCAAGTTTCTTAAAGACCTTTGTACTAAAAAGAGAAACATTCATGTTCAAAAGAAGGCATTTTTAACAGAAAATATTAGGTCAATACTCCAACACATAATTCCTCTTAAATGTAAAGACTCAGGCTCCCCCACTATCTCATGTAGCATAGGGAACCACACAATTGAGAATGCTTTGTTGGATTTAGGAGCTAGTGTAAATCTGTTGCCTTATTCAGTATTTGTGAAATTTGGACTTGGAGAATTACACCTAACTCCAGTGGTGTTACAGCTTGCAGATCGGTCCACGAAAATACCTCGTGGTATTGTGGAGGATGTGCTTATCCAGGTAGACAAGTTTTATTTTCCCGTTGATTTCATTGTAATTGACACTCAACCAATCTAGGATTCAAGGAAGCACATCCCCATTATCCTAGGCCGACCTTTCTTGGCAACCGCCGATGCCCACATTCAATGCAGAACTGGAAATATGCAGTTGTCCTTTGGCAACATGACTATGGAGCTAAACATCTTCAACATTGCCAAACAACCTCATAATGCAGATGATGAAATTGTTGATGTGGATTTAATAGAAGCATTAGTTGATGATATTTTTCTTTCAAACCTTAATGATGATCCTTTACAAACATGCTTAACTCACTTTGGTTTGGATTTTGATATTGACAGATCAGTCGATGAGGTCAATGCTCTACTTGACTCAACACCGTCCATGGACACTAATAAATGGAAGTCAAGAGTTGAACAACTAGCACCATCAGAGAAGAAACTCATCCCATCATCAGAATCACCACCGAAACTCAAGCTCAAACCATTACCCAACACTTTGGAATATGCATTTTTATGAGAAGAAAGTACTCTGCCGGTAATCATCTCATCATCCCTAAATAAAAAACAAAAAGGTAAGTTGTTGGATGTTCTAAAATAGCACAAAAGAGCATTAGGATGGACCATAGCAGACATCAAAGGTATAAACCCAATAGATTGCATGCATTACATTCACCTTGATGAAAATGCTAAACCTACTAGGGAAATGCAACGTCAATTAAATCCTAACATGAAATAAGTTGTTAGAACAAAAGTTCTTAAGCTATTAGATGCACGTATCATTTATCCAATTTCTGATAGTTCATGGGTCAGTCATGTACAAGTTGTCCCCAAAAAGTCAGGAGTCACAATAGTTACGAATGCTGATAATGAATTGATACCCACTAGAGTGACTACAGGATGGCGTGTATGCATTGATTATAGAAAGTTGAATTCTTTCACACGTAAAGACCATTTTCCTTTACCATTTATCGATCAAATACTTGATAGATTAGTAGGCCATGAATTTTATTGCTTCCTAGATGGCTACTCAGGATATAATCAGATTCTCATAGCACCAAAAGATTAACAGAAGACCACTTTCACTTGCCCTTTTGGCACTTTTGCATATAGGAGGATGCCATTTGGATTATGTAATGCACCTGCTATATTTCAACGTTGCATGTTGAGCATTTTTTTTGATATGGTTGAACGATTCCTTGAAGTCTTTATAGATGACTTTTCTGTCTTTGGTGACTCGTTTGATCAATGTTTACATCATCTAACACTAGTTCTGCAGAGATGTATCGAGAAGAACTTAGTCTTAAATTGGGAGAAGTGTCATTTTATGGTAAAACAAGGTATTGTTCTCGGTCACATCATTTCGAGCAAAGGTGTTGAGGTTGACAAAGCAAAGGTGGATCTCATTTCCAATCTTCCTCCACCTAAAACAGTTAGAGAAGTAAGACCTTTCCTTGGGCATGCTGGTTTTTATCGACGTTTCATTAAAGATTTTAGCAAAGTTTCTAGACCCTTATGCAATCTACTTGCTAAGGATGTACCTTTTATCTTTGATGATTCATGTCTTGTGGTATTGACATCATCACCCATCATTCAGCCCCCAAACTGGAGCTTACCATTTGAGCTCATGTGTGATGCATCTGATTATGTAGTAGGAGCAGTATAAGGACAAAAAGTTGATCGAATTCCTCATGTTATTTACTATGCTAGTATGACATTGAATGATGCACAGTTGAATTATTCAACTACTGAAAAAGAAATGCTAGTAGTAGTGTTTGCATTGGAAAAATTTCGATCTTATCTCATTGGTTGTAAAATAATTGTATTCACAGATCATGTTGCTCTTAAATATATTCTCACAAAGAAATATCCAAAAGCTAGACTGATTCGTTGGGTGTTACTTTTGCAGGAATTTGACTTGGAATTCAAAGATAAGAAAGGCACAGAGAATGTTGTGGCTGACCATCTCTCTCGTCTCAATTTGGACACAATTACAGAACCATTAACATTGAATGAGTCTTTTCCAGATGAACAATTAATGAGTGTGGAAGTATTACCATGGTATGATGATATCGTTAATTACCTTGTTATAGGTCACTTCCAGAGCATTGGACCAAACAAGACAAGACCAATTTTTTTTGTAGAAATAAAGAATTTCTTTTGGGATGACCCTTGTCTGTTCAAGTATTGTGCAGATCAAATTGTTAGACGATGTGTCCCAGAAAGTGAAATTCAAAATATCCTTTCATTCTGCCATGAACAAGCTTGTGGAGGCCATTTTAGTGCTAAGAAAACGGCTACTAAAGTTTTACAATGTGGTTTCTATTTCGAGATGCTTACACCTTTTGTTCTTCATGTGATAGGTGTCAACGAATGGGGAGTATTACACGAAGGAATATGATACCACTAAATCCAATTTTAGTAGTTGAGATTTTTTGTGTATGGGGTATCGACTTCATGGGACCCTTTCCCCATTGTTTTGGCCATCAATACATATTGGTTGCTGTTGACTACGTATCGAAATGGGTAGAAGCAATTCCATGTAGAATCAATGATCACAAGGTGGTGATAGGATTTTTGAAAAGCAACATTGTTTCACGCTTTGGATTCCCTCTAGCAATAATCAGTGATGGTGGTGCCCACTTTTGTAACAAAGCATTCAAAGCTCTTTTGATAAAGTATTCCATCACTCACAAAGTGGCGACCCCATATCATCCACAAACCAGTGGCCAAGTAGAGATCTCCAATCGAGAAATAAAACACATATTAGAAAAGACAGTGAGGCCGGATAGAGAAGATTGGTCATTAAAACTTGATGATGCATTATGGACATATTGGGATGTCACCCTACAGGCTAGTGTATGGAAAAGCTTGTGATGCAAATCCCACAATGAAACTTTGAAACCCACACTTAATTTGTAGTTTCAACTTCCCAAGAAAGTTCTAAATAGATTTATGACAAACAAAACCTTGACCCAATGCTTAAGAAAACATGAACCAAAGGTATAGAGAATGATATTGACGCCGCACTCAAGAAATAGATGAGAAGGTGAGTGATAAGTCTAAATTTAGAACGCCACAAGAATGCAAATTCTTGATAAGTTCACTAGTTCTCAAAAGAACCAAAGAAAGAATAATCTTTCAAATTCAAATAACATTAATTTCTGATCCTTACATACACGGTTGCTGAATTTAAATAGGCTAAAAGAAACCTAAGATCCTAAAAATACAAATGGAAACATTGGAACAACCCTCCAAGTAGGTTTGTCAAAGGATGCTTCAAAAGTCTTCACCAACCCACCATAATTAATGCTATCTTTGACAAACTTAATGCTAGCCTACTATAATTGATTCTATCATTGAAAAATTTAATGTTAGCCCACCATCATTGATGGTAGACTTACCTTATACATTGAAAAACTTGAAACAAAACAAACAAATGAAGTTGCAAAACAAAGGAGTCGTTGAAAATCCCAAGTCTGAACAAGCTGTAATGAATTGGTCATAACGCCTTCTAGAGAACTTCAAATCCAGCTCTGTAAAATTTATTGGAAAGCTAACTTAATTATCTTTCCAACGGTATATAGCTTGAACATTAATTGTGGCTCAATCAATACAATTTTTATTCCGAATTTGACCTTTCTGCATTTGATATAAATTGTGTATTTGGCTGCCCAATAACTTGAATAATGCCCACAATGCCTTGTCTTCTCTTCAAGCCCAATTCATGATGTCTTACATCTTGAATTGCATTTTCAATCCATATTTTCTCAATTAATCCATTTAAAGCAGCTTGCATCTTTTTGGCTCTTGCTCTTGTAATTGGGCCTCCATGAATGTGCAAAGGATCACTTGAAATTTTAATGGTATTCCCTTGATGGTTCTCATCAGCTTGCCACCTATTTGTGGAACTTGAATATCGTACGTACTGGGCCATCAAGAAATTCAACTTTGACATGTAGCAAGCTAGCTCAGAAAGAAGATTACAGTTGGCAGAACTTGAAGAAATTCGTAATGATGCATACGAAAATGCCAAAATTTACAAGCAGCGAATGACAAGCAAATTACGAGAAAATCTTTCACTCCAGGTCAGAAAGAACTTTTATTCAATTCTCGCTTGCACCTATTCCCAGGTAAGTTACACTCTTGATGGTCTGGCCCTTTTATTGTTCACACTGTTTTTCCACATGGGGCAATTGAAATTAAGGACCCAAAGAATGGTGTTACGTTTAAAGTTAATGGTCAAAGATTAAAGCCATATCTAGAGTACCAGCCACATGGAGAGGATACCGAAGTAAATTTGGGTAACCCACCAGAGTTGAATTGAGATTTTTCTTTCTTTTCAGTGATTTGATTTTTTTTCTTTCTTTTTACTATTCTTTTGCTAATTAAAATTATTTTTGCATAAGTGTGTTTGTTTAACCATTAAGTTTTCTCTTATCATTGTTAATCATAAGTGCCACAGCTAAACAATTCCTCCTTGACATTCTTAGACCACTTCAACGTGTAAAATCTCATCTCAAAAGGCAGATTCGATTTTGTAAAACACATCGTATTTGGGCTCTGCAACCACCAGAGTTAGTATCCCATGTTAAGGATTTAGAAAGCCAACTAAGAGACATTGAGAGAGGTGTCTACAACATCCAGTTGGAGCTTGAGGTAAATTCAATAAGAGGACGATTTTAATTTTCTTTGTGTGTTTTAGTTTGTTTTTCTGTTTGTGTGCTTTAGTTTGTTACCCCGGTGAAGTGGCGGATAACGGTACTCCGTGACAATCAACTCGGTTACTTCAGTTTCCCACAATAACTGATATTCTAAGGCGAAGGTATGGACAGAAACGAGATTCTAGCAAAGCTTCACAATCGATTCCCTTCACTTCCTCAGAATGACCTCCTTACAATTTATAAAGCTCGGTCTAAACGCATGCGATTGCTCATGAGGAATAACATACCTGTTGACATTCGTTAGTTAATCGAGGCTAAAGTACGATTGGCAGGTGAGTTACCTCAAAAATTTATTGCATACATCTTGGTTACACCTGAACTATGATAGTGCTAGACTATCTTTTGGACCAGCAGTCCACAAGTTCTGGTTTCTAACCGATATACCTATAGTCCCTGAGATATAAAACCTAAAAAAGCAAAAACCATTGATCACGATACCACCCGAAAACATGTCACCTTTGACCTTAAAAGAGGGTGAACGTTGTGACCATCAAATCAGTCTTATAAATAAATCAGAACTTTTTTGATACACAGGATCCTTGAAGCAAGGCAAGTGTAGAGCATACTCAGTATATAAAATAGAGATGAACGCTCTTAGTTTAATAACTCAAGTATTTTCTTCGTTACCTGGAAGAAGAAGAGAGACTTAGGAAGTCATAGAAGTTTAAAAAAACTTAGAAATATTATTGATGGCAATCTGAATTTTAGAATGTCTGAAGAGCTCTTAAATAGAGCTGGAAAGCTAAGAGAAAGATAAAGATAAAGATAAGGTAGGATAGGACCCCTTATCTTTTCTTTAAGCAAAAGCATAAAGCAGAAGCAAACCATAATAATTTACTTTAAAAAGCATAAAAGCTTAAAACACACTTTAGACAGGGTAGGACCCATGTCTTTTATTGAAAGTAAGAAAAGCCGAGATTCCCGAATGACTCTGTAGCCATGTGAGGCAATTATGGAGTTGAAGGAAATCTAGATGGGGACACATTACCAGTGTCATTTTCATAATCTTCTTTTGCTTTTTGGATCTCTTGGTAGATAGTCTTCATCTAATTCTGGGCTTTGTGGTCATTGTTCTGGAGCTGGAGTGGATAAAGAACCTGGTTTAGTAATAGTGTACTGAGTCTCTTGGGATTGTAATAAGGATTGAAAGTCTGCCCAGGGGTCTTGGGCGTCTTGGAAGAGAACATTGGTGTAGTCAGGTCTTTGTTCACGAACAAGAATTCCATGAGGACTGGAGCTGGATCCTGGAGTACATATCTGGGTGCCTGGTATAATTTCAAGAGTGTGGGAAGGACCAATGGATGTGTGGTGAATGTCTGTTGGGACTGGTTGGACATTGTTGAGTTCTAACAAGTAGGCTTTGAGAGTGGAGATGATTGTAGGATCATGGTCAAGAGGGAAAGGATGAGGGAAAGTTTTCCATTCATACGCCATGTCCTATGTCCAGTAGTCTTTTGTTTGAGGATGTTGGAAATATGGTCTGTGGACTATGAATACCGAAGTAAACATCTTTACTTCTTGATCCGGAATTCTATCTAACTTTTGCCACCAAGTGAGTGGTGAAAACCATTCAAGGAGTGTCCAGAGAAGCGTGGGTGCATGATCTGGTGTGGAGATATGCCAAAGCGTTGGTAGGACAGGAAGAACAAGTTTTGTAGCAAACAGGACAGTGAGACACCACATGTACCATAACTCATCTTCAGAAATGGTAAGGCTTGGAACAATAGTGAAGCCAGTGAGGAACAGGTGTGCTAAACATAGAGAAGGAAACCTGTTGGGTTTGGTTCTGTGAACAATCATGAAATACCTATAAAGGAATTTCTTTGCAAAAGTTTGGATTTGGAAAGCTGTTCGGAAAGCGAGGTTTAGAGGAAAAGCTTTTTGGGTAAGAGCTTTGAAGGGGAGTGATCGATACATGGCTATAATTGGGATGGTTTGGATTGAAGAGATGAGAATAAGGCTTTTTATAGATGGTCGGGTGAGGAAATCAGGGATAAGATTTTTATCACCTTTGATGTGTTGGATTGTGTAGTCATACTTTACAAACCATGTCTTTAAGTTGAGCAATTGCTTATTAGGGAGCTACTTGTTCTTGAAGTCAAAGATCTTTGGAAAAGAACTGTTGTCCATTCTGATGAGGAAATTGTGGCTGATGAGATAAAATTCAAATTTCTTGATTCCATATTTTACCGCAAGAATTTCCTTGTAAATCACGTGATAATTCTTTTCTGAATCTTTGAACTGTCCACCTGCATGAGCACAATAGGACTCTGAGTCACCGATTTTTTCCAGGAGGATAGCACTCCAAAAGTCATCACTAGCATCTGTCTGGAGAATGCGTTGGCCGGTAGTGGGAATTTTGAGTGGAGGAGGTGACTGGGCTATCTTTTTAAGCTACTTTACAGTTTCTGTCTGATCTGGACCCCATAATGGAGCCGTCTTTTTTAGCATGCATGATAGCTGACTAGTCTGGACCACAACTTTGGGAATAAAGTCTCTGACATAATTAACAATTCCAAGGAACTATTGAATTTGTTTTTTGGTAAAATCAATGTCTGGAAACTTTAATAATTCTGCTACAATGTGTGGTCCAGGATGGTAGTGGCCATCTTTTAAGACCATGCCAATAAAGTCAATAGATTCCTTTCCTATATTGCTTTTCTTTTCAGAAAGCAAGATGCCATGTGTCTGCACAATTTCCAGAAAATCTGAAAGGAGTTGTTGATGTGTTTGGTGGTCATGGGAAAACAATAGGATGTCATCAATGTAGATCAAAGCATGATGGAGGATCGGAGAGAAGATCTTAACCATTGCTTTTTGAAATAATGATGGAGCAACTTTGAGACCGAAAGGTAGAACTGTCCACTGATAATGAGCATCAAGGATACAAAAGGCTGTTTTGGGACGGTCTTCTGGAGAAATACCAAGTTGCCAAAAACCAGTTTTAAGATCGAACTTTGAAAATACCTTTGCACCTTGAAGATGAATGAATAAGGATTGGATCTTTGGAAGAGGAAATTTATCATCTTTAAGGAAAGCATTAAGTGGCTAGTAATGAATAACTAATCTCTTTTTTCCACGAAGTAATTCAGATCATTTTTCAACATAGAAAGCTTGACAAGCCTAATCTAAAGTAGTGGGTTCGATGAGACCTTGCCGAAGCAATTATGTGCATTCTTGCTTGGCGAGAGTGAGATCAGATGGAGGCATCCCCGGATGTGTGGCTTTTGTAGGATTGACATCTTCATTGAGTTTGAAAGGAAGATGGATGAAAAACTGTATATTTTTCCAAAGTGGTGATGGATGAGTAAACCGAGAGTGATTTTCAAGACAAAGTTCAAGGAAATTTTGGGAAATAGAGGTATAGGGAGAAGCTGCATCTGACAATGTAAACAGACAGAGAACATCTGTATAAGGCATAAACATTTATTTGAATTTAATGCCTGTTGGCGTAATGAAGAGGTTTTTTACCAGTTGGAGGATATCAAATCCGACTAGGAGATCTTTGTCTGGCAAATCTGAACCAACAATCTTTTGCCAAATGATACAGTTTGGAAAGAACTGGATACCAATGGGTTTTTTGGTAATGAGAGATGTTTCAAAAACTTTTCCATTTGCAGCTCTGAAGTATTCAGTGTGGTTTTCCTAATAATCTAGAGGAAGAATTCTAGGATTGAGCATGCTGCGTTGTGCGCCAGTATCAAGGAAACCAATGACTGAGACAGGTTTATGGAATTTAGAAGGGATGACTGAAATTTTTACTGATGGACCAGTAAGTGTGGGACGAATGTGGTTAATCTCTTGAATAGTGGAGATCACAAAAATGTCATCTGGATCTGAGTCTGTTGAATCAGCAAGGATGAAGGCTGTATGATCATTTTTCTCTGACTGTTCTAAGAAAATAGATTCAACCATTAGAGAAGCTTTTCTCTTTTCCAATTCATTCCATTCCCTTGAAGGTTTTGGAATATCTTCCCCGACTTCATTTTTAGTTAGGGACAAAAATGAACCATCACATACAACTTCCCAAATTTCATAATCTAGTGCTTGTAAATAAATTCTCATCCTAGTTTTCCAATATGGGTAGTCATTTCCGTCAAAGAATGGTGGTCTAGTTGTGGACTGTCCTCCCCTAAAGGTTGAGTCATTTTGGGTTGACATGGATCTTTTACTCTAGACAATTAAGTCCTAACAAGAAAACCAAGCTCGATACCAAATGAAATACAAGTGTGCAACCCAAGAGGGGGGTGAATTGGGATTCTAAAAATTATTTGATTCTAAAACAAATTATCATGCAAATCTAAAATGAATTTAATGAAATAACAATTAAATCAATTACAATATAAAAAGATAAGGGAAGAGAGATTCAAACACAAAGATTTTTACGTGGTTCGGCCAACCTCGCCTACGTCCACACCTCCAAGCTTTCCCGGCTTGAGGATTTCACTAAGCAAGCCTCTAAGGCTTCAAATGCTTACACTCAATGAGGTTCTTTTGTCAAGGATCGTTCTAATTCAAATTCAAACAATCATAAAATAAAGACCTTAACCCTTTATCTATAAAGATAAGAACCAATGGTATAGGAAATCTAGGGTTGATGCCACACTCAAGAAAGAATAGAAGATTGTGAATGATAAGTCAAGAAAGGACACCATAAGATGAAATCTTGATGGGTTCTAAAAGTTCTTTGAAGAACCAAACAGAAAAGCTCTTATTATTATTATAAATTTTAATCTGAAATTTCCAATAGGATTAGATGGGTTTATATAATTGAATTTTACTAATGGAATAAGGTTTTACTTATAGCTAAATATAAAAGATCCTAAAGAAATAAAAGATCTTGCCAAAAGTGCAAAGGAAATAAAAGATTTTGTTTATCCTTAAAAAAAAGAAATAAACTATCTTGTTGATCCTAAAGTAAAAGGGATATAAAAGATCTTATTTTTAAAACAGATAGGAAACAAGATTTTGCCTGATTTCTCTTCGTAATTTAATAAGGCCTTATTTGTTCTTTGTACAAGTCTCTCCAAATCTAATTTAGAGCCCTGAACAATATTGACAAAGTATTGACTATCTTGAATTGTTAATTTAGGCAAATTGGTGTATTGGAGAAGGCATGAATTTGAAATGTGCTCAATTAATTCATTTAATGCTTTCTTCATTTTCTTAGTTCTTGTCCTTGTTGTTGGACCTCCATGGATACTTAATAGATCTTGTGGAGCCTTAGCAACCTAGCTCTCATCATTGACTCTATTCAGATCACTCCAATTCGAGTTGAAAATGTCTAGTGGAGTTTTCTTAATCTTCAAATACTTCCAGATATCCTTAGTAAAATGACCTCAAACTAAGAACAATAAGAGCATCAATAATACTTGAGGTCCAACTAATTATTTTAGCATCATTTGAATCCCATTCCATTGTTTCACACTATCAGTTCCTTCGTAAGGCCTAGAATCAAATCCATCAACATAACCCCACAAGTCTTTTCCTTTCACAAACATGCAAAATTGAAATTTCCAAGAGAAATAGTTTTTTCCATCCAATCTGATAGACAAGTTTCCTAATTGTGATATTTTACACACTAGAATAAGAGAATAATGCCATTTAGTTGGGATATTCCACCAAAATGATTTAACTCTATGATTGAAAGTTGATATCTTTAGTCATGAACAGTACAACACTTTGCTATGATGTCATGAACTTTCTCTTATATATGCATGGCTCTGATATCATATCAATTAATAGAGAATAAAAAGAGATAAATAATTTTTCGGAAAGGTTGTCTCCCATTTGTTGAGATAGACTAATTCTTATAGTTGTTAGAAGATTGTGTGCAAGGTAAGTAAAATGACGAATCCCAAAATTTGGGTACAATAAATATACAACTAGCCCCAAGATTATGCTAATAATCAATTACTTGAACTATGCCATACAATTTTTCAATTATGTCATTCATTATATGATAATGTTGATAGTAGGAAAAGAGTTAGTTATTTCTCCGTTGGGTAGAGAAGATTCATCAACCCCTTCCTTTCATTTTGAAACCAACTCCTTTATAATTTCACGAGGATCAAGAATATATTTTTTGACAATCTTACAACCACGAAGGCCTATAACTAATTTGACATAGCTCATGTTCTAAGTTCATAAACTACCCTTATGAGAATGTTGTTGAACTTTAGGTTGAGAATGAAATCTTTCTTTTTCATGTACTATAAAACTAAACCTAGTTTTGAAACAATATTCTTGAAATCAGTCGAGGTTTTCATGATCTGTTTATTGAGGGATTCTTATATTTTAATGAAAGAATAAAATGTATCTTTAAGTGGTTTTCTTAGTGGTGGGACATAAGGTGGGTAACGTTGAGAGTTTTAAGTTTTGAAAGTTCTAATGCATTTGAAGAGGTAGTTATAAAGATTGTGCATGATTGTCATTTCTCCAACTAAGATTTGGGTGGTTTCTCCAACTCAACTAATAAGTCCGTAATTATGGATTGGGATTCGGCCTTTTGAAAGTATTACAACATTTACTACTGTATACAACTTTTTTTAAGAGCTAACAAAGTCAAATAATCTTGTATGGAATGATCATTAGAGCTTCAAATCACTCTAATGCTTTAAATTTTCTAGCTGGTGATGCAAATTTGGCTTGAAGGTTTTGGATGTCCCTATGGTTGTACATGCCTCCATCAAGTAAGAGTGATTGGTTTTTACTTTCATAAGAACCTACTGTGTCCTAATGTTGTGCATTTTCTGCTCTGTAGTCAAGGTAATCTACTGCAGCTCCAGGAATTTTTTGATGCATTCATTATTATACATCATTTTAACAACCTGGCAACTCTCGATTCTTAGTGCCTCATGGAAATAAGACACTAACCTCCATGTCTCAAAATGATGGTACGGCTAGATACTAAGCAACCCCTTATACACATTCGAACATCGATAAAAGGTCACTTCTAGTTTCCAGGTGAAAATGGTTATTTATCTTTTGGTAAGGTGAAAATAACTTTTTAAAGCCTATTTTTGCATGTCATCCCAGGTTTTGATAGATCCTAACTTAAGGTTTTATTTATGCTATAATTTGATTAATGCAAGTGTTATAAACTTCCTCAAATTCTCTAAAGTACGTGTAGTAGATTTTTAGACTCAAAATCATGAAAAGTAGGCAATGGTTTAATGAAACCTAGTTTGGTGGTGAATTAAAACATGATGCATTTAGAGGGAAAAACTATGCATGAATGTGATCTTGTTCCAGTGAGATGCATGTATTCCATGGTTTTAGAAGTTGTTAGCGACATGGGTGTCGCCCATGTTTATTGGTGGTGAATGTATCTTCTAACTAATCTACCACTGAATGTACAAAACCAACATATCATGCAATGGAAAAAATATAAACTAGACCAAAGATAAAGCAAACAAGAAGTTAAAAAAAAATTAATTAAAGCTTACTAAAAAGAAAATAAAGCAAAAGCTAAATAATTAAAAAAATATAGAAAATAAAAGACTAAAATTGAAAGGAGAAAAAAAGAATGGAAAAATTAC
This sequence comes from Citrus mangshanensis, assembly GCA_030449895.1. NCBI lineage: Eukaryota > Viridiplantae > Streptophyta > Magnoliopsida > Sapindales > Rutaceae > Citrus > Citrus mangshanensis. The sequence goes on from JASUUJ010000043.1 coordinate 1,928,487, forward strand.
TTACATCAAGGGATGAACATATTTTTGCCCTTTTTTAAAATTTTAGAAATTACAGGCCAATTTATGTAGTTCTAAAAAATATTCATGGTAAGCTATTCACTTTCGCTCTATCCTAGTACAGGTCATTATTATATGAAAATTTCAGTTTAGGGGCCTATTTGTAAAAATTCTATGGTTATGTGCTCAAAATGGTATTTCCAAAGGCTTAAAGGCCGATATTGATATGAACCCCGTCAAGAACTGACGCGACCCTAATCAATTTAGTTCCCAAGATTGAATCTAAACCATGAATGGAATGGAACCTCGACCCAATGCTTATTAAAAACACGAACCTTGGTATGTGAAGACGCCACAATCAGCTATAGATGGTCTGATTGATAAGTCAAGAATTTGAACGCCACGGAAATCCGATAAGTTCAAAGAGTTCGTAAAGAACCAAAGAGAATTAACACTCTCACCAATTGCATCAAAAACCTCTTTTTTTGTTTATTGAATATGAGTACTTTATATAGGGTTGGTTACAAGAATTTTTGGAAATAAATCCTAACCCAAAAATCAAATGTGAATCTAAATCTTCCCTAATAGGAAAGAATTTAAATCAAATCAGAATCCTAATCTAAGTAAATAGGAAAGAATTTAAACTAAATCAGGATCCTAATTATCTTAAATGCCTTACATCAATTAAATGGAAATTAGGCAATTAAAATAGAAATAACTGATTTGATTCCCTAATAGCCTTCTCAAGAAACGGGAAAGTATATGAAAAAGGAAAATAATATGTTTTCTGTTGAGTGTTAGAAAATGTATATTTATAAAGGAGAAAATCGTCATTTTACACTTCAAGTTTTACTAACACCCTTACTTTTATGTATTTAACCTTCTTTTGATTTAATTCCGTGTGTTTTATTTTAATTAAGTATTTTATGTATTTTAGGGGCATCATAGTCATTTCACAATGAACGAGAAATCAGACGGTAAAACGAACATCACTTTTGAACTCAGGACAGTCGAAAACCTTAGGAGGAGCATAAAAGGAAAAATGGGCACTGTTCACATGTACGGTACTATTCACATGTACGGTACTGTCTATGTTACTGTTCACGTCACTGTTCATATAGATGGATCGATGACGTGGCATTGACTGATGATGTGGCATTGACTGATGAGGTGTCACGATCCTGTTGGACTAAAATTCTTATGCACTATTGACCGATGACGTGGCAGAATATCAGTGGACCAAAAATCTCAGGTACGGTACATGCATTACACAGGATTATTTTTAACCAAACCGCGTCATTGTTCAACCCAGGTCAAACCGCGTGCTGTTGACTGATGACGTGGTGAAATCCTGAGCGTCCAAACTGTTTTTAATCTAATGGCCATGATTTACTCCATGTATCTATAAAAAGGGGGACTCCCCCCCTAATTTGAAGCTCTAAATCCATTTTTTGGATCCATTTTCTGTAATTCCTTCTCCATCTTATATTTTCTACGTATTTTAATAAATTTCCATTTTGCCCCCAATTCAATTATGAGTAGCTAATTTTCTTTCAAGCTTGGGTTGAAGGTGAAGTCTCAACATGTGTCAGGCTTTATTTGGTAAATTTATTTTCTCTTCCCCTCTAGTTTTTGTGGATGTTTTGACTTCTCGTCGATAAATAATAATAATCTTGTCTAGATACCGCCCTGGTTACACCGGCTCCCTAGTACAAGGTTATTATTATTTGGCACGATAAGCTCTTAGCACCATATTGATTAGAGTGTGGTTCATGAGGTGTGAATTCCCCCCTCATGATTTAATTGGTATTAATAAGGAATATTTAGCCCATGATGCATGTTGATACGGATCCAGATACCCAAATACGTCATTTTAATAGATTTCTATTCAATTTATTCTCGCCATTTAAATTTTAATTTTAGGATAATCCAAATCATTTTCACCACAAATCCAACCACCCATTTAGAGAATTAATTCTACACACAATTAAAATCCACCTCCTCGTGGGATCGACACTCATCACCATTAATCTATTCTACAATAGATTCGTGCACTTGCGAGTTCAATAAAAATTGCACAACATTTTCCCACCATAATGTTGAAGTCAGCTCCCTATTTCATGGAAGTGAGTATTTGGAAACTTCAAGAGCCTGAATCATGCATTTATCATGTGCGATTCCTTCAATGGGCCTCACGAATTTGATTGAGCCCAAGTTGCTTGAATCAATCCATTAAACGCTTCTTTGAATTTCTTTGCTCGAGTTCTTATAACGGGTTCGACAGGAACTTGAATAGGATCTAAATATGCCTCATCTCATGTGCTTGTGATAGTTGTATCCTTAATCTCATCAGATATGCAAGAAATTTGTGGATTGCAATGAAATTGTTGAAAGTCTTTATGGTGAAAATGATGCGAATCCCACAATGAAACTTTCAATCCCACACTTAATTTATAGTTTCAACTTCCCAAGAAAGTTCTAAAACAGATTTAAGACAAACAAAACCTTGACCCAATGCTTAAGAAAACATGAACCAAAGGTATAGAGAAGGGTATTGACGCCACACTCAAGAAAAAGATGAGAAGGTGAGTGATAAGTCTAAATTTGGAACACCACAAGAATGTAAATTCTTGATAAGTTCACTAGTTCTCAAAAGAACCAAAGAAAGAATAATCTTTCAAATTCAAATAACATTAATCTCTAAAATCCTTACATACCAAGGTTGCTGAATTTAAATAGGCTAAAAGAAACCCAAGATCCTAAAAATACAAATGGAAACATTGGAACAACCTTCCAAGTAGGTTTGTCAAAAGATGTTTCAAAAGTCTTCACCAACCCACCATAATCAATGCTATCTTTGACAAACTTAATGTTAGCCTACTATAATTAATGCTATCATTGACAAACTTAATGTTAGCCCACCATCATTGATGGTAGACTTACCTTACACATTGACAAGCTTGAAACAAAACAAAGAAATAAGTTGAAAAACAAAGGATTCGTTGAAAATCCCAAGTCTGAACAAGCTGTAAAGAATTGGTCATAACTCCTTCTAGAGAACTCCAAATCCAGCTCGGTAAAATTTATTGGAAAGTTAACTTAATTATCTTTCTAACGGTATATAGCTTGCACTTTAATTCTGGCTCAATCAATACAGTTTTTATTCCGAATTTGACCTTTCTGCATTTGATACAACTTGTGTATTTGGCTGCCCAATGACTTGAATAATGCCCACAATGCCTTGTCTTCTCTTCAAGCCCAATTCATGATGTCTTGCATCTTGAATTGCATTTTCAATCCATATTTTCTCAATTAATCCATTTAAAGCAGCTTGCATCTTTTTGGCTCTTGCTCTTGTAATTGGGCCTCCATGAATGTGCAAAGGATCACTTGAAGTTTTAATGGTCCCTTGATGGTTCTCATCAGAAAAGTGAACTTTCATAACATAAAGGGGCTAAATACATGAGGGGGAGAATATGGATGATAGAAACAGAGATAAAAAAAAGTGAAAATAAAAAAATAATGAAAAAAGAAATTATAACACCAAATTCAGAAAATTCCCTAGCAACAACACAAAGGCTTGTCATGATTCAAAAGTGGTTGATTACTCCTAAGTATAAAAGTGCCTAGTTAGGGTCGAACATACATAATTTAAAATTTTCAACAATTAAAATAATTGTAGAAAAATAAGTTAACAAAAAAAATTCAAGATAACTTACTCACATTTTTTAGATCCTGCCAAAGTCTTTATTATATGAAAATTTCAGTTTAGGGGCCTAATCACAAATGTCTAATGTCATGTGCTCAAAATGGTATTTCCAAAAGTTAAAAAGCTGATATGCAAGGAATATGTGGATGAAAATAAAATTTTTGAAAGTCTTTGTGGTCAAAAGTGAATTTTTAGAATATAGAAAAGGCTAAATGAAATTTTAGATAAAAAGAGGAGAACATGGACGATAGAAAATGATGGAAAATGTGAAAATAAAAAATCAAATGAAGAAAAACATAAATTGACACCAAATTTGAAAAACTTTCCTATAACAGCTCTAAATATTTGTGCTCCTAAGCCTACGTATGTAGTTATAATATAACCCTTGAGTCGGGGGTCAAACTACAAGGAATTTAAAAATTCAAAAGTCAATAATTAAAATGAAAATAATTATAAAGAAATAAGTTAAGAAAAAATAATCCATATAAAAAATGTGCTAAGGTTACGAGATTCACTCTTAGTATTCAAATCATAGACATAATACTCTTCTATATTTATAATTTACTTTTTTTTTTACTAGTTTACATATTATAGGACCTAGTTAGGGATGGCAAAAGGGCCCGACTTGGCCCTCAACCCGATTGACCAGTCTAAAATTTTTGAGTTTTAACCAAAATTCTAGGGCCTTACTAAAAAAATAAATAAAACACATGCAACACATGTCAAAACTCACAAGTACAAGTCACAAATCACAAAGAAAAACACTAACATTTGGGATTAGGGGTAAATTGAACTGTGTTTTTTTTTTATTTGTACAAGACATGGATTTGTTTTATTTATATAATTATATGCTTGAGACATTGTGTAGAGTGATTTCTATGTTTTTGTTACTTTAAATAGGTTTTGACACTTTCAAATTTTAATATATCGTAGAGGTTATGTCCATTTTTAAAAAAAATTAACTATTTAAATATGAAAATAATAAAATAAAAAAAAAACTAAAAAAAGGTCAGGCTTAGCAATGCCCTAACCCAACATTGACATGATAAGTGTCAGACCAGATTCCAATCTGGTCAATTACCAAGCCTAGACCTAGTCTTGATTAATCACTGTATTAGAGTGATACGAACCCCGTCAAGAATTGACTCGACCCTAATCAATTTAGTCCCCAAGATCAAATCTAAATCTGGAATTGAATGGAACCGCAACCCAATGCTTAATGAAAGCACGAATCTTGGTATGTGAAGGCGCTGCAATCAATTATGGATGATCTGATTGATAAGTCAATAGTTTGAATGCTACGAAAATCTGATAAGTTCAAAGAATTTGTATAAGAACCAAATAGAATTAACTCTCTCACCAATTGCATAAAAAATGATCGGTCTCTATTTATTGAATACGAGTACATTATATTACAAGAATGTTTGGAAATAAATCATAAACCAAAATCAAATCGGAATCTGAATCTAAACAAATAGGAAAAAATCTAAATCAAATCAAAATCCTAATCTAAGTGAATAGGATTGGATTTAAATCAAATCAAAATCCTGATCTAAGTAAATAGGAAAGAATGTAAACCCAATTAGAATCCTAATCGGCTTAAATGCCTTACCTCAATTAAAATGGAAACTAAGTGATTAGAATAGAAATAATTGATTTGTTTCTCTAATAGCCTCCTCAAGAAATGAGAAAGTATGTGAAAAAAGAAAATAACATATTTTCCCGCCATAATATGCAAGCCAACATCCTATTTCATGGAAGTGATTATTTAGAAACTTCAAGAGCCTGAATCATGCATTTATCATGTGTAATGGGCATTTGGAATACAAAATGCATTTTTGTATCGTTCGGAGGGGTGAATGCCAAGTTGCCAAAAACCGGACTTCAAGTCGAATTAAGCATTACTTTGAATTTCTTTACTCGAGCTCTTGTGATGGGTCCGATGGGAACTTGAATAGGATTTGAATATACCTCATCCCATGTGCTTTGGTATATCCAAGGAAATCTAAATCTAAAAATAAATATGGAACGAAAATAATTGGTAAAAAATACAACTTATAAACTTGTAATTAAAAACAATAAACTTAAACTACCTTGAAAAAGTAACTAAATCCACAATTCGGTCATGAGCTTAACCTTCACCTTAGTTTAGTAAATTACCCACTCATATTGATAAGAAAAACACTCATTTTATTTAATAAATTAAATTGTAAAAGTACAACAAAAGAAAATCGAAAGCAAAAGAGAGAAGAGAAAAATCTCTTTTTATTAACTACACTTTTTCCCTAAAAATCACTGTAAACTTCACACAAGAACTATCTATAAAACTCACACTAAAACTAGTAAGTTATCTTGCCTTTATATAGGCTAATTCTAATCTCGATTAAGTGTCAACTTTTACATGGTAATACTAGTGAGTTTGCTACCACAACCTTTAGATGAGTTTTAATGATATAATCTAAGGTTTGTAGCCAATGTAATGCATGATGGAGCATTAGACTCAACTTAAATGGCTACCATTAAATCATTAAAATTGAAGGGCTAATCTGATATGATAAATTCAAGCAACTCTTGAGGTTTTTGAATCTCTAGAATCTAAATTTTATGTACCTTTCAAATCCGAGAACCAAAAATTCATGAATTTAGGGATTTTTCTTACTAATCATCCCTCTGGAAATGATAATTTTTAAAATATCCCCAAAAATTGTAAACCTCAACTTACCCTGATTTTTATAAACAAGACAAAATGAATTCAATCAACCCACCTTGTTCTTCTTTTTTCTTCCCTGATCATTTGAACAATAATAAGGGTAACTTAAAGATTACGATAGCTTAAAGAGTATTTTAAAGATTGCCAATTCGCGAGGTGGCAGTCCAAAATTTCCTAGAACAAACTGTAATAAGCACGATTGTAAAATGAGACATTTAGTTAAAATTTCATTGCATATTAAAAAAACATTGTTTGAAATAAAAAATAAAAAGATATTTTTCATTTTTCTTATTAATTTTTATTATTTTATAGGAATTAACATTTTTTTCCAAAAATAAAATTTTTTTAATCATAATAAGAAAATATCAAGTCAAATGGCCATTGGGATATTAATAATAGAAAATAATGACTAATAAATAAAAAATAAAAGTAGTTGAATCCTACATATATACTATCACTTAAAGATACATGACATAAGATTTTTAAAAACTTATGAAAGGTTAGATTATGAAAAGATCCTAATCCAAAATTAAACGTGCTTAATGCAACAATAGTTAAGGAAAAAGCACCCACTCCCCCAAGGTTTGAGTAAATGGTCAAATAAATTACTTTTATTTTACAAATGCTCACATAAATCCCTTTCTAACGATTATAATAAAAATAAATACAAATATATAAAATAATAAGATCAAAATAATAAATAAGATATCATATAAAACAAAAAAAGTTTCAATGAATATCATTAATAAAAATAGCACATATATGATGAAAATTATTTTTAATATTAAGCAATTATTAGTCTATCCTAATTAATTCAATTAATACCAAAATCTATTAATCTAAAAATTGAGTTTAAGATTTATACTAATACATACATAATTAAAATGATATTGTTAATACAAATTTTGTAAATTAATTTGAATGTTAAATAATTAATTTAAAGTTTTTATTCTGCCAAAGAGATTTTATTATTATTAAAAAATATATGACATATTAATAATATTAAAATAACTTTTTAAATTTTAAAAGAATTTATGTTAATTTTTTATTATATTATTATAATTTTTTATTTGTATTTATTATCAAAAATTATTTAAAATCAACTATTGGTTGATATAATCAGAAGAAAAAGGTCTCTGTGACCATTTATAAATAAAAAAAAAATTTGTGGTTATTTAATTAAAACTTGAGTCACATTTTTCCATAGTAACAAGGACAATAAGCCAAGCCCAAGTTGCTAATCTTAATATCAAACTCCTAACCCGTCTAAGAGAAAGACTCGCTCAATAGCCAAGATTTCAACCAAGGGCAAGAAACCAATGTCTCCACATCACCATTCAATTCCAAATTAAGCAACCCCTTTTGATTATTGATAAGCTCTATATTAAACATTTTTGACACGCCTCCTTCTTTTTCTCTTACTGAAGGTTAATACCTCAAAATCTACAAGCAATTAATCCAATAAAAATAAAAAATAGTCATATCAGCCACATTTTCTTTCATATATCATCTTTTCCTCTTGGTTTGTATTTTCTCATCCATGCTAAGAAACGAGGCCGGAACATTTCCAATCTCCGGCCACCCAATCACACTATATTTTTCAATGTCGTCCACGACGTATCCATCGTCTCCTTATCCTCCACATGCTGAAAACTACGCTTCCCCTCCTATTACCATCATTTTAACAGTAACTCTTCTTGTTTTCTTCTTTGTTGGCTTTTTCTCTGTATATTTCTGTAGGTGTTTCATGGAAAATATTGTCAATACATGGCAACTTCGGCAGAGCCCTTCAGGAAATGCTGCTGGCACATCTGATTCACCTGCCAATCCTGGACTCCATCCTTCACTGATACAAGCCTTTCCAGCATTTGCATACTCAACTGTTAAAGATTTTCGACGTCAAAAGTATGGTCTTGAATGTGCCATCTGCTTGGCCGAATTTGAAGATGACAATATTCTACGCCTTCTAACAGTTTGTTACCACGTTTTCCATCAAGAATGTATTGACCTTTGGTTGGAGTCTCACAAAACCTGCCCGGTTTGTCGTAGTGATCTTGATTTGCCTCAAAATTCATTGGAAAAATCTCCACTACTTTTTCGCAGTAATTCCATGAATAATATTACTGGAAGTAATGTGTCAACTTTAGAAGATGCCATAAGCATTTTTATTAAAGAAGACGAAGATGCTAGAGGGGATAATGGTGAACAAGTAGTGAATCCAAATATCATAAAACAAAATGAAAGATATGAGAAAATAGAGAAATTTTCAAGGTCACATTCAACTGGGCATTCAATGCATACAACAAAAAATGAATTAGAAGATAGGCATACATTGAGACTCCCAGAAAATGTGAAGTTAAAAATTTTAAGAGGACACAATTGGACGGGAAGTTGTATTACATTTGGGGAATTTGGAAGCCCTGTCACTAGGAATAATGTTGGGTTCGGGGATGTACCAAGGTGTTCAGCTAGAGTCATTAATTGACATTTTTTTCCTTTGAATTATTTTATTTTATTTTTCTTGGTTTACTCAGAAAAGACGGACATATAGACAATGTTAAGTTTTTACATATCAACTCTAAGTTATAGATAAATAGAAACTATTTAAGTGCAAAATCTTTGTCATTTTTTACCCTAATATTATATACCATGCATGATTTTAGATCCTCGAATATTCATTTTATAACTAGAGTAGAATATGGGATAATTCATTTTATATACTTTATTCTTTTATACATGTAAACTCAAGATTAAATAATTGAAGTGGATTGACAATAAGATTATATGTGTATTTCATTAACAATATAAATACCTTCTAAAATAAACTGCTTGATGAACTATGCTTTATGTGTTAAAGCATATAGGTACATTTTATTTTAAAGTCCATGAACTTATATGAAAAGTTAACTTAAGAATTGAGGGTTGACTCAAGTTTATTATTATTAGAACAGTAATTATTGTTAGCTGATGTGAGTTGGAAACATCATATATTTCAATTCCACTAGATGAATCAATGATTTACTTGAAATGTTTTTAATCATTCCACTTCTAGGTCAACTCCTAGAAAGGAAGAAAGATACTTTGATTTCTCAAAAGTTTTCACAAACACGGTTGAGATAGGGACATATACATATTATATATCCTAAATCAAATTAATGAAGGTATCCCCCGTTTTATTAAAATGAGGATCAAGGTACAATATAGAAAAACATAAACTTAATGCACGAAAAGATAAAACACATAAAACACACTACATTAGAATGTGTCTTTATTAGTATGTACTTTCGAATATTTGAAAGTTTTAATTAATTTCATTGAATTTAGATAGGATTTCTATTTTTTTTTCATTTCAGATTAGTTTTTTGTGTTCTATGTTAATAATTATTTATTGGGAACAATCTTCTAATGAAATGATTTTTGCTCATTACCATACTTAATAATGAGATTTAAGTGATGCACTTTTTAGCATATCGTCATGGGTCTTGAAGCGAAGATTTGAACAGAAGGAATAGTACTTTATGAAGCCTAATACTAGAATGATTTTGAGAGTAAGCAAGTTATAGCTAAGAGCCTTTAATAGATGATTTGAAAATTAACAAAAGTACTCTTATAATCATGAGTCTTGAATAGATAATTTGAACAAAAATGCTATTTGAAGCCTGGTATTTGATAAATAATATGCTAAAAGGCATATAAGTAATTTAATTTAATTAGATTATTTCTAATTAACAAGAAAAACACAAAAAATACGTAAAACTTACCTTAAATGAAAAATAAATTAAAAATCCATTCTAAACTTAATGAAATTAACTAAAACTTTCGAAAAAAAGTAATGACTCGTTTACAAACACAAAAAAAATTTAGGGGAATTTGGAGATGATTTGCTATGTAAATTAAATTAAAGAAATTAAAGTTGAAAATTTGAAATTGTGACATTTAAAATATGGTAAAGGAAACATTCTCCACCACTAAATATTAGAATAAGTCAATAGTCAGAATTAACACGCTTCCTTTTCAAAACAACCCTAAGATAGTCACAAGCTCAATTATCTTGATCATTTCTTACTTAGCTATTAAGTAAAACAAGCACTACACATAATCACTTTCCATGAAATAATGTAGAACAAGCTCACAAGTCATAAGATTCAATTTAATGAAAGCATTAAAATTAAGAAAGGTTGGTTGAATCAAGAAATAAACACACAAACTTGATTTGGTCATCTTGAAATATATTCCACATGCAATCAAATGAAAATATCCCAAAATCATTTATCACAATCTGCTACTTTGGTTTAGTTCTTTGTGACAATTACGGATCAAATTTCATAATAAAGTTTCAGAATTATACTTTCTTCATCTTTCTCTAGAAAATTTTATAATTCACTAATTTTAATATTCAAGAACTACTTTATTCTTTGTTTAGGCACACAATGAGATGAACTTGATGGTGATTTGATTGCTAGTTTAGGGTTTTTGATTCGTAATTGTTAAAAAACTAAATGTAAGTGGCAGATTGTGATAAAGATTATTGGATATTTTCATTTGATTGCATGTGGAATATAATTCAAGAACTGAGCATGTGTACTCATTTCTTGACTTAGCCTATATCTTTCTTGTTTCTAATACTTTCATTAAATTAAATATAGAAAGCTTGTTTTACTTGACAGCTAAGTAAGAAAAGATCAAGATAATTGAGCTTGTAATTATCTTAGGGTTGTTGTTTTCAAAAGAAAGCGAATGATGAGCTTGACAATTGGTCCAAAATCCATTATTCAGTGGTGGAGAATGATTCCTTAATCATATTTCGCATCATATATAAACCTTTTAAAACTTTGCTTCGCAATTTTAGATTTTCTCCTTAAGTTTAGTTTACATAGCAAATCAACTCCAAATCCCCTTAAATTTTGTTGCATGTTCGATAGTGTGTCCTTAATTGATATGGAAAGATTGAGTTACGTTAGTTAAAACTAGAGAGGATTTTTAATTCAATCTTTATTACTAGTCAGTTTGTGAGTTTGTGTTAATAACCGTTTAATTTGGCATAATTGTCTGTGGGAATGACGCTTGTTTACTACTATACTTAATAACAATAATGTTTAAGGTAACGTTTTAAGTGATACGATTTTTAGTGTTATCACAATTTGCGTTGCCCAACTACATGTGGTGATTGACAATGTCACAGCTCCACCTACGGCAATTTACTGTTGCTTTATGGTTCTGCCAAGCTTTGGTGTTCTTGGTTTTCTGTTTTATCAAAGTAAGAAATCAAGAATTTTCACAACCAGCTTTCGCGATTCCAAAATTGATACAAGCACTCTAACCATGGAGAAGGGCGAGTTACATGCTATAATTGAAAATAAATAACAACATATGATTAATGCATGGCTGCCAAAATCTATCACAATCGTGCAAAAAATTATTCTATGTATGTAACATGAATCAAGGCCTCTCTCATATTGGTTTTTAGCAAATCAGGCCTAGAAAAATAATTTTTCTATTTAATAAAATCAAGGAAACTAGAATGTTTTCCTTGATTATGTATACATGCATACAGTGAGAGAAATACTTTAGATTTCTGATAAAGATTCCAAGAAGACTACAATAATCATTTCCACACCATTGATAGGATTAGCTGAACATGGTTGCAGCCTTCTCTACTATCTTTAATTTTCTCCCTCGCAAGTGTGGGCATCTAGTAAGCCTTGATTCTCGTGTCTACGAGGTCCTTGAAAAATTCCTTCTGTTCACAAAGTCTTTCAAGACAATAGATTTTTCCCCAAGGAGAGGTTGGTTATGTCCAACTGGTGGATTGTGAACTGTCTTTGAAGTTCTGGTTGAATCTCCTTCTGAAGAGATGCTACAAAAAAATGTTTTAATGAAGGATCATTAAAACCGTTAAGCTTGTAATACATTGTAGACATCCTCTTGTAGTGAAAATGCAGATCTTTTATCTAGAGAGAACAACACTTCATTAGATGGAATTCTCTTCTTGCTTGTTCGTTAGCAGTTGTAGCTTCCCCAAGGAATTGCTCATAAATTATTCCTAGGACCTCTGAAATCTGAGCTTGAATTACTTGTAGTTGTCTGTATGGGCCTAGACTTTCAAACCAATCCCTTAAAGATCCAGTAAAATGAGAATTGAATTCCTTAAGGACTGTTTGGGGTGTTGCTCCAGTTCTGAGCATTTGAACATCAATCCAAGTAGAAAATTCTTGAAATCGGGCTGGTCATTTTACTCTTGGAATATCATCAAAAGTAAACCATGGGCCATTTTAAGGTTTGGAAGAAGAATTTTCTTGATGACGGGTAGGATTAGTATTAGAATCTGCTTCCTCAACTATAGGTGTTTAAGGAGGTGAGGAGGGTGAAGGATCATTTGGCCTAGTTGATGGTTGAATCATCAGAACCTTAGAGATATCAGTGAAGCTTTTTTCAGAGTTGGTGGAGGAAGAATATGATTCTGAAGAAAAAGATTCTTCAAATTCTGGAAGGTGAGGTAGGACATGAGATGAGTATTGGTGCATAGGTTCTTTGTTCTTTTGAGTAGGTTGAGGTTTTAGAGAAGATTGTGGATCAGAGGGTTGGTGGTAAGTTGGAGGTGGTTTAGGCTTGGGAGGTTTGGACCGTGGTTTTGGAGGAGCAGGAGTTGGAGCATGTTTAAGATGAGACAGGCCAAAGAATTTGGCATAATCTATAGGTTGTCGTGAGGTGAATGGTGTGTAGAAAGGCTGGTAAGTGCTAAACGTTGGTGTGTGTAAGGGTAGAGTAGGGGATTTTGCAAACAATGAAGGTTGTTGTTTGTCGGCATCAATCCTGGCAAGTTCAGCTTTTAACTGCCTAATCTCTGCTTCTTTTTTTATTGAATTCTCGACCCCAATATCTGTTTTGGATCATAAACTGTATATCTGAATCAAGTTGGGTAACTCGATTTTGCATGTCAAGATACATATGTTCAAGCTGAGATGTGATCTTGTCTACCTTTGTGTCTGTTTGCTTGACTTGAAATGCCACTTTTTCAATTTTCTCGTCAAGAGATATGAAAGCTGAGTTCTGAGCCCTGGCATTTTGAGTTTGCCAATTTAGAACAGATTTAAAAGGCTTTGGTTCTTCAAGTTGGCCATTTGGTGTAATAGGAGAATGGACAAAAGGTTTGGTGGTGACCTTTGTTTGTGGATCAATTTGTTTTTCCAGAGGAGAAAACTATTCTTGGTAAGAGCTTGAAGAAAGCATCGTGCAAGGTTGGACATGCCTAGCATGGGATGAGAGCAAGGTTGTCTCTTGTCTGCATGATCTTTGTTTATACTCCTTTTGTATAAGCCTTAAACCTTTCCTGTAAATAGGTAAAGGCATTAGACTATCTGGATCATCTGGGGGCAGAGGAGGCTTTTTGTGACATGGGTCCAACTTGTGACTTTTCTTTTTACGCCGCCTGGGACGCCTATTAAAATCATCATTGTCATCTTCTTCTTCTAGGCAAGGACAATCTAGATCACACATATGGGAACCTGGAACATCCCATAAAAAATGACCATTGATTTTGTCCGGGTAAATCGGATAGCCAACTTAGGCAAATCCGTGGATGGGAAGATTTTCTTATGCTGTAGATACGGCTGTGATCATGGAGGAGTATGAAAAGGAATTTCTAGGTGTTGATTATTCAGAGGGTGGATGAGAAACATTGGGTGTCTGGGAAGTTGATGGTGATTGAAAAGTCAACTTTACAGTTCCATATGCTCTTTTTTCAAAATGAGCATCAGTTATTTGGACCGGCTGAGAGTTTTGATGGAATTTTTCATAATTGGAAAGCCATTCAAGAGGCATGAGCTTGAGTAGCTCTTGCTTTTGTATTTGTCTTGGGATTTGGACTATGGAAGGTATGCTTTCTGAGGAGTCTGCAAGGATCATTAGTGCATCTGATGTGGTTTGCGGTGTAGGAAGATCAAGGGCATGATTTTGTAGGCGGTACACCAACTGATGGTGTAAAGTTGCCATTTTGGAAGAAACTATTTGTTCAGCTCCTTGGATCTGGATCTAAACCTTTAGAGTAGTGGGTAGGTTCGAATCATCAAGTGAGAGGTTGAAATTTGGGTAGAAGGTCAGGAGAACACTTCCTGCATGTAACGTAGTCAGAACTGTTTCTATGATTGCATGCTAATACTCCTTGAAACGGGTATCTAGTAAAGCAAGTCTGGTTGTGACAGGCAAGCCTTTTCTCCCGTGAAGTGTGAGAATCAAACGAACTCCTCCAAGATGGAGGTGTGTGTATCCTTCTCTTTTCCATTAGACAACAAGTTCTGGTGGAATTTCAAGGGTGACATATTACTCTGCTTGTGATGCTTGAAGAGCACATTGATCTAGTCGTGAGGACTAGATATATTCTTTTGGAGCAGGCCTTTTGGTTGAAATTAGGGTTCTAATACTTCTGGTAAAAGAATTTGGTCGTTGATACAGCTTATACGGGCTAATGAGAGGCATGGAAGATTCACTGATTTGGGCTGATTCTGGGACATATGAATACTCAACAAGGTTTTCTATTTTTGAAGCCAAGTGTTTAGAACAAGATTTGGGAAGTGAGAGGGTTGAAGAAAGAGTAACAGGAGCAAGATTATCTGAACTGTTTGATGAAGATGCCATTTTTTATTCAGAATTTCCTTTATTTACCTAATCAAGACAAACATATCTCATATTTACCACTTCATTTTAATGAAAAGCATTATGCTCAAAGATCGAAGATAATTGTACGTGGCTTGTTATACCAGTAGTGCAAACTGTTCTAGTCCCCATTCGGGATGACCATCAGAATATATGTCACTGGTTTCTCACCGATATATAATAATATTCTAGCTTGTGGGCAAAAAGTTTTGGAGGGCTTTGATACCAGTAGTGCAAACTGATCTAGTCCCCATTTGAGATGACCATCAAAATATATGTCACTGGTTTCCCATGGATATACAATAATTGGTATTAGAGAAAAATCTCAGCATCTAAAGATTATGTTTATTTTAATTTCCTCTCCTTTATATAGGCACTTATTAAAATAGGAATTGAACTACCAGGGAGATTGGAGACCCATGGGCTTTCTAGCTCCAATCTAAAGTCAAATGACACACTAAAGCTACGAGGTTAACCCCAAGCTATTCCACTAAAAGCCCAAGCCTACTCTCTAATGGCCCATGTAACAAATAAAAGTCAATCAATTAAAGCTTCTAACATGATTCAAAAGTGATTGATTAATAGAGATTCTCCTCTTCGGATGGAGTAAGAGGCTCCTACTACAATATTACATATTGCCTACTTTACGGGTTACGGGTGAGCTACGAGCAGGCTTGATACCACTCCTTCGGACCCTTCGGACTCCAGCGCTTAGAAGAATCCTTATTTAACTATTATTACATAGATCCTTCCCCTCCCAAATATAGGAGTGTCTAGTGATAATATAATTCGATGAGTTTAAAATCATACTATTGGAAATTTTAAAATCAAGTAGTTAATTATTAAATGAAATAATTGCATAAAAATAAGTTAAGAAAAATATAATTTAAGGTTATAGGATCAACTCTTGGTATTCAAATCATGGACATAATATTCTCTTATATTTGCATTTTTTACTAGTTTGGATTCCTAGTTAATCACTACGAATAAATATGGGTTTAGATGAAAATGTGGCACTGCCATATTAGAGTGTTCCACTATTGTATTTGTGTGTCGATATTAGAAATAAACTCCCACATAGATTCAAAGAGGCCTAAATTTAGAAATAAATGAGGAATGAAAATAACCAGTAGAAAATATAACTTATAAACATGTAATTTATAAGGAGCATGATCTTCTTCATCTAGGTCTTCCCTGTAGTCATCTTCATCGACATACCTATATAGATTCCCTTTTCTCTATTACATATTACGAATTTTATCAATTCTCTCATTTCCCTCATCAAAAATCTCAATTCTAAATATTCAAATTTCAATTCTGAGGACCTAAATAAGAGTTTAAAGTCTATATTTTCATGAGCATCATTGAAATTAGACTACTTTTTATCTTGAGACATATTTAATAACCCGGAAGATGAGGTTAGAGAACCTCACAAACACTTACAACAATCCAAACTCAACAAATCATATAGCTTAAATAAAGAAAAAAAAGAATATGAATCTTGATGCAATTAGAACTGCCCCACATTAGCAAGCTACTCTTTAGTTTTGAATTGATTTTCTAGAATTTTCTTTTTTGGTTTTTTTCTTTTTTTCTTTTTTGTTTTGAATGAGAAAGGGCAGAACTTGAAGGATTAGGGCAAAGTTAGGGAAAAAGGAGAATTAAAGAAGATAGGTTTATGGATTCAAACAAAAAATTAAGAAATAGGATTATGGGGAATTACAGAAACTTGCAAAAAACCTTATCTCCAAACCGAGTACAAAGATGAGAAGAAATGTTTTTGTCCGACCAAGAAGAAAAAACACTTCCAGAAACACTTCCACAAAAAATCATCCTCCAAAAAGCCTTTCCGGTATTTCAAGAAAAAAGATATTTCCCAGTACATAAAAAAGAAGCATAACTGTTGTTTCATTTGTAAGCAACGCGGTCACTTTGCTCGAAACTGTCCTCATAAATCTGCCAAAGATGTTCGTCTCATACAACAAAAAGTTTGAATTTCATCTAATCAGCCACAAATTCCTTATCAACATGGACATCACCACTCCTGAATTTTCCTTTGACCTTCTATTGACACTCCTCGAATGGTATTCACCCCTCACATGGTGGCGTAAACAGCTCCAGAATCTGTGCACTTTTCACAGATTAAATAGGATGCCAGAACATGAAGCAAACATGTTCACCACAACTTTCATTGTTCACCAGCCATATTTCCAACACCCAGAAACAAGAGACTTCTGGACTCAAGATATGGCTTATGAATGGAAAACTTATCCCCATCCTTATCCTCTCATCCATGATACATTAGTTACATCTGTTCTTTGAGCTTATCTCATGGAACTCAACAATGTTCAGCCACCTGCCACAAACATCCACCACACCTCTGTCGGACCGTCACACAGCTTGAAAATAGTCCCAAAGACACAGACCTGTACTCCAGGTTCGAGTTCAAGTCCACATGGCATTCTTGTCATGGAACAATGTCTTGATTACACTAATGTCTTATTCCAAGATGCTCAGGATCTTTGGGAAGATTTTCTGTCTCTTCTCCATACTGAAAATACCCCGTACACTGTCACCAATCCAGCCTCTCCTGCTTCTTCCACACCAAAAATGACTGATGCAGATGAAGAAAAATATCTGCAAGCTAAGGCATCCCTTGATCAGAGACAGATTCGTCGTGCCAAGCACCAATATGAGAAAGAAATTGGTGATATGTCTCTATCATACTACCCATCCACTCCATGATTGCCGACACACATGGGAATCTTTAGCTTTTGCTTTATTAAAGTTTGCTTTAATAATTAGACAAGGGTCTTGTCTTGTTTAAAGTTTGCTTTTGCTTTTTCAGTTTGGCGTGATGTGCTTTCCTGCTTTCTTGCTTTCATAATTATGTTTCTCCTTTTGTAATAGATAAGGGTCCCACCTTATCTCTTTCCTCCTCAAGATCTCTCTTCCTCTTTGTAAGGGAGGAGTTAATTAGAAATAAATTTCAGTTTTCTTACATCATGTTTCTCTAAACCTCTTCTATCTTCTAGGAGTCAAGGAAATTATTTGGAATAATAAGGATACGTCCATCTCTAATTTCTATACTAAGTATGCTCTACACTTGCCTTAAGCCTAAGGAACCTGTGCATCAGAAAGGTCATGTTTTATCCTCCAAAACTGATTTTTGTAAAAAAAAATTATTTTCTCACAACGTTCACCCTCTTTGAAGGCCATGAGTGCCGTGTTTTCGGGTGGTATCGTGAAAAACTATTTTTAGATATGATTTTCGGATTTGGTATTTGACGGATAAGTGTATATCGGCTGGAAACTAGAACTTGTGGGCTATTGGCCCTAAGGACAGACTTTGTTCTATTATAGATCTAGTGTAACAACGCCACGTACAAAGACGGAAGAGCTCTTAAATAGAACTGAAAAGCTAAGATAAGACACGACCCTTATCTTTCTTTTAAGTAAACGGTAAAAGAAAAATAATTCACTCTTAAAAGCATAAAAAGCTGAAACACACTGTAGACAGGACATGACCATTGTCATTTATTGAAAACAGAAAAAGCCAAGATTCCCGGACGACTCTGTAGCCATGTGAGGCTATTATGGAGTTGAGGGAAATATGGATGGAGACACATCACCAATTTCATTTTCATAGTCTTCTTTTGCTTTTTGAATTTCTTGGTGGATCAAATAGTCTTCATCTAACTCTGGAATGTCTTTTCTTAAAGTTGGAGTGGATGAAGAACCTAGTTCAGTGACAGTGTACTGAGTTTCTTATGTTGGCAATAAAGATTGGAAGTCTTCCCAAGGGTCTTGGGCGTCTTGGAAAAGAACATTGGTGTAGTCAAGTCGTTGTTCACGAACAAGAATTCCATGAGGATTGGAACTGGATCCTGGAGTACATATCTGGGTTTTTGGTATAATCTTAAGAGTGTGGGAAGGACCAATGGATGTATGGTGAATGTTTGATGGGACAGATTGGATATTGTTGAGTTCTAACAAATAGGCTTTGAGAGTGGAGATGATTGTTGGATCATGATCAAGAGGGAAAGGATGGGAAAGGATGGGGGAATGTTTTCCATTCATACGCCATGTCCCATGTCCAGTAGTCTTTTGTTTCAGGATGTTGGAAATATGGTATGTGAACTATGAATACCGAAGTAAACATATCTGCTTCTTGATCAGGAATCCTATCTAACTGATAAAAGTTAGATAAATTCTGCAATTGCTTACGCCACCAAGTAAGTGGTGAAAACCATTCAAGGAGCATCCAAAGAAGTGTGGGTGCATGATCTGGTGTGGAGATATGCCTGACGGTTGGGAGGACATGAAGAATAAGTTTTGTAGCAAACAAGATTGTGAGACACCACATGTACCATGACACATCTTCAGAAATGGTAAGGCTTGGAACAATGGTGAAGCCAATGAGGAACAGGTGTGCTAAGCATAGAGAAGGAAACCTATCAGGTTTGGTTCTGTGAACATTCATGAAATACCTGTAAAGGAATTTCTTTGCAAAGTCTTGGATTTGGAAACCTAATCGGAAAGTGAGATTTAGAGGGAAAGCCTTTTGGGTTAAAGCTTTGAACGGGAGTGAGCGATTCATGGCTATAATTGGGATGGTTGTGATGGAAGAGATGAGAACAAGGCTTTTTATAGATGGACGGGTGAGGAAATCAGGGATAAGATTTTTATCACCTTTGATGTGTTGGACTGTGAAATCATACTTTGCAAACCATGTCTTTAAATTGAGTAATTGCTTGTCATGAAGCAATTTGTTCTTGAAGTCAAAGATCTTTGGAAAAGAACTGTTATCCATTCTGATAAGGAAATTGTGGCTGATGAGATGAAATTCAAATTTCTTGATTCTATATTTTACTACAAGAATTTCCTTGTAAATCACGTGATAATTCTTTTTTGAATCTTTGAACTGTCCACTTGCATAAGCGCAATAGGACTCTGAGTCACCTATCTTTTCTAGAAGGATGGCACCCCAAAAGTCATCACTAGCATCTGTCTGGAGAATGCGTTGGCATGTAGTGGGAATTCTGAGTGGAGGAGGTGACTGGACTATCTTTTTCAGCTACTTGATAGCTTCTGTCTCAGCCAGACCCCATGGTGGAGTGTTCTTTTTAAGCATGCATGATAGCTGGCTGATGTGGACCGTAACTTTAGGAATAAAGTCTCTAATATAATTAACAATTCCAAGGAACTGTTGAATTTTCTTTTTGTTGAGATTAGTGTCTGGAAACTTTAATAATTCAGCTGCAATGTGTGATCCTGGATGGTAGTGACCATCTTTTAAGACCATGCCAAGAAAATCAATAGATTCCTTTCCTATGTTGCTTTTCTTTTCAGAAAGCATGATGCCATGTGTCTGCACGATTTCGAGGAAATCTGAAAGGAGTTGTTGATGTGTTTGGTGGTTGTGGGAAAACAACAGGATATCATCAATGTAGATTACAGCATGATGGAGGATCGGAGAGAAGATCTTAACCATTGCTTTTTGAAATAATGAGGGAGCAACTTTGAGACTGAAGGGTAGGACTGTCCACTGATAATGAGCATCAGGGATACATAAGACTGTTTTGGGATGGTCTTCTGGAGAAATGCCAAGTTGCCAAAAACCAGCTTTAAGATCGAACTTTGAAAATATCTTTGCACCTTGAAGATGAATGAATAGGGACTGGATCTTTGGAAGATGGAATTTATCATCTTTAAGGAAAGCATCATTAAGTGGCTGGTAATCAATAACTAATCTCTTTTTGCCACGAACCAATTCAGATTTTTTTTCAATATAAAAAGCTTGACAAGCCCAATCTGAAGTAGTAGGTTCTATGAGGCCTTGCTAAAGGAATTGAGTGCATTCTTGCTTGGCGAGAGAGAGATCGGATGGAGGCATCCCGGGATGTGTAGCTTTTGTGGGATTGACATCTTCATTAAGTTTGAAAGGAAGGTGGATGAAAAACTGTTCATTTTTCCAAAGTGGTGATGGATGAGTAAATTGTGAGTGATTTTCAGGACAACGTTCAAGGAACTTTTGGGAAATGGAAGTATAAGGGGGAGTTGTATCTGACAATGTATACAGACGGAGAACATCTGTATAAGGCATAAACATCTGTTTGAATTTAATTGTTGTTGGCGTAATGAGGATATCTTTGTCTAGTAAATCTGAACCAACGATTTTTTGCCAAATGATACAGTTTGGAAAGAACTGGATACCAATGGGTTTTTTCGTAATGAGAGATGTTTCAAAAAATTTTCCATTTGCAGCTCTAATGTATTCAATATGGTTTTTCCAATAATCAGGATGAAGGATTTTAGGGTTGAGCATACTGCGATGTGCGCCAGTATCAAGGAAACCAATGACTGAGACAGGTTTATGGAATTTAGAATGGATGACTGAAATTTTTACCAAAGGACTAGTAAGTTTGGAACGAATCTAGTTAATTTCTTGAACAGTAGAGATCACAGAAATTTCGTCCGTTTCTAAATCTGTGGATTCAGCAAGAATGAAGGCTGTATGATCATCTTTCTCTGACTGTTCGGAGAAGATGGATTCAACGTCTTCATTGTCAGAAAGTATGGAAGATTGCTGCAGGTGTTGAATGAGACGAATAGCTTTTGTTGACTTATTTGGGCAATTGCGGGCAAAATGTTCACGCTTTTTGCAAATAAAACAGCGATTGTATTTCTTTTTTCTAAATTGGGAAGGATCCTTTTTTCTGAAGTATCTATAAGGCTTCTTTGGTTTTATGGAGAAGAGGATTTGTGGAAATGTTTCTGGAAGTGCTTCTTTTTATTAATTGGACAAGTGCACTTTTTGTCATCTTTGCACTGGATTTTGAGGTAGGGTTTTTTACAGGCTGAGGCAAAGGGTTCTTTGTGTTCAATAAGATCTTTTAAGAAATCTTTTTGCTCATAGATCTTATCAAGGCATAGCATGGTTAATTGAAAGATTTTTCCAAGTGAGACATTTGCTATGTCAAGGTTAAAGGCTGTCAATTGTCTTTGAAGCTCTGGCTGAAGTTCTGGTGGTAAAGATGCAGCAAAGACATGCTTTAAAGATGGATCATTGAATCCATTCAATTTGTAATAAAGCATGCTCATCTTTTTGTAATGCATTTCCAGGTGATGTCGTTTAAGAGAACAACATTTCATCTGGTGATATTCTTTTCAAGATGCTTTAGTTGATGCTGCTGGTTCTCCAATAAACTGCTCATAAATGACTGCAAGAGCTATAGGAATGGTGGTTTGAATCAATTGGAGTTGTCTGTATTTTCCTAGACTTTCAAACCAATCTCGTAATGATCCAGTGAATTTGGAACAAAACTCACGGAGAACATTCTGAGATTGTGCATGAAGCCTTGTCATTTGCACATCAATCCATGTAGCAAATTCTTGATGTCGAGCCTGCCATTTTTGACGAGGGATGTGATCAAATGTAAACCATGGTGAAGAGGATGGTTTGGAAGACTTTTTAGAAACCAGGGGGACTGGTGGAACTGGTTCTGTTTGGGAGCCTTGGTCATCATTATTATCATCAGAAGATTCAGCGACAATAGGAGTAAATGTCTACATATTGAGACTCTGAGTCTGAAGAAGATTGTTCAGATGAGCTGGGCGTATCAATGGAGGGTAAACTTTCGTCTGAGGTTGAACCTGAGTCATTGTTTTGGTACTCAATTGTTTGATAATTGTATTGGTAAGCTGGAGCTTTATCTTTCTTTGGAGGCTCAAGAGTTGCTTTTGGAGAGTCTTTCTAGAACTTGAAGATCTTCTTTGGGTGGAGGTTTTGAGATTTTGACTTTTGATTTGGGTTTTCTTGGTGAGGTAGGCTTTAGCAGTGGAAATGAAGGAATATTTGGGTTGGTGGAATGGAGATGAGAAAGACCAAAGAAGTGGTCATAAGTTGATTGTTTAGGAGGGTTGTAAAAAGGCTGATATGATGTGAATAGTAGTGCTGGTATAGGTATGGACTGTGTTTTGGTAAAAGGGAAGGTTGTGCTTTATCAGCATCAATTCTGGCTAATTCTGCTTTTAGCTGTCTGATCTCTACTTCTTTCTTATTGAATTCTGGACCCCAAATACGATTGTTAATCATTGTTCTGAGATCGATATCCAATTCAAAGATTCAGTTTTGTAGATTTGAATAGATTTGTTCAAGCCGGGCATTAATTGTGTCCACCTTTGTTTCTGTTTGTGACACCTGTGATGCCACTTTGTCAATCTTTTTACCAAGATGGTGGAGAGCTTGATTCTGAGCACTGGCATTTTGGGTTTGCCAATTTAGCACTACCTCATACTGCTTTGGTGCTTCTGGTGCTCCGGAGGTTGTGATTGGTGACTGGACATAGGGTTGAGAAACAACTTTGGTTTGGGGGTCTGTGTGTCTTTTGAGTGGAGGAAAGGATTCTTGGTATGATTGGCTAGAAGATGAGATTATCAAGCATGACTTGATTTGTGGTTGGACAGGGGCAGGCTTAGATGAGGACTCTTTTTCTATTTGGTTGAGTTCTTGCTTGTAGATCGGTAAAGGTTGTTCTGACTCTGGATCATCCGGTGGTCCTGAAGGATAGGGTCGACACGAAGTTTTAGGAATATAAGGCTTTTTCTTTCTTCTTCTCCGTCTTCTCAGGGTAGAGGATCATTGAGAACAGGACCTCTCGATTACACATATGGGCTTCTGGAACATCCCATATGAAATGACCATTGACTTTGTCAGGATATACTGGATACCCTTCTAAGGAAAATCCATAGATTGGAAGATTCGACTCTTGGCCAGTAGGAGCTGTTGTAATCATAGCAGTATAGGAGAGCCGTGGAGGATTTGGACTTGATTTATCTGGAGTCTGAAAAGACAACTTGACTTGTCCATCTAGTCTTCTTTCGAAGACAGCTTGAGAAGTCTGGACAGGTTCTGAATTCTGATGGAATTGCTCATAGTTGGTAAGCCATTCTAAAGGCATGAGTTTGAGCAACTCTTGCTTTTGAATTTGTTTGGGAATTTGGATTATGGTTGGAATTATATCTGTGTCTGCAAGGATCATCAGTGCATCACTGGTTGTTTGTGTAGTTGGGAGATCTAGCGCATGATTTTGCAATCGATACATTATTTGATGATGGAGTGTGGCTATTTTGGAAGTAGATGTTTGTTCTGCTCCTTGAAGTTGGATTTGGACTTTTAGTGTTGTTGGAAGGTTGGGATCTTCTATAGACATACTAAAATTTTGGTAGAAGGTTAACAAGACACTTCCAGCATGGAGAGTGGTTAGAACAGTTCCAATAACAGCATGTTGATACTGTTTGAACCTTGTGTCAAGGAGAGCAATTCGAGCTGTGACCGATAAGCCTTTTCTGCCATGTAAGGTGAGGATAAGCCTGACACCACCTAGATGGAGGTGTGTATACCATTTTTGTTTCCAGTTGGTTACGAGATCTGTTGGTATATCCATAGTGACATATTGTTCACTTTGAGAGGCTTGAAGAGCACACTAATCAAGTTGTGAAGATTGGATGTACTCCTTGGGAAGAGGTCTTTTTGTGGAAATCAAGGTTCTAATACTTCGAGTGAAGGAAGTTTTTTGTTTGTACAGATGATAAGGACTCATAATTGGGAACTAGGATTCATTAATCTGAGTAGATTCAGGAATATACGAGTACTCAAAAAGATTTTCTATTTTTGAGGTGACATGTTTTTGACAAGAACGAGGTAAGGAAAGAGTAGAAGAGAGCAAAATAGGAGAGGATTTTGATGAAGCTATCTCTGATGAAGAAGAGGAATATGCCATTTTTGATAGAGTTTCTTCTAGGTCTTGAATAAGAATACTTGAGAACTAAACTATGATACCACCTCTTGCTTAAGGTCGTGTGGCTCTGAAAGAAACTTAGAAACTTAAAAAAAC
The DNA here is from genome assembly GCA_030449895.1 of Citrus mangshanensis. NCBI lineage: Eukaryota > Viridiplantae > Streptophyta > Magnoliopsida > Sapindales > Rutaceae > Citrus > Citrus mangshanensis. The sequence continues at coordinate 1,953,454 of JASUUJ010000043.1, forward strand.
AAAACAACTTTTATCATATTAAGCTTTTAAAAGAAACTTAGAAAATACAAAACAACTTTATTAGGGCCCTAGGTATGTTGCACTACAAGGTTGGCACTTTTACTCTTTTAAACAATATGCACCTGGGCCTCATTAGTTGATCTTTTTGATGCGAATCCCACAATGAAACTTTCAATCCCACACTTAATTTATAGTTTCAACTTCCCAAGAAAGTTTTAAAACAGATTTAAGACAAACAAAACCTTGACCCAATGCTTAAGAAAACATGAACCAAAGGTATAGAGAAGGGTATTGATGCCACACTCAAGAAAAAGATGAGAAGGTGAGTGATAAGTCTAAATTTGGAACACCACAAGAATGTAAATTCTTGATAAGTTCACTAGTTTTCAAAAGAACCAAAGAAAGAATAATCTTTCAAATTCAAATAACATTAATCTCTAAATAATTACATAGCAAGGTTGCTGAATTTAAATAGGCTAAAAGAAACCCAAGATCCTAAAAATACAAATGGAAACATTGGAACAACCCTCCAAGTAGGTTTGTCAAAAGATGTTTCAAAAGTCTTCACCAACCCACCATAATCAATGCTATCTTTGACAAACTTAATGCTAGCCTACTATAATTAATGCTATCATTGACAAACTTAATGTTAGCCCACCATAATTGATGGTAGACTTACCTTACACATTGACAAGCTTGAAACAAAACAAACAAATAAGTTGAAAAACAAAGGAGTCGTTGAAAATCCCAAGTCTGAACAAGCTGTAAAGAATTGGTCATAACTCCTTCTAGAGAACTCCAAATCCAGCTCTGTAAAATTTATTGGAAAGCTAACTTAATTATATTTCCAACGGTATATATCTTACATGTTAATTCTGGCTCAATCAATACAGTTTTTATTCCGAATTTGACCTTTCTGCATTTGATACAACTTGTGTATTTGGCTGCCCAATGACTTGAATAATGCCCACAATGCCTTGTCTTCTCTTCAAGCCCAATTCATGATGTCTTGTATCTTGAATTGCATTTTCAACCCATATTTTCTCAATTAATCCATTTAAAGCAGCTTGCATCTTTTTGGCTCTTGCTCTTGTAATTGGGCCTCCATGAATGTGCAAAGGATCACTTGAAGTTTTAATGGTCCCTTGATGGTTCTCATCATTCCCCCTCTCTTCAAAAGGATTCGTCCTCGAATCTTCACCTACATCGAAAGGAGAAAGATCAGAAACATTGAAAGTAGCACTCACATTATACTCACCAGGAAGATCCAATTTGTAGGCATTGTCATTGATCCGTGCAACCACTTGAAATGGACCATCTCCCCTTGGAAGTAACTTGGAACGCCTTTGTGCTGGGAACCTCTCCTTTCTCATATGCACCCAAACCCAATCTCTAGGCTGAAAAACCACTTGCTTACGTCCTTTGTTGGCTTGAGTAGCATATTGTTCAGTTCTCTTTTCTATGTGTTGACGTGTTCTCTCATGCAATTGCTTGACAAATTTAGCTTTCTTTTTACCATCCACACTAGCACGCTCATCAATAGGTAAAGGTAATAAATCCAAAGGAGTTAATGGATTAAAACCATATACAATCTCAAACGGTGAAAATTTAGTAGCTGAATGGACAGTTCTATTGTAAGCAAATTCAACATGTGGCAAACATTCTTCCCAAGTTTTCAAGTTCTTTTGAATAATGGCACACAACAAAGTAGACAGAGTTCTATTTACAACCTCAGTTTGTCCATCAGTTTGTGGATGACAAGTAGTAGAAAACAAAAGTTTAGTACCCAACTTACCCCACAAAGTTTTCCAAAAGTGGCTCAAGAACTTAGCATCTCGATCTGAAACTATGCTCCTTGGTACTCCATGCAATCTGACTATTTCCTTGAAAAACAAATTAGCTATGCTTGTCGCATCATCAGTTTTATGACATGGAATGAAATGCGCCATCTTTGAAAACCTATCAACAACAACAAAAACAGAATCATTTCCCCTTTTTGACCTAGGTAAACCCAAAACAAAGTCCATAGAAATATCAACCCAAGGTTCACTAGGTATGGGCAGAGGGTTATACAATTCATGGGGTAAAACTCTTGACTTAGCATGTTTACAAGTGATACACTTCTCACATATTCTTTCAACATCACGTTTCATATGTGGCCAAAAGAAGTGTTCTTTTAAAACATCTAAAGTCTTCGTAATACCAAAATGTCCCATTAAACCACCCCCATGAGCTTCACGCACAAGCAATTCACGCAAAGAACTATGAGGCACACACAATTTATTTTCTCTTAATAAAAGCCCATCATGCCTATAGAATTTACCAAATGCAACTTTCTCACAAGCATTAAACACATTAGCAAAATCAAGATCGTTAACATATAATTCTTTAATGTACTCAAATCCTAACAACTTTGCATTTAATGTAGAGATAAGTGCATACCTTCTAGATAATGCATCAGCCACCACATTCTCCTTACCTTGTTTATATTTGATCACATAAGGAAATGGCTCAATAAATTCAACCCATTTGGCATGTCTCTTATGCAACTTACCTTGCCCTTTCAAATGCTTCAAGGACTCATGATCAGTGTGTATAACAAACTCTTTAGGTAGAAGATAATGTTGCCAAGTTTCCAAAGCTCTCACCAATGCATACATCTCCTTGTCATAGGTAGGATAGTTTAGGGCTGCTCCACTCAATTTCTCACTAAAATAAGCAATCGGACGCCCTTCTTGCATCAAAACAGCTCCAATACCTATACCTGAAGCATCACACTCAATTTCAAAAGTTTTAGTAAAATCAGGTAAAGCAAGTAATGGTGCAGAAATCAATTTCTCCTTAATTAGATTAAATGCCCTTTCTTGTTCACTACCCCACTTAAATCCCACATGTTTCTTCACAATTTCAGTTAATGGTGCAGCAAGGGTGCTAAAATCTTTCACAAATCTTCTATAAAAACTAGCCAAACCATGAAAACTTCTTACCTCACTTACACTTTCAGGTGTAGGCCATTCTTTAATAGCCTTTACCTTCTCTTCATCAACCTCAATTCCTTTAGCACTTACAACATAACCAAGAAAAACAATCTGATTTTTACAAAAGGAACACTTCTTCAAATTAGCATACAACTTTTCCTTCCTTAAAACAGTCAATACACTTTGCAAATGTTCAATGTGTTCATCTAAGCCTTTGCTATAGATCAAAATATCATCAAAATAGACAACTACGAATTTGCAAATAAAAGCACGCAAAACATGGTTCATTAACCTCATAAAAGTGCTAGGTGCATTAGATAACCCAAATGGCATCACTAACCACTCATATAAACCATATTTTGTTTTAAAGGCAGTTTTCCACTCATCTCCCTCTCTAATCCTAATTTGATGATATCCACTTTTAAGATCAATTTTACTAAACACACAAGAACCATGCAATTCATCAAGCATGTCATCAAGTCTAGGAATAGGATGTCGATACTTTACACTGATTTTATTAATTGCACGACAGTCAACGCATATCCTCCATGTTCCATCCTTTTTGGGCACTAGTAAAACGGGTACCGCACATGGGCTCATGCTCTCCTTCACATACCCTTTTTCCAAGAGTTCTTCAACTTGCCTTTGAAGCTCCTTTGTCTCCTCGGGGTTACTTCTATATGCAGGTCTATTAGGAATGGTAGCTCCAGGGATGAAGTCTATTTGATGCTCAATTCCCCTAATAGGTGGCAAACCGTTAGGGACTTCATTTGGAAACACATCATCAAAGTCCTGCAAAAGAGTCACAATAGCACTAGGCAAAGAAACGTTAAGCTCATTAGTGTGTAAACAAGCCTCTTTGCACAAAAGTACAACGATTGGCTGTTTTGAAAAGAAAGCCCTCTTAACCTCGCTCTCTTTTGCAAACAAGTTCACTAGCTGCCTCTCTTTTCTCTCAACAATATTTTTTTCTATCTTTTCACTTGCTTTTCTCTCAATCTCTCTTTCTTTTGTACTCTCATTTTCATTTTTTGTATCACTCTCTTTTTTTATTGACATTTGATCCTCATACACTTGTCTAGGTGTTAATGGTACAAGAGTGATTTGCCTTTTATTCATTACAAAAGAATATCTATTTAAGTATCCATCATGTGTCGCACGCCTATCATATTGCCAAGGTCGACCCAAAAGAATGTGTCCAGCATGCATGGGTACTACATCACATAGAACCTCATCCTTGTATCTCCCAATAGAGAATGAAACCAACACTTGTTTATTTACTTTAACTTCCCCACAATCATTCAGCCATTGTAGCTTATATGGCCTCGGATGTTTCAAAGTTTTCAAATTTAATTTTTCAACTAAACTAGTGCTAGCTACATTAGTACAACTTCCACCATCAATTATCATACTACATACCTTATCTTTGATGTGGCATCTAGTATGAAAGATGTTATCACGTTGTACCTCCGCATCCTCTTTTACTTGAATGTTGAGAGCACGCCTAGCAACCATCAATTTACCATCAACAGGATATTCTACACCATCATTAGCATCCTCCAAAGGTGGCATAGGATCATCATCTGATTCACTCTCGGTTTCAACATCACCATCATCTCTCAAGATCATTACTCTCTTATTTGGGCATTGAGATGTAATATGACCTATCCCCAAACATTTAAAACACTTAATATCTCTATTTCTAGAGTGTTAGGAATCAGATTTACCTTTGCTTTGGTTGCCTCCCTCTTTATGATCCTTGATTGGCTCAATCTTAGGCTTTGAAACAACCTTTTCATCTTTGCTCCATTTTGACTTCCATGAGGAAGATGAACCCAAATTGGTTCTAGCGGAACCTTTCTTTTTCAATTGTCGTTCCACTTTCATGGCCATGTGAACCATGTCTTCCAACTCAACATAGTGCTGCAAGTCAACCACATTAGCAATATCTTGATTTAACCCATGTAAAAATCTTGCCATAGTGGCCTCTCGTTCTTCTTCAATGTTGGCTCGAATCATGATTATTTCCATCTCCTTGTGGTAATCTTCTACACTTCTAGAACCTTGTGTAAGACTTTGAAGCCTTTGGTGCAGCTCCCTATAATAATGACTAGGAACAATCTCCTCCTCATGATGGCCTTCATCTCCTCCCAAGTGTTTATAGGCCTTTCACGATTTCGTCTCCTACTCAAAACAAGTTGATCCCACCAAATAATAGCATAATCAGTAAATTCAACAGCAGCTAGTTTTACCTTTTTCTCCTCAGAGTAGTTGTGGCAATCAAATACTAGCTCCACCTTTTTTTCCCATTCCAAATAAGCTTCCGGATCATTTTTACCTTGAAAAGAAGGAATTTTCAGTTTTATACTCCCCAAATCACGATCTATATGTCTTGCCCTTCTATTATCTCTTCCATGCATGTCAACGGTGGCCTGGTCATGAAAATCATCTATGTCATCGCCATCTTCTTCTCCCATGACAGCACGCCCTTGATTACCTCTTACATTAGGAGCTATTGGTTGTTGCCCCCTTTGTAGATTGGCTATGGCAGTGTCTTGCCTCTCCAATTTGTCACGGATCTCTCCAAACATCAGGTTAATGTGCTCAAATTGTTGTTGCATGGCTTTGAGCATGATTGATTGGTCTATAGCTTGTTGATCTTTTGACATATTTGTGATCTGAAAAAAATTGTTAGCAAAAAGACCTCACAACACTCCCTCACGTGTTTCACTCAATTTGATGTCACTTAACTCTCGTGTTTAACACACAAATTGGCTTTTACCCTCTAATGATCTCACAAACTTTTGCCTTTTACCACACTTAATTCTCTCTTTCAGTTCTTTATTGAACTAAATAAACAAAATCAAGAAAGAAAAAAAACCCAAGTGGCACACCAAATATGACAATCCAGCACACTAACAAAGAAAAGAAATTAAGAGGACACAAAGAATGAAAAGGAAATTGAAGAAAGGAAAGCAAGCAAGCAAAGCAACACAATTGATATGTGTGTAAACTATGTCAAGGAAAATGAATAACTCAAATTCAATTTGATGAAAGTAGAAATACTTGAATCTTTTTGTAATCTTTTTTTTTTGGTACGTTTTTTTTTCTCTTTTTTTTTGATAATCAAAATAAAAAAGACATTCAAACCTGATTAGAAACTAGCTCTGATACCAAATGATGCGAATCCCACAATGAAACTTTCAATCCCACACTTAATTTATAGTTTCAACTTCCCAAGAAAGTTCTAAAACAGATTTAAGACAAACAAAACCTTGACCCAATGCTTAAGAAAACATGAACCAAAGGTTTAGAGAAGGGTATTGACGCCACACTAAAGAAAAAGATGAGAAGAAGAGTGATAAGTCTAAATTTGGAACACCACAAGAATGTAAATTCTTGATAAGTTCACTAGTTCTCAAAAGAACCAAAGAAAGAATAATCTATAGCAAGGTTGCTGAATTTAAATAGGCTAAAAGAAACCCAAGATCCTAAAAATACAAATGGAAACATTGGAACAACCCTCCAAGTAGGTTTGTCAAAAGATGTTTCAAAAGTCTTCACCAACCCACCATAATCAATGCTATCTTTGACAAACTTAATGCTAGCCTACTATAATTAATGCTATCATTGACAAACTTAATGTTAGCCCACCATAATTGATGGTAGACTTACCTTACACATTGACAAGCTTGAAACAAAACAAACAAATAAGTTGAAAAACAAAGGAGTCGTTGAAAATCCCAAGTCTGAACAAGCTATAAAGAATTGGTCATAACTCCTTCTAGAGAACTCCAAATCCAGCTCTGTAAAATTTATTGGAAAGCTAACTTAATTATCTTTCCAAAGGTATATATCTTGCATGTTAATTCTGGCTCAATCAATACATTTGTTATTCCGAATTTGACCTTCTGCATTTGATACAACTTGTGTATTTGGCTGCCCAATGACTTGAATAATGCCCACAATGCCTTGTCTTCTCTTCAAGCCCAATTCATGATGTCTTGTATCTTGAATTGCATTTTCAACCCATATTTTCTCAATTAATCCATTTAAAGCAGCTTGCATCTTTTTGGCTCTTGCTCTTGTAATTGGGCCTCCATGAATGTGCAAAGGATCACTTGAAGTTTTAATGGTCCCTTGATGGTTCTCATCACTTTTGGGCATCACGTATCACTATCCCCAAAAGATTTCTTTTTACTTAGCTTTGAGGGCTTGCCCTCCTTAAAAACTTTGCCACCTGGTAGTACAACCACCTATTTTTCATAAATTCATTCTCTGAAAACATATTCTTCATAATGCAATCCATGATATGCATGTATCCAATGCAACTTATGTCATAACATTTGAAGTTCCTAGATGCATAACAGAATCAACCACAACATTATTTAAGAACAAGATTCTTTAATACAGGCGGCATAGCCGACCATAGCATAATTAAGTATAAGTATCACAGATTAGGCAGCAGAGCCGTCCATAACATAACTAAGTATCATAGATTAGGCGGCAGAGTCGACCATAACATAATTAAGTATCATAGCTTAGGCGGCAGAGCCGACCATAACGTAATTAAGTATCATATATTAGGCAGTATAGCCGACCATATAAGAATTTAAATTATAACTAATTACATCATAATATCCATCACAACATAAATGAATGGTTAAAACTGAAGTTAAATATGAAAAGAATTTTGTCCTTACATTGCAGCTGAAGTGTTACTTACCTCTTGACCTTGACTCCTCTAGACCTTTCTAAATTAAGGATTTCTCTACTCTTGATATTATGACTTAGAAGAGAATGAAATTTTTAGGTGGGATTGAAAATGAAAGGGGGTAGGGGGTATTTATAGGATTTCTTAGGGCTAATGGATAGCTAGGATTTTGCCACCATAAATCTTGATCAATGGTTGAGATTAACCTTCATAAATAACTTACTAAATTCTAGAATTCTTAACTTTCTCTACATACTTCTCTTACATCATCACTTATGTCATTGCTTATGTCATCATTATTTTATATTATTACTATTTTAATACTTAAGGGAGCTTAAAATAAATTCTATTATATTCAAGTGTGAAAATTGTACCTCACACCTATAAACAGTTGGGAGGAGATAAAGGCCATCATGAGGAGGGATTGTTCCTAGTCATTATTATAGGGAGCTGCACCAAAGGCTTCAAAGTCTTACACGAGGTTCCAAAAGTGTGGAAGATTACCATAAGGAGATGGAGATAATCATGATTTGAGCCAACATTGAAGAAGAACGAGAGGCCACTATGGCTAGATTTTTACATGGTTTAAATCAAGATATTGCTAATGTGGTTGATTTGTAGCACTATGTTGAGTTGGAAGACATGGTTCACATAGCCATGAAAAGAAAGGTTCCACTAGAACCAATTTGGGTTCAGCTTCCTCATGGAGGTCAAAATGGAGCAAAGATGAAAAGGTTGTTTCAAAGCCTAAGATTAAGCTATTCAAGGATCATAAAGAGGGAGGCAACCAAAGCAAAGGTAAATCTGATTCCTAACACTCTAGAAATAGAGATATTATGTGTTTTTAAATGTTTGGGGATAGGTCATATTGCATCTCAATGCCCAAATAAAAGAGCAATGATCTTGAGGGATGATGGTGATGTTGAAACTGAGAGTGAATTGGATGATGATCCTCTGCCACTTTTGGAGGATGCTATTGATGGTGTTGAGTATCTTGTTGATGGTAAATTGATGGTTGCTAAGCGCACTCTCAACATGCAAGTAAAAGAAGATGCAAAGGTACAATTTTTCATATTAGATGCCACATCAAAGATAAGGTATGTAGTATGATAAGTGATGGTGGAAGTTGTACTAATGTAGCTAGCACTAGTTTAGTTGAAAAATTGAATTTGAAAACCTTGAAACATTCTAGGCCATATAAGCTACAATGGCTGAATGATTGTGGGGAAGTTAAAGTAAATAAACAAATGGTGGTTTCATTCTCTATTGGGAGATACAAGGATGAGGTTCTATGTGATGTAGTACCCATGCATGCTGGACACATTCTTTTGGGTCGACCTTGGCAATATGATAGGTGAGTGCCACATGATGGTTACTTAAATAGATATTCATTAGACAAGTGTATGAAGATCAAATGTCAATATAAAAGAGAGTGATACAGAAAAAGAAAATAAGAGTACAAAAGAAAGAGAGATTGAAAGAAAAGCGAGTGGAAAGATAGAAAAAAATATTGTTGAGAGAAAAGAGAGGAAACAAGTGAACCTGTTTGCAAAAGAGAGCGAGGTTAAGGGGGCTTTCTTTTCAAAACAACCTATCATTGTACTTTTGTGCAAAGAGGCTTGTTTACATACTAATGAGATTAACTCTTCTTTGCCTAGTGCTATTGTGACTCTTTTGTAGGACTTTGATGATGTGTTTCCAAATGAAGTTCCTAATGGCTTGCCACCTATTAGGGGAATTGAGCATCAAATAGACTTTATCCATGGAGCTACCATTCGTAATAGACCCACATATAGAAGCAACCCCGAGAAGACAAAGGAGCTTCAAAGGCAAGTTGAAGAACTCTTGGCAAAGGGATATGTGAGGGAGAGCATGAGTCCATGTGCGGTACCAGTTTTACTAGTGCCCAAAAAAGATGGAACATGGAGGATGTGCGTTGACTGTCATGCAATTAATAAAATCATTGTAAAGTATCGACATCCTATTCCTAGACTTAATGATATGCTTGATGAATTGCATGGTTCTCATGTGTTTAGTAAAATTGATCTTAAAAGTGGATATCATCAAACAAAATATGGTTTATATGAGTGGTTAGTGATGCCATTTGGGTTATCTAATGCACCTAGCACTTTTATGAGGTTAATGGACCATGTTTTGCGTGCTTTTATTGGTAAATTTGTAGTTGTCTATTTTGATCTATAGCAAAGGCTTAGATGAACACCTTGAACATTTGCAAAGTGTATTGATTGTTTTAAGGAAGGAAAAGTTATATGCTAATTTGAAGAAGTGTTCCTTTTGTACAAATCAGATTGTTTTTCTTGGTTATGTTGTAAGTGCTAAAGGAATTGAGGTTGATGAAGAGAAAGTAAAGGCTATTAAGGAGTGGCCTACACCTAAAAGTGTAAGTGAGATGAGAAGTTTTCATGGTTTGGCTAGTTTTTATAGAAGATTTGTGAAAGATTTTAGCACCCTTGCTGCACCATTAACTGAAATTGTGAAGAAACATGTGAGATTTAAGTGGGGTAGTGAACAAGAAGGGGCATTTAATCTAATCAAGGAGAAATTGGTTTTTGCACCATTACTTGCTTTACCTGATTTTGCTAAAACTTTTGAAATTGAGTGTGATGCCTCAGCTATAGGTATTGGAACTGTTTTGATGCAAGAAGGGCGTCCAATTGCCTATTTTAGTGAGACATTGAGTGGAGCAGCCCTAAACTATCCTCCCTACGACAAGGAGATGTATGCATTGGTGAGAGCATTGGAAACTTGGGAACACTATCTTCTACCTAAAGAGTTTGTTATACACACTGATCATGAGTCCTTGAAGCATTTGAAATGGCAAGGTAAGTTACATAAGAGACATGCCAAATGGGTTGAATTTATTGAGCCATTTCCTTATGTGATCGAATACAAACAAGGTAAGGAGAATGTGGTGGTTGATGCATTATCTAGAAGGTATGCACTTATCTCTACATTAAATGCAAAGTTGTTAGGATTTGAGTACATTAAAGAATTATATGTTAATGATCCTGATTTTGCTAATGTGTTTAATGCTTTTGATAAAGTTGCATTTGGTAAGGCATTATGGGTTTTTATTTAGAGAAAATAAATTGTGTGTGCCTCATAGTTCTTTGCATGAATTGCTTGTGCGTGAAGCTCATGGGGGAGGTTCAATGGGACATTTTGGCATTGCAAAGACTTTAGATGTTTTAAAAGAACACTCCTTTTGGCCACATATGAAACGTGATGTTGAAAGAATATGTGAGAAGTGTATCACTTGTAAACATGCTGAGTCTAGAGTTTTACCCCATGGATTGTATAACCTCTGAACCGAACCAAACTGAAACCAAATGGTTAATGAATTTATGAACCAAATGCGAACCAAATTATAGAATCGAACTGAACTGAACCAAATTAATTTGGTTCGGTTCGGTTCGGTTCAGTTCGGTTCTATAATTTGGTTCGGTTTGGTTTGGTTCGGTTCGGTTCCATTTGATTTTATCCTATTTATTCATTGTTCAATAAAAAAATATAATATAATAAAACACTATTAATACAACAATAATCTTGAGTCTATAAATTAGCAAACAATAAACAACATAATAAAATTTAATAATAGTAAATTAACATAATAAATTCCAAAAACAATTTAGAAATCCATAAATAATAACCAATATAATTAAATCTAACAATAATAAATTAAAATAACAAAGTTCAACAATAAAATAAAGTGTATGCTATGATATATATAATATCATGTATTAATTAACAAACAAAAATAAAAAACATAAATTATAAACTATTTTTTAATTTTAATTTTAATTTTTTCTTGAACCATTTGGTTTGGTAATTTGGTTCGGTTTTGAACCTAACCAAATAAAAAACCAAATGGTTCAAAATTTCTGAACTATTTGGTTTTTTACTCCAAACCAAACCGAACCAAATTGTCATAATATGGTTCGGTTCGGACTGAACCAAACCAAATACCCAGCCCTAGATAAAATTATCACAAGCACATGGGGTTACAAGAGGTCGAGCAAAGAAATTCAAAGAAGCGCTTAATGGATTGATTCAAGCAACTTGGGCTCAATCAAATTCGTGGAGGCCCATTGAAGGAATCGCACATGATAAATACATGATTCAGGCTCTTGAAGTTTCCAAATACTCACTTCCATGAAATAGGGAGTTGACTTAAACATTATGGCGGGAAAATATATTATTTTCCTTTTTCAGATACTTTCCCGTTTCTTGAGGAGGCTATTAGGGAATCAAATCAATTATTTCTATTTTTGATGAGAACCATCAAGGGAATACCATTAAAACTTCAAGTGATCCTTTGCACATTCATGGAGGCCCAATTACAAGAGCAAAAGCCAAAAAGATGCAAGCTGCTTTAAATGGATTAATTGAGAACATATGGATTGAAAATGCAATTCAAGATGCAAGACATCATGAATTGGGCTTGAAGAGGAGACAAGGCATTGTGGGCATTATTCAAGTTATTGGGCAGCCAAATACACAATTTGTATAAAATACAGAAAGGTCAAATTCGGAATAAAAACTGTATTGATTGAGCCAGAAGTAATGTGTAAACTATATACCGTTGGAAAGATAATTAAGTTAGCTTTCCAATAAATTTTACAGAGCTGGATTTCGAGTTCTCTAGAAGGAGTTATGACCAATTCATTACAGCTTGTTCAAACTTGGGATTTTCAACGACTCCTTTGTTTTTCAACTTCATTTGTTTGTTTTGTTTCAAGTTTGTCAATGTGTAAGGTAAGTCTACCATCAATGATGGTGGGCTAACATTAAATTTTTCAATGATAGCATTAATTATAGTAGGCTAGCATTAAGTTTGTCAAAGATAGCATTAATTATGGTGGGTTTGTGAAGACTTTTGAAGCATCCTTTGACAAACCTACTTGGAGGGTTGTTCCAATGTTTCCATTTGTATTTTTAGGATCTTAGGTTTCTTTTAGCCTATTTAAATTCAGCAACCTTGTATGTAAGAACATTAGAGATTAATGTTATTTGAATTTGAAAGATTATTCTTTCTTTGGTTCTTTTGAGAACTAGTGAACTTATCAAGAATTTGCATTCTTGTGGCGTTCTAAATTTAGACTTATCACTCACCTTCTCATCTATTTCTTGAGTGTGGCATCAATATCATTCTCTATACCTTTGGTTCATGTTTTCTTAAGCATTGGGTCAAGGTTTTGTTTGTCATAAATCTGTTTAGAACTTTCTTGGGAAGTTGAAACTACAAATTAAGTGTGGGTTTCAAAGTTTCATTGTGGGATTCGCATCATTTGGTATCAGAGCTAGTTTCTAATCAGGTTTGAATGTCTTATTTATTTTGATTATCAAAAAGAAAAAGAAAAAAAAAGATTACAAAAGGATTCAAGTATTTCTACTTTCATCAAATTGAATTTTAGTTATTCATTTTCCTTGACATAGTTTACACACATATCAATTGTGTTGCTTTCCTTTCTTCAATTTCATTTTCATTCTACATCCTCTTAATTTCTTTTCTTTGTTGGTGTGCTGGATTGTCATATTTGGTGTGTCACTTGGGTTTTTTTTTTCTTGATTTTGTTTATTTAGTTCAATAAAGAACTGAAAGAGAGAATTAAGTGTGGTAAAAGGCAAAAGTTTGTGAGATCATTTGAGGGTAAAAGCCAATTTGTGTGTTAAACACGAGAGTTAAGTGACATCAAATTGAGTGAAACACGTGAGGGAGTGTTGTGAGGTCTTTTTGCTAACTTTCTTTTTAGATCACAAATATGACAAAAGATCAACAAGCTATAGACCAATCAATCATGCTCAAAGCCATGCAACAACAATTTGAGCACATGAATCTGATGTTTGGAGAGATCCGTGACAAATTGGAGAGGCAAGACACTGCCATAGCCAATCTACAAAGGAGGCAACAACCAATAGCTCCTAATGTAAGAGGTAATCAAGGGCGTGCTGTCATGGGAGAAGAAGATGGCGATGACATAGATGATTTTGATGACCAGACCATCGTTGACATGCGTGGAAGAGATAATAGAAGGGCAAGACGTATGGATCGTGATTTGGGGAGTATCAAACTGAAAATTCCTTCTTTTCAAGGTAAAAATGATCCGGAACCTTATTTGGAGTGGGAAAAAAAGGTGGAGCTAGTATTTGATTGCCACAACTACTCTGAGGAGAAAAGGTAAAACTAGCTGCTGTTGAATTTACTGATTATGCTATTATTTGGTGGGATCAACTTGTTTTGAGTAGGAGACGAAATCGTGAAAGGCCTATAAACACTTGGGAGGAGATGAAGGCCATCATGAGGAGGAGATTTGTTCCTAGTCATTATTATAGGGAGCTGCACCAAAGGCTTCAAAGTCTTACACAAGGTTCTAGAAGTGTGGAAGATTACCACAAGGAGATGGAAATAATCATGATTCGAGCCAACATTGAAGAAGAACGAGAGGCCACTATGGCAAGATTTTTACATGGTTTAAATCAAGATATTGCTAATGTGGTTGACTTGTAGCACTATGTTGAGTTGGAAGACATGGTTCACATGGCCATGAAAGTGGAACAACAACTAAAAAAGAAAGGTTCCACTAGAACCAATTTGGGTTCATCTTCCTAATGGAAGTCAAAATGGAGCAAAGATGAAATGGTTGTTTCAAAGCCTAAGATTGAGCCAACCAAGGATCATAAAGAGGGAGGCAACCAAAGCAAAGGTAAATCTGATTCCCAACACTCTAGAAATAGAGATATTAAGTGTTTTGAATGTTTGGGGACAGGTCATATTGCATCTCAATGCCCAAATAAGAGAGTAATGATCTTGAGGGATGATGGTGATGTTGAAACCAAGAGTGAATCAGATGATGATCCTATGCCACCTTGGGAGGATGCTAATGATGGTGTAGAATATCCTGTTGACGGTAAATTGATGGTTGCTAGGCGTGCTCTCAACATGAAAGTAAAAGAGGATGCGGAGGTACAACGTGATAACATCTTTCATACTAGATGCCACATCAAAGATAAGGTATGTAGTATAATAATTGATGGTGGAAGTTGTACTAATGTAGCTAGCACTAGTTTAGTTGAAAAATTAAATTTGAAAACTTTGAAACATCCGAGGCCGTATAAGCTACAATGGCTGAATGATTGTGGGGAAGTTAAAGTAAATAAACAAGTGCTGGTTTCATTCTCTATTGGGAGATACAAGGATGAGGTTCTATGTGATGTAGTACCCATGCATGCTGGACACACTCTTTTGGGTCGACCTTGGCAATATGATAGGCGTGTGACACATGATGGATACTTAAATAGATATTCTTTTGTAATGAATAAAAGGCAAATCACTCTTGTACCATTAACACCTAGGCAAGTGTATGAGGATCAAATGTCAATAAAAAAAAGAGAGTGATACAAAAAATGAAAATGAGGGTATAAAAGAAAGAGAGATTGAGAGAAAAGCAAGTGAAAAGATAGAAAAAAATATTGTTGAGAGAAAAGAGAGGCAGCAAGTGAACTTGTTTGCAAAAGAGAGCAAGGTTAAGAGGGCTTTCTTTTCAAAACAGCCTATCGTTGTACTTTTGTGCAAAGAGGCTTGTTTACACAGTAATGAGCTTAACTTTTCTTTGCCTATTGCTATTGTGACTCTTTTGCAGGACTTTGATGATGAGCATCAAATAGATTTTGTCCCTGGAGCTACCATTCCTAATAGACCTGCATATAGAAGTAACCCTGAGGAGACAAAGGAGCTTCAAAGGCAAGTTGAAGAACTCTCCGCAAAAGGATATGTGAGGGAGAGCATGAGTCCATGTGCAGTACCAGTTTTACTAGTGCCCAAAAAGGATGGAACATGGAGGATGTGCGTTGACTGTCGTGCAATTAATAAAATCACTGTAAAGTATCGACATCCTATTCCTAGACTTGATGACATGCTTGATGAATTGCATGGTTCTTGTGTGTTTAGTAAAATTGATCTTAAAAGTGGATATCATCAAATTAGAATTAGAGAGGGAGATGAGTGGAAAACTGCCTTTAAAACAAAATATGGTTTATATGAGTGGTTAGTAATGCCATTTGGGTTATCTAATGCACCTAGAACTTTTATGAGGTTAATGAACCATGTTTTGCGTGCTTTTATTGGTAAATTCGTAGTTGTCTATTTTGATGATATTTTGATCTATAGCAAAGGCTTAGATGAACACATTGAACATTTGCAAAGTGTATTGACTGTTTTAAGGAGGGAAAAGTTGTACGCTAATTTGAAGAAGTGTTCCTTTTGTACAAATCAGATTGTTTTTCTTGGTTATGTTGTAAGTGGTAAAGGAATTGAGGTTGATGAAGAGAAGGTAAAGGCTATTAAAGAGTGGCCTACACCTAAAAGTGTAAGTGAGGTAAGAAGTTTTCATGGTTTGGCTAGTTTTTATAGAAGATTTGTGAAAGATTTTAGCACCCTTGCTGCACCATTAACTGAAATTGTGAAGAAACATGTGGGATTTAAGTGGGGTAATGAACAAGAAAGGGCATTTAATCTAATTAAGGAGAAATTGGTTTCTGCACCATTACTTGCTTTACCTGATTTTACTAAAACTTTTGAAATTGAGTGTGATGCTTCAGGTATAGGTATTGGAGCTGTTTTGATGCAAGAAGGGCGTCCAATTGCTTATTTTAGTGAGAAATTGAGTGGAGCAGCCCTAAACTATCCTACCTATGACAAGGAGATGTATGCATTGGTGAGAGCATTGGAAACTTGGCAACATTATCTTCTACCTAAAGAGTTTGTTATAAACACTGATCATGAGTCCTTGAAGCATTTGAAAGGGCAAGGTAAGTTACATAAGAGACATGCCAAATGGGTTGAATTTATTGAGCCATTTCCTTATGTGATCAAATATAAACAAGGTAAGGAGAATGTGGTGGCTGATGCATTATCTAGAAGGTATGCACTTATCTCTACATTAAATGCAAAGTTGTTAGGTTTTGAGTACATTAAAGAATTATATGTTAATGATCCTGATTTTGCTAATGTGTTTAATGCTTGTGAGAAAGTTGCATTTGGTAAGTTCTATAGGCATGATGGGCTTTTATTTAGAGAAAATAAATTGTGTGTGCCTCATAGTTCTTTGCATGAATTGCTTGTGCGTGAAGCTCATGGGGGTGGTTTAATGGGACATTTTGGCATTGCAAAGACTTTAGATGTTTTAAAAGAACACTTCTTTTGGCCACATATGAAACGTGATGTTGAAAGAATATGTGAGAAGTGTATCACTTGAAAACATGCTAAGTCTAGAGTTTTACCCCATGGATTGTATAACCCTTTGCCCATACCTAGTGAACCTTGGGTTGATATTTCTATGGACTTTGTTTTGGGTTTACCTAGGTCAAAAAGGGGAAATGATTCTGTTTTTGTTGTTGTTGATAGGTTTTCAAAGATGGCACATTTCATCCATGTCATAAAACTGATGATACGACAAGCATAGCTAATTTGTTTTTCAAGGAAATAGTCAGGTTGCATGGAGTACCAAGGAGCATAGTTTCAGATCGAGATGCTAAGTTCTTGAGCCACTTTTGGAAAACTTTGTGGGGTAAGTTGGGTACTAAACTTTTGTTTTCTACTACTTGTCATCCACAAACTGATGGACAAACTGAGGTTGTAAATAGAACTCTGTCTACTTTGTTGCGTGCCATTATTCAAAAGAACTTGAAAACTTGGGAAGAATGTTTGCCACATGTTGAATTTGCTTACAATAGAACTGTCCATTCAGCTACTAAATTTTCACCATTTGAGATTGTATATGGTTTTAATCCATTAACTCCTTTGGATTTATTACCTTTACCTATTGATGAGCGTGCTAGTATGGATGGTAAAAAGAAAGCTGAATTTGTCAAGCAATTGCATGAGAGAACACGTCAACACATAGAAAAGAGTACTGAACAATATGCTACTCAAGCCAACAAAGGACGTAAGCAAGTGGTTTTTCAGCCTGGAGATTGGGTTTGGGTGCATATGAGAAAGGAGAGGTTCCCAGTACAAAGGCGTTCCAAGTTGCTTCCAAGGGGAGATGGTCCATTTCAAGTGGTTGCGCGAATAAATGACAATGCCTACAAATTGGATCTTCCTGGTGAGTATAATGTGAGTGCTACTTTTAATGTTTCTAATCTTTCTCCTTTCAATATAGGTGAAAATTCGAGGACGAATCCTTTTGAGGAGAGGGGGAATGATGAGAACCATCAAGGGAATACCATTAAAACTTCAAGTGATCCTTTGCACATTCATGGAGGCCCAATTACAAGAGCAAAAGCCAAAAAGATGCAAGCTGCTTTAAATGGATTAATTGAGAACATATGGATTGAAAATGCAATTCAAGATGCAAGACATCAGGAATTGGGCTTGAAGAGGAGCCAAATACACAATTTGTATCAAATGCAGAAAGGTCAAATTCGGAATAATAACTGTATTGATTGGGCTAGAAGTAATGTGCAAGCTAAATACCATTGGAAAGATAATTAAGTTAGCTTCCAATAAATTTTACAGAGCTGGATTTCGAGTTCTCTAGAAGGAGTTATGACCAATTCATTACAGCTTGTTCAGACTTGGGATTTTCAACGACTCCTTTGTTTTTCAACTTCATTTGTTTGTTTTGTTTCAAGTTTGTCAATGTGTAAGGTAAGTCTACCATCAATGATGGTGGGCTAACATTAAATTTGTCAATAATAGCATTAATTGTAGTAGGCTAGCATTAAGTTTGTCAAAGATAGCATTAATTATGGTGGGTTGGTGAAGACTTTTGAAGCATCCTTTGACAAACTTACTTGGAGGGTTGTTCCTATGTTTCCATTTGTATTTTTAGGATCTTAGGTTTCTTTTAGCCTATTTAAATTCAGCAACCTTGTATGTAAGAACATTAGAGATTAATGTTATTTGAATTTGAAAGATTATTCTTTCTTTGGTTCTTTTGAGAACTAGTGAACTTATCAAGAATTTGCATTCTTGTGGCGTTCTAAATTTAGACTTATCACTCACCTTCTCATCTATTTCTTGAGTGTGGCGTCAATATCATTCTCTATACCTTTGGTTCATGTTTTCTTAAGCATTGGGTCAAGGTTTTGTTTGTCATAAAACTGTTTAGAACTTTCTTGGGAAGTTGAAACTACAAATTAAGCGTGGGTTTCAAAGTTTCATTGTGGGATTCGCATCAATTTTAATCGCCTAGTTTCCAATTAATTGATATAAGGCATTTAAGATAATTAGGATCCTATTTTTGTTTAAATTCTTTCCTATTTACTTAGATTAGGATTATGATTTGATTTAGATTCTTTCCTATTAGGGAAGATTTAGATTCAGATTTGATTTTTGGGTTAGGATTTATTTCCAAAAATTCTTGTAACCAACCCTATATAAAGTAGTTGTATTCAATAAACAGGAAGAGAAGTTTTTGATGCAATTGGTGAAAGAGTTAATTCTCTATGGTTCTTTACGAACTCTTTGAACTTATCAGATTTCCGTGGCGTTCAAATTCTTGACTTATCAATCAGACCATCCATAGTTGATTGTGGCATCTTCACATACCAAGGTTCATGCTTTCAATAAGCATTGGGTCAAGGTTCCATTCTATTCCTGGTTTTGATTCGATCTTGGGAACTAAATTGATTAGGGTCGCGTCAGTTCTTGACGAGGTTCGCATCATTTGGTATCATAGCCTAGGCTCCAAGGTCAGATCCATCTATCTTTGTTGTTTTTCATTCTTGCATCTTTGTGGTTTAATTCTCCTTAAATTCACAATTTTTCATTATTTGTGTCTTGGAAGTCTAAGACAAGTTTTACCCCATCGGTGAAAATTTTGCCCAAAATCAAAACTCGACTTTCGTACACATTGCCTTCTTACTATTGAAATTAAATTCTCCTTAGTTGTCATCTTTGTGAATTGCTTCTGAAATCCTAATATTGGTTTGATTAGTTTGATAAGAACCGAGTGAGGATTACTAAGAGTGGAAAAAGGCAAGAGAGTGTGAGCGTATTAGAAGGTAAAAGCCAATAATTTGAGTGAAACATGAGTGGAATTGAGTGAGTCATTTTTCTTGAGTGAAACACGTAAGGGAATGAGGTGAGGTCCTTCCACATTATTTCCAACGTTCTTTTACAGATAATAGCTATGTCTCACAACTTAGAACAAAACACAAATGAAGAGGATCAATCTGCAACTACTCAGAATTTACAAATTCAAGCATTGATGGGAGAGATGAGAAGGATGATGAGGGCTGAATTAGAGCTCATCCACGAGCGTTTGGATCGAGTGGAGATCACACGTGCAGGGCAGCCACAACCCGTTCCCCAAGCACGTAGGAGAGAAAGAGCTCCAGTTAGAGGAGAGATTGATGACTATTATAGGGATGAGTATGATGAAGTAGAGGAGAGATGGACAAGGTAGGAGAGCTAGGAATAGAATAAAGATGAAGATTCCATCTTTTCAAGGAAAATCCAACCCAGAAGCATACCTTGAATGAGAGAAGAAATGGAGTTCATATTTAACTGCCACAATTATTCAGAGGCAAAAAAAGTAAAATTGGCGGTGATTGAGTTTTCTGACTATGCTATTACTTGGTGGGATCAACTTGTTATAAGCAGGAGGCGAAATAGGGAACGTCCAATTGAGACATGGGATGAAATGAAATCATTGATGAGAAAGCATTTTGTACCTAACCATTATTATCGAGACTTGTACCAAAAATTACAACGTCTTACACAGGGTAGTCGAAGCATTGAGGATTATTATAAAGATATGGAGATTGCCATGATTAGAACAAATGTGGAGGAGGATAGAGAAGCTACCATGGGTCTTGGAGGATGTGTGTTGACTGTCGAGCCATCAACAACATAACGGTAAAGTATCGACATCCCATTCCTAGGCTAGATGACATGCTCGATGAATTACATGGGTCTTGTGTATTTGTCAAGATTGATTTGAAAAGTCGATATCATCAGATTAGAATGAAAGAATGAAATGAATGGAAAACTGCTTTTAAAACAAAATATGGTTTGTATGAATGGTTAGTCATGCCTTTTGGTCTAACTAATGCCCCGAGCACTTTTATGAGACTTATGAATCATGTCTTGCGAGCTTTTATTGGCAAATTTGTTGTTGTTTATTTTGATGATAGCCTCATTTATAGCAAAAACATAAACGATCATGCAGTACATTTGAAATATGTTTTAGATGTGCTTAGAAAAGAAAAGTTGTTTGCTAACTTGAAGAAGTGTACTTTTTGCACCGACAAACTTGTGTTTCTAGGATTTGTTGTGAGTGCACATGGTATACAGGTTGATGAGGAAAAGGTACGTGCAATCCAAGAGTGGCCGAGTCCCACAAGTGTAAGTAATGTGAGAAGCTTTCATGGGCTTGCTAGTTTCTATCGACAATTTGTGAAAGACTTTAGCACATTAGCTGCACCGCTTACTGAAGTAATAAAAAAAGATGTTGGATTCAAGTGGGGAGAAGCACAAGAGAAGGCATTTCAAATAATCAAGCAAAAGCTGACCAATGCTCCTTTATTGTCTTTGCCTAACTTTAATAAAACATTTGAAATTGAATGTGATGCCTCAGGTATTTGTATTGGTGCAGTCCTAATGCAGGAAGGATGACCAATTACTTATTTTAGTGAAAAGTTAAGTGGGGCAGCCTTAAACTACCCTACTTATGATAAAGAGTTGTATGCATTGGTTCGAGCGTTAGAAACATGGTAGCACTACCTATGGCCTAAGGAGTTCGTGATTCACATCGATCATGTGTCCTTGAAACACCTTAAAGGCCAACACAAGCTGAACAAGAGGCATGCTCGATGGGTAGAATTCATTGAGACATTTTCATATGTCATTCGTTACAAGCAAGGTAAGGAAAACATTGTTGCAGATGCGGTTTCCCGCAGGTATGTCTCAATTTCAACACTTAATGCTAAACTACTTGGTTTTGAACATATTAAGGAATTGTATGCTGATGACCATGATTTTAGTGTTGAATACCAAGCTTGTGAGAAGACCGTAGTCTGTAAATACTTTAGGCATGATCGCTATTTATTTCGAGAGAATAAACTGTGTGTGCCTAACTGTTCTTTGAGAGATTTGTTAGTGAGAGAATCCCATGGAGGAGGGTTAATGGGGCATTTTTTGGAGTTGTAAAGACTCTAGCAGTTTTACAGGAACACTTCTATTGGCCACATATGAAACGAGATGTTGAAAGACTTTGTGGTAGATGTGTCACTTGTAGGCAAGCCAAATCGAAAGTGCAACCTTATGGCTTATACACCCCTTTGCCAATACCTAGTGCACCTTAGACTGATATTGCGATGGATTTTGTACTAGGTTTACCAAGGTCTAGACAAGGGAAAGACTCAATTTTTGTGGTTGTAGATAGATTTTCAAAGATGGCACATTTTATTCCATGTCACAAAACGGATGATGCTTCTAATGTTGCTGACCTATTCTTTAGGGAGATTGTGAGGTTGCATGGTATGCCTAGGACAATTGTTTCTGATAGGGATGCTAAGTTTTTAAGTTACTTTTGGAAAACCTTATGGGCTAAGTTAGGAACTAAGTTGTTGTTTTCAACTACTTGTCACCCTCAAACTGATGGTCAAACAGAAGTTGTGAATAGAACTTTATCTACTCTGTTGCGAGCTATCATTAAAAAGAACATCAAAACTTGGGAAGATTGTTTACCACTTGTTGAGTTTGCTTATAATCATTTCGTTCATTCTGGTACGAAGTATTCACTGTTTGAAATTGTTTATGGTTTTAATCCCTTAACCCCATTGGATTTAACTCCATTACTTGTTTCTGAGCATGTTAACTTAGATGGCAAGAAAAAGGCTGAAATTGTTAAACAGATACATGAGAAGGCGAAGTTCAACATTGAGTGGAAAACTGAGCAATATACTAAACAAGCCAATAAAGGGTGACATAAGCTAGTCTTTGAACCCGGTGATTGGGTGTGGTTACACATGCGCAAGGAACGATTTCCGGAACGAAGGAAATCTAAGTTATTACCTCGAGGGGATGGCCCATTCCAAGTTTTGGAACGTATCAATGATAATGCATACAAACTGGATTTGCCTGGTGAGTACAATGTAAGTGCTACTTTTAATGTTTCTGATTTGAGTCCTTTTGATGTAGGTGATGATTTGAGGACAAATCCTCTTCAAGAGGAGGGGAATGATGAGATTAAGGATAAAACTATCACAAGCACATGGGATGAGGCATATTCAGATCCTATTCAAGTTCCTGTCGGACTCGTTACAAGAGCTCGAGCAAAGAAATTCAAAGAAGCGCTTAATGGATTGATTCAAGCAACTTGGGCTTAATCAAATTCGTAGAGACCCATTGAAGAAATTGCACATGATAAATGCATGATTCAGGCTCTTGAAGTTTCCAAATACTCACTTCCATGAAATAAGGAGTTGGCTTAAACATTATGGTGGGAAAATATATTATTTTTGTTTTCAGATACTTTCTCATTTCTTGAGGAGGCTATTAGGGAATCAAATCAGTTATTTCTATTTTAATTGCCTAGTTTCCATTTAATTGATGTAAGGCATTTAAGATAATTAGGATCCTGATTTTGTTTAAATTATTTCCTATTTAGATTAGGATTCTGATTTAATTTAGATTCTTTTCTATTAGGGAAGATTTAGATTTAGATTTGATTTTTTGGGTTAGGATTTATTTCCAAAAATTCTTGTAACCAACCCTATATAAAGTACTCATATTCAATAAACAGGAAGAGAAGTTTTTGATGCAATTGGTAAGAAAGTTAATTCTCTTTGGTTCTTTACGAACTCTTTGAACTTATCGGATTTCCGTGGCATTCAAATTCTTGACTTATCAATCAGACCATCCATAACTGATTGTGGCGTTGATACGAAATACCACAATGAAACTTTGAAACCCACTTTTAATTTGAAGTTTCAACTTCCCAAGAAAGTTCTAAACAGATTTAAGACAAACAAAACCTTGACCCAATGCTTAAGAAAATATGAACCAAAGGTATAGAGAATGATATTGACGCCACACTCAAGGAATAGATGAGAAGGTGAGTGATAAGTCTAAATTTGGAACGCCACAAGAATGCAAATTCTTGATAAGTTCACTAGTTCTCAAAAGAACCAAAGAAAGAATAATCTTTCAAATTCAAATAACATTAATCTCTTAATTGTCATACATAGGAAGGTTGTTGAGTTTAAATAGGCTAAAAGAAACCCAAGATCCTAAAAATACAAATGGAAACATTGTAACAACCCTCCAAGTATAGGTTTGTCAAAGGGTGATACGAATCCCACAATGAAACTTTTAATCCCACACTTAATTTATAGTTTCAACTTCCCAAGAAAGTTCTAAACAGATTTAAGACAAACAAAACCTTGACCCAATGCTTAAGAAAACATGAACCAAAGGTATAGAGAATGGTATTGACGCCACACTCAAGAAATAGATGAGAAGGTGAGTGATAAGTCTAAATTTGGAACGCCACAAGAATGCAAATTCTTGATAAGTTCACTAGTTCTCAAAAGAACCAAAGAAAGAATAATCTTTCAAATTCAAATAACATTAATCTCTAATCTCCTTACATACCAAGGTTGCTGAATTTAAATAGGCTAAAAGAAACCCAAGATCCTAAAAATACAAATGGAAACATTGGAACAACCCTCCAAGTAGGTTTGTCAAAAGATGTTTCAAAAGTCTTCACCAACCCACCATGATCAATGCTATCTTTGACAAACTTAATGCTAGCCTACTATAATTAATGCTATCATTGACAAACTTAATGTTAGCCCACCATCATTGATGGTAGACTTACCTTACACATTGACAAGCTTGAAACAAAACAAACAAATAAGTTGAAAAACAAAGGATTCGTTGAAAATCCCAAGTCTGAACAAGCTGTAAAGAATTGGTCATAACTCCTTCTAGAGAACTCCAAATCCAGCTCTGTAAAATTTATTGGAAAGCTAACTTAATTATCTTTCCAACGGTATATAGCTTGCACTTTAATTCTGGCTCAATCAATACAGTCTTTATTCCGAATTTGACCTTTCTGCATTTGATACAACTTGTGTATTTGGCTGCCCAATGACTTGAATAATCCCCACAATGCCTTGTCTTCTCTTCAAGCCCAATTCATGATGTCTTGCATCTTGAATTGCATTTTCAATCCATATTTTCTCAATTAATCCATTTAAAGCAGCTTGCATCTTTTTGGCTCTTGCTCTTGTAATTGGGCCTCCATGAATGTGCAAAGGATCACTTGAAGTTTTAATGGTCCCTTGATGGTTCTCATCAAAGGGTGCTTTAAAAGCCTTCACCAACCCACCATTATTAATGTTAGCATTAACAAACATAATACTAGCCCACCATCATCAATGGTAGACTTACCTAACACATTGATAAACTTGACACAAAACAAATAAATGAAGTTGAATAATCAAAGGAGTCGTTTAAATTCCCAAGCCTGAACAAGCTGTAATAAATTGATCATAACTCCGTCTAGAGAACTACAAATCTAGCTCTGTAAAATGCATTGGAAAGCTAACTTAATTATATTTCCAATGGTATATAGCTTGCACATTAATTCTGGCTCAATCAATACCAGATTTATTCCAAATTGGCCTTTTTTGCATTTAATCCAAATTGTGTATTTGGCTGCCCAATAGCTTGAATAATGCCCACAATGCCTTGTCTTCTCTCCAAGCCCAATTCATGATGTCATGCATCTTTTTTGGCTCTAGCTCTTGTAATTGGGCCTCCATGAATGTGCAAAGGATCACTTGAAGCTTTAATGGTATTCCCTTGATGGTTCTCATCAGGTGCCTTCACATACCAAGGTTCATGCTTTCAATAAGCATTGGGTCGAGGTTTAGGGTCGTGTCAATTCTTGACGGGGTTTGTATCAATAGCTAATTTTTTTTTTCAAGGAAATAGTTAGATTGCATGGAGTACCAAGGACGTAAGCAAGTGGTTTTTCAGCCTGGAGATTGGGTTTGGATGCATATGAGAAAGGAGAGGTTCCCAGCACAAAGGCGTTCCAAGTTGCTTCCAAGGGGAGATGATCCATTTCAAGTGGTTGCACAGATCAATAACAATGCCTACAAATTGGATCTTCCTGGTGAGTATAATGTGAGTGCTTAGCAACCTTATCAATTTGCTTCTCTAAGTGTCTGTTAGAACTACATATAGTTATTAGTAAGAGCTTTAACAATATCTTCAAAAGATGCACCGTGATTCTAAGGCGCGGAAGTGACCGAACTTGATAAGGCTGTTGCACTCGCTATTGCGGGTAGCCCGATGGTTGAGATGGTGCCATGTTAGGAACAACTTGTTGTTGGTTTCTATACTTAAGATTAGGATGGTGCCACCCTTCATTGTAAAAATTAGAGTATGGATCATACCTTTGTCTTGGTTGGCCTAGGATGAAACCCATCAAGTACATTGGCCTGCTCGCGTGAACCCTCTTGGAGAGCAAGGCACATATCAATCACATGTCTGACCATGGAACATATGCCACATAGTCAAACCTATTGCCTTAAGGCCAATTGTTGCATCAAGAACTGACACGACCCTAACCAATATAGTCCCCAAGATTGAATCTAAACCTGAAATTGACTGGAACCATGACCCAATGTTTATTGAAAGCACGAACCTTGGTATGTGAGGATGCCACAATCAGATTTGACTGATAAGTCAACATATTGAATGCCAAGGAAATCTGATAAGGTCAAAGAGTTTCTCAGACTTATCCTTACCCTTCATGGGCGAAAAGGATTGCCAATTACTGCTCGCATAGATCCAATTAGATCAAAATAGATCCATCTCTATTTATTGGATGTGAGTACATTATATAGGGCTAGTATTAGAGCCAAACAAAACTTTTTGCCCACAAGCTAGAATATTATTGTATATCGGCGGGAAACCAGTGACATATATTCTGATGGTCATCCCGAATGGGGACTAGATCAGTTTGCACTACGGGTATAACAAGCCACGTACAATTATTTTCTATCTTTGAGCATAATGCTTTTATTAAAATGGAGTGGTAAATATGAGATCTGTTTATTCTGAATAGGGAGATAAAGGAAAAACTAAAACAAAATGGCATCTTCATCAAACAGTTCAGATAATCTTGCTCCTTTTACTCTTTCTTCAACCCTCTCACTTCCTAAATCTTGTTCTAAACACCTGGCTTCAAAAATAAAAAACCTTGTTGAGTATTCGTATGTCCCAGAGTCAGCCCAAATTACTGAATCCTCCATGCCCCTAATAAGCCCATACAGCTATACCAGAGATCTAATTCTTTCACCAGAAGTATTAAGACTCTAATCTCTACCAAGAGACCAGCTCCAAAAAAATATATCCAGTCATCTCGACTGGATCAATGTGCTCTCCAGGCATCACAGGCAGAACAATATGTCACACACCTCCATATGTTACTTAGTGGAAAAGGGAATGATACACACACCTCCATCTTGGAGGAGTTTGTTTGATTCTCACCCTTCATGGGAGATAAGTCTTTAATGTACTCAAATCCTAACAACTTTGCATTTAATGTAGAGATAAGTGCATATCTTCTAGATAATGCATCAGCCACCACATTCTCCTTACCTTGTTTATATTTGATCACATAAGGAAATGGCTCAATAAATTCAACCCATTTGGCATGTCTCTTATGTAACTTACCTTGCCCTTTCAAATGCTTCAAGGACTCATGATCAGTGTGTATAACAAACTCTTTAGGTAGAAGATAATGTTGCCAAGTTTCCAATGCTCTCACCAATGCAACCAATGCCTACATCTCCTTGTCATAAGTAGGATAGTTTAGGGCTGCTCCACTCAATTTCTCACTAAAATAAGCAATTGGACGCCCTTCTTGCATCAAAACAGCTCCAATACCTATGCCTAAAGCATCACACAATTTCAAAAGTTTTAGTAAAATCAGGTAAAGCAAGTAATGGTGCAGAAACCAATTGCTCCTTAATTAGATTAAATGCCCTTTCTTGTTCACTACCCCATTTAAATCCCACATGTTTCTTCACAATTTCAGTCAATGGTGCAGCAAGGGTGCTAAAATCTTTCACAAATCTTCTATAAAAACTAGCCAAACCATGAAAACTTCTTACCTCACTTACACTTTTAGGTATAGGCCACTCTTTAATAGCCTTTACCTTCTCTTCATCAACCTCAATTCCTTTAGCACTTACAACATAACCAAGAAAAACAATCTGATTTGTACAAAAGGAACAATTTTTCAAATTAGCATACAACTTTTCATTCCTTAAAACAGTCAATACACTTTGCAAATGTTCAATGTGTTCATCTAAGCCTTTGCTATAGATCAAAATATCATCAAAATACACAACTACGAATTTACCAATAAAAGCACGCAAAACATGGTTCATTAACCTCATAAAAGTGCTAGGTGCATTAGATAACCCAAATGGCATCACTAACCATTCATATAAACCATATTTTGTTTTAAAGGCAGTTTTCCACTCATCTCCCTCTCTAATCCTAATTTGATGATATCCACTTTTAAGATCAATTTTACTAAACACACAAGAACCATGCAATTCATCAAGCATGTCATCAAGTCTAGGAATAGGATGTCGATACTTTACAGTGATTTTATTAATTGCACGACAGTCAACGCACATCCTCCATGTTCCATCCTTTTTGGGCACTAGTAAAACTGGTACTGCACATGGACTCATGCTCTCCCTCACATATCCTTTTGCCAAGAGTTCTTCAACTTGCCTTTGAAGCTCCTTTGTCTCCTCGGGGTTACTTCTATATGCAGGTCTATTAGGAATGATAGCTCTAGGGATGAAGTCTATTTGATGCTCAATTCCCCTAATAGGTGGCAAACCGTTAGGGACTTCATTTGGAAACACATCATCAAAGTCCTGCAAAAGAGTCACAATAGCACTAGGCAAAGAAAAGTTAAGCTCATTAGTGTGTAAACAAGCCTCTTTGCACAAAAGTACAACGATAGGCTGTTTTGAAAAGAAAGCCCTCTTAACCTCACTCTCTTTTGCAAACAAGTTCACTTGCTGCCTCTCTTTTCTCTCAACAATATTTTTTTGTATCTTTTCACTTGCTTTTCTCTCAATCTCTCTTTCTTTTGTACTCTCATTTTCATTTTTTGTATCACTCTCTTTTTTTATTGACATTTGATCCTCATACACTTGCCTAGGTGTTAATGGTATCAGAGTGATTTGCCTTTTATTCATTACAAAAGAATATCTATTTAAGTATCCATCATGTGTCACATGCCTATTATATTGCCAATGTCGACCCAAAAGAATGTGTCCAGCATGCATGGGTACTACATCACATAGAACCTCATCCTTGTATCTCCCAATAGAGAATGAAACCAGCACTTGTTTATTTACTTTAACTTCCCCACAATCATTCAGCCATTGTAGCTTATATGGCCTCGGATGTTTCAAAGTTTTCAAATTTAATTTTTCAACTAAACTAGTGCTAGCTACATTAGTACAACTTCCACCATCAATTATCATACTACATACCTTATGTTATCACTTTGTACCTCTGCATCCTCTTTAACTTGCATGTTGAGAGCACGCCTAGCAACCATCAATTTACCATCAACAGGATATTCTACACCATCATTAGTATCCTCCAAAGGTGGCATAAGATCATCATCTGATTCACTCTCAGTTTCAACATCACCATCATCCCTCAAGATCATTACTCTCTTATTTGGGCATTGAGATGCAATATGACCTATCCTTAAACATTTAAAACACTTAATATCTCTATTTCTAGAGTGTTGGGAATTAGATTTACCTTTTCTTTGGTTGCCTCCCTCTTTATGATCCTTGATTGGCTCAATCTTAGGCTTTGAAACAACCTTTTCATCTTTGCTCCGTTTGGACTTCCATGAGGAAGATGAACCCAAATTGGTTCTAGTGGAACCTTTCTTTTTTAGTTGTCATTCCACTTTCATGGCCATGTGAACCATGTCTTCAAACTCAACATAGTGCTGCAAGTCAACCACATTAGCAATATCTTGATTTAAACCATGTAAAAATCTTGCCATAGTGGCCTCTCGTTCTTCTTCAATGTTGGCTCGAATCATGATTATTTCCATCTCCTTGTGGTAATCTTCCACACTTCTAGAACCTTGTGTAAGACTTTGAAGCCTTTGGTGCAGCTCCCTATAATAATGACTAAGAACAAATCTCCTCCTCATGATGGCCTTCATCTCCTCCCAAGTGTTTATAGGCCTTTCACGATTTCGTCTCTTACTCAAAACAAGTTGATCCCACCAAATAATAGCATAATCAGTAAATTCAACAGCAGCTAGTTTTACCTTTTTCTCCTCAGAGTAGTTGTGGCAATCAAATACTAGCTCCACCTTTTTTTCCCACTCCAAATAAGCGTCCGGATCATTTTTACCTTGAAAAGAAGGAATTTTCAGTTTTATACTCCCCAAATCATGATCTATATGTCTTGCCCTTCTATTATCTCTTCCACGCATGTCAACGGTGGTCTAGTCATCAAAATCATCTATGTGATCACCATCTTCTTCTCCCATGACATCACGCCCTTGATTACCTCTTACATTAGGAGCTATTGGTTGTTGGATTTTACGCGATCTGTTTGAGAGTAGTGACAGCACGTGTGTGGTCATCATTCCACTCTGGAGGCTTCAGTGTCTTGCCTCTCCAATTTGTCACGGATCTCTCCAAACATCAGGTTAATGTGCTCAAATTGTTGTTGCATGGCTTTAAGCATGATTGATTGGTCTATAGCTTGTTGATCTTTTGACATATTTGTGATCTGAAAAAAATTTTTAGCAAAAAGACCTCACAACACTCCCTCACGTGTTTCACTCAATTTGATGTCACTTAACTCTCGTGTTTAACACACAAATTGGCTTTTACCCTCTAATGATCTCACAAACTTTTGCCTTTTACCACACTTAATTCTCTCTTTCAGTTCTTTATTGAACTAAATAAACAAAATCAAGAAAGAAAAAAAACCCAAGTGGCACACCAAATATGACAATCCAGCACACTAACAAAGAAAAGAAATTAAGAGGACACAAAGAATGAAAAGGAAATTGAAGAAAGGAAAGCAAGCAAGCAAAGCAACACAATTGATATGTGTGTAAACGATGTAAAGGAAAATGAATAACTCAAATTCAATTTGATGAAAGTAGAAATACTTGAATCTTTTTGTAATCTTTTTTTTTGTACGTTTTTTTCTCTTTTTTTTTTTTTGATAATCAAAATAAATAAACCTGATTAGAAACTAGCTCTGATACCAAATGATGTGAATCCCACAATGAAACTTTGAAACCCACACTTAATTTGTAGTTTCAACTTCCCAAGAAAGTTCTAAACAGATTTATGACAAACAAAACCTTGACCCAATGCTTAAGAAAACATGAACCAAAGGTATAGAGAATGATATTGATGCCACACTCAAGAAATAGATGAGAAGGTGAGTGATAAGTCTAAATTTAGAACGCCACAAGAATGCAAATTCTTGATAAGTTCACTAGTTCTCAAAAGAACCAAAGAAAGAATAATCTTTCAAATTCAAATAACATTAATTTCTCATCCTTACATACAAGGTTGCTGAATTTAAATAGGCTAAAAGAAACCTAAGATCCTAAAAATACCAATGGAAACATTGGAACAACCCTCCAAGTAGGTTTGTCAAAGGATGCTTCAAAAGTCTTCGCCAACCCACCATAATTAATGCTATCTTTGACAAACTTAATGCTAGCCTACTATAATTAATGCTATCATTGACAAATTTAATGTTAGCCCACCATCATTGATGGTAGACTTACCTTACACATTGACAAAATTGAAACAAAACAAACAAATGAAGTTGAAAAACAAAGGAGTCGTTGAAAATCCCAAGTCTGAACAAGCTGTAATGAATTTGTCATAACTCCTTCTAGAGAACTCCAAATCCAGCTCTGTAAAATTTATTGGAAAGCTAACTTAATTATCTTTCCAACAGTATATAGCTTTCACATTACTTCTGGCTCAATCAATACAGTTTTTATTCCGAATTTGGCCTTTCTGCATTTGATACAAATTGTGTATTTGGCTGCCCAATAACTTGAATAATGCCCACAATGCCTTGTCTCCTCTTCAAGCCCAATTCATGATGTCTTGCATCTTGAATTGCATTTTCAATCCATATTTTCTCAATTAATCGATTTAAAGCAGCTTGCATCTTTTTGGCTTTTGCTCTTGTAATTGGGCCTCCATGAATGTGCAAAGGATCACTTGAAGTTTTAATGGTATTCCTTTGATGGTTCTCATCAGTCTCCATCATACTACCCATCCACTCCATGATTGCACACACGCATGGGAATCTTTAGCTTTTGCTTTTTTAAAGTTTTATACTTTTTCTAGTTTGGCGTGGTGTGCTTTAATAATTATGCTTTTGTAAAAGATAAGGGACCCACCTTATCTCTCGTTCCTCGAGATCTCTATATAAGGATCTCTCTATCCCTTTGTAAGGCAGGAGTTAATTTGAAATATATTTTCAAGTTTTCTTTACATCATGTGTGTCTAAACTTCTTCTTTCTTCTAGGAATCAAAGAAATTATTTGGGTTAATAATGATACGCTCTCCTCTAATTTTCTAAACTGAGTATGCTCTACACTTGCCTTAAGCCTAAGGATCCTGTGCATCAGAAAGGTCCTGTTTTATCCTCCAAAACCGATTTTTGTAAAATAGAATTGTTTTCTCACTACGTTCACCCACTTTGAAGGCCATGAGTGCCGTGTTTTCAGGTGGTATCGTGAAAAACTATTTTTAAATATAATTTTTAGATTTGGTATTTGACGGATAAGTTTATATCGGCTGGAAACCAGAACTTGCGGGCTATTGGCCCTAAGAACAGACTTTGTACTGTCATAGATCTGGTTTTCTTTTCTAAGCACATCTAAAACAGATTTCAAATGTACTACATGATCGTTTATGCTTTTCCTATAAATGAGGATATCATCAAAATAAACAACGACAAACTTGCCAATAAAAGCTCGCAAGACATGATTCATAAGTCCCATAAAAGTGCTCAGGGCATTAGTTAGACCAAAAGGCATGACTAACCATTCATACAACCATATATATTTTTTTAAAAGCAGTTTTCCATTCATCTCCTTCTTTCATTCTAATATGATGATATCCACTTTTTAAATCAATTTTGGAAAATACACAAGACCCATATAATTCATCAAGCATGTCACCTAGCCTAGGAATGGGATGTCGATACTTTACCGTTATATTGTTGATGGTTCGATAATCAACACACATCCTCTATGTCCCATCCTTCTTAGGAACTAATAAAATGAGAACTGCACATGGACTCAAGCTTTCTCTCACGTACCCTTTTTCCATCAATTCATTAACTTGCCTTTGAAGTTCCTTGGTCTTCTCCGGATTGCTCCTATAGGCTGGTCTATTTGGAATGGCTACACTAAGCACAAAATCAATCTGATGCTCAATCCATCGGATTGGAGGTAAACCACTTGGTGCTTCCTCAGGAAAGACATCCCCATACTTTTGCGAAAGAGAAGTAATAGAACCAGGCAAAGTAGGGTCAAATTTGTTAGTGTTAAAAAATGCATCTTTGTACAAAAGTACAATCATTGGCTGATGTGAAAACAATGCTTTTTTTATCTCACTCACTCTCGTATAGAAATTTTTTTGTTTTTCCACCTGATTTTTGCTCAATGGCCATATTTTTCTTTGGTTTTTCTCTCACATTTTCCTCAGCCTCTTTCTAAATTTCACTCTCTCTCTGTAGGCTCACTTGGTCTCCATAAACTTGCTTTGGTGTCAATGGAACCAGAGTAATGTTGCGTTGATTAATACAAATGAATATTTGTTGGTGAAGCCATCATGCTTCACATGTCTGTCGAATTGCCAAGGCTGCCCAAGTAACAAGTGTCTAGCCTGCATTGGTACTACATCACAAAGCACTTTATCTTCATACTTGCCAATCCGAAAAGTCACTAATACCTGCTTGTTCACTTTCACCTCACCACTGTCATTTAATTATTGTAGTTTGTATGGCCGTGGGTGTTTAAGTGTAGGAAGCCCTAACTTCTCTACCATGATAGTACTAACAACATTAGTACAACTTCCTCCATCAATAATCATACTACATACTTTGTCTTGAACATAGCACCTAGTATGGAAAATGTTTTCCTATTGCACCGCTTCGTCTTCTTTCAATTGCACACTCAAAGCTCTCCTCACTACTAAAGTCAATTCCCCAGGGGCTATATACTCTTCATCTTCAACATCCTCTAATGGTGGCATCTCATTTTCTTTTGTTTTATCTTCAGTTACAATCTCACCATAACAAAAAGGTTGTTAAAATGTTGTATCTAAAAAATAACGGTGAATGGTTTACTGAAAATGGCTAACCTATAATTTCCAGAGATGAATTGGATTGTAACCGTGAACTATTTAGCACAAATGGTTAGCCAAATTTGTTTTGCAAGCTTCTAGAAATAAATAGCTAATAGATAACTCTAAATGGTTAACCGACTATTTAAAAATCTAAGCATAACAGTCATCATTAATGGCGATCTGATTTTTCTTAGAAAGTTAACAATGACTAGTTTTCAGCTTTGCCTATAAAATGGCTCAATCAAATTCAAACATAGAGAGATCCAACAGTTATCATTGAGCTTGCTACTAAGTATACAACCATTATTAAGCTTTAAACTTGTTTTTATTTCATTGATTCACACTTTGAGCTTTCATTTGTAACCATATACATTGTGTGAGAGAAAATTCATTTGCAATCTATATTTTTGAGAGGTTGTAAGTGTTGGGATACCCTTGGGCTAAGAGATTGAGGAGATTAGGTCTATTGACACCTTGGAAGTTAATTGGAAGAGTTGTTGAAGTCTTGGAGGCTCACTTAGTGAAATCCTCAAGCCCGGTGAGCTTGCAGGCGTGGACGTAGGCATGGTTGGCCGAACCACGTAAAAATCGCGTGTTTTCTCTCTCTTACCCAATCTCTTTATTTTTCATTGCTGAGAGAGGCGAGGAATTTTATTAATATTGTGCTTCATTTTTTTACAAAGAGAAGTTGAGGTGCCTTATATAGAAAATCATCAAGGATAGGACCCCTTGAATGATTATAATCGACAAATAGGCAGATGCAAATTCAAGGTACAGAACAAATCTCTTCTGCAAAAATTGCAACTCTTCACCACCAATTGGTCTATAGGCTTCAGAACCATGCCTTGACACTACCATCCTTATCCCTTCCATAAAACTCCACATCTTACCCTCCAAATTCCAAAGACCAATTCCGGCCATTGGTCTTCTTGATACAGGGGCCCAACGAAGTATGTTAAATCCCGACTGGCATTAACCTCCTCCAACGAAGCTTCTCTTTCTTCTCTTATCACTCTCGTTTCCCTTTCTTCTACACTGTCTTTACGGGTCTCAATCTCACCATAGACAACATTTCCTTGGGAAAGATCTTTCAGACTCATTTCCATTTTCCAAAGAATATATCCAGTCATCTCGATTGGATCAATGTTCCCTTCAGGCTACCACAGCTAAACAATATGTCACTCCACCAAAAGACCCCATCCAAAAGAATATATCCAGTCATCTCGATTGGATCAATGTTCCCTTCAGGCTACCACAATTGAACAATATGTCACTCTGGAAATTCCCCCAGACTTGATTTCCAAACCATGCTTCACAGCTAAAATTTCTTTGAACACACTATGGTAATGGATTTGTGTGTCAGAAAAGTGTCCACTGGCATAGGCAATAAAGTGTTCTTTGCCATCTTTTTCTTCAAATTGCGCAAAATCCGCCACCATTAAAGCTCATCACTGATGGCAGACGACAGATGCTATTATTGGTACTGTCTTAACCACTCTTCATGCTGGAAGTGTTTTACTCACTTTCTATCCAAATTTCAACCCTCCCAGCCTTTCCAAGACATTTCCACAAGGTTTCTCCACCATCATCTTGCAAATCCTTTACTCCACAACCTCCACCGGATCCCAAGCCTCTTGTTGAACCAATCCGATCTTGTCTTATGTTTTCAAGCCATTCCTATGAAAACTCCTTCCCTCCTCTTGACAAACAGACAGACACACAAACCCGTATTACCTCAAAACCGATTATCCAATCTCCAGTTACAGCCTCTGGGCAACCTGAAGAGCCAAGACAGTATGAAGCTGTTCTAAACTGGCAAAATCCATTATCATACTGTCCAAGCCCAACCTTCTGATTCCTCTGACTCTTCTGAGCCTGAAACAGATAACTCATCTTCATCCTCACCCAAACTTCAACCTCTCTCTTGAGGATCCCAATCTTCCAACAACCCTTAAAGTCCAGATCCAGCTCCAAGGAGCAGAACAAACACCTACTTCAAAGATTGCAACTCTTCATCATCAATTAGTGTATCGATTACAAAATCATGCACTAGATCTTCCCACGCCATACACAAATTCTGATGCCTTGATGATATTGGCGGACACAGACACCATTCCAACCATCATTCAAATCCCCAAACAAATCCAGAGACAAGATTTGCTCAAACTTATGCCTCTTGAATGGCTAACCAACTATGAGCACTTTCACCAAAATTCTCGAACCACCTCTATATTTGACGACTGATGGTCAAGTCAAACTCTCTTTTCAGACTCCTACCCCTAAACCCGCTTTGCAGATTTCTTATACTGCATGATCACAATTCAAACGGGTAAAGAAAAAACTTCCTATTTATGGTTTTTCATCCGGGTATCCAAAGATATCCCCGTAAAATCGATGGTCATTTTCTATGGGATGTTCCTGAAGCCCATATGTGCAATCCGGATTGTCCTTGCTTGGATGATACGGATGTTGATGAAGAACTGGAAGTTATGCGGAGAAAGAAAAAGAAGAAGAAAAAAGCTTATTCTCCACCATCATCTTGCAAATCCTTTACTCCACAACCTCCACCGGATCCCAAGCCTCCTGTTGAACCAATCCGATCTTGTCTTATGTTTTCAAGCCATTCCTATGAAGACTCCTTCCCTCCTCTTGACAAACAGACAGACACACAAACCCGTATTACCTCAAAACCGTTTATCCAATCTCCAGTTACAGCCTCTGGGCAACCTGAAGAGCCAAGACAGTATGAAGCTGTTCTAAACTGGCAAACCAAAAATGCCAGTGCCCAAAACCATACTCTTCAACAACTCGGTAAGAAAATTGACCGTGTTGCCAACCAAGTCTCCCAGACTGAAACTAAAGTGGATTCAATCAGCAGTCGTCTTGATCAGATGTATTTACATCTCCAAGATCGTATCTCTGAGCTAGATGCCGATCTCAGGCGAATGATCCATAACCATATCTGGGGTCCTGAGTTTAATCAAAAAGAAGCTGAGATCAGAAAACTCAAAGCTGAATTATCCAGAATTGATGCTGAAAAGATTCGACCTTCCCTGTTTACCCAACCACAACCTACACCAGTATCTCCTCCAATGTTTGACACCTATGCACCTTTCTACACACCATCCCGACCTCAACAACCTGTTTATAATCAGTTCTTTGGTTTCTCTCACCTTCAACCATCTCCTCAACCATCTTCACCCAAAAAACCAAAATCTAAGGTCAAAATCTCCGAGCCACGTCCAAAGGCCACTCCCTCTTCCTCTACCTCTACCATCCCTCCAGAAGAATCACCACAAGCCATTCCAGAACCTCCTAAAAAAGATAAAAGCCCAATGGACCAGTATCATTATCATACTGTCCAAGCCCAACCTTCTGATTCCTCTGACTCTTCTGAGCCTGAAACAGATAACTCATCTTCATCCTCACCCTATGACTCATCCAAGGTCTCCTCTGCAGCCTCCTCTGACTCTGAGTCTGAATATGCTGACATCACCGGCATATTAATGGCCACTGAAACTGCAGATCCCAGTGCCTCTACCTCCACACCTATTGTTGAAGACAATCCTTCTGACCAAGCTTCTCAAACAGACCCAATACCTCCACCAGTCCATGAACACTCAACAAAACCATCTTCAGCATCTTGGTTTACATTTGATGACATACCCCGTCATAAATGGGCTGCTAGACTCCAAGAATTTGCGGCTTGGATTGATCTCCAGGGTACCAAGCCTAATGCTCAGCCTCAAGCCGTTCTTCGTGAATTCATGGCCCGCTCCACGGGCTCTTTACGAGACTGGCTAGAAAGCTTAGGGGAATACAGACAACTCCAATTCATGGAATCCCCGGTTGGTACCGCCCTCAATATTATTCATGAACAATTCATCGGTGAAAAAACTGCTTCCACTGAAGCGGCCAGAAAAGAATACCATCAGATGAAATGTTGTTCTCTCAAAAGACATCTTCTGGATGCTCATTACAAAAGAATGAGTATTCTGTTCTACAAGCTCAATGGTTTCAACGAGCCATCTCTCAAACATGTCTTCATAGCCTCTCTTCCTTCTGAGTTACAACCTGATCTCCAAAGGAAAATCACAGCCACCAATCTAAGCATAGCTGATATCTCTCTGGGCAAAATCTTCCAAATGGCCATGCTATCTCTTGATAAGATCTGTGAACAAAAAGAATTCTTCAAAGATCTCATGGAAGACAAGAAACCATTCTCTGAAGCTTGTAAAAAGCCTCACCTCAAGATAGAATGCAAAGATGAAAAGAAGTGTGCTTGCTCAACCAAAAAGAAAAAACATTTTCAGAAACACTTCCACAGAAAATCCTCCTCCAAAAAACCTTTCCGGTATTTCAAAAAGAAAGATGTTTCTCAATACCGAAAGAAAAAATCCAACCGTTGTTTCATT
Source organism: Citrus mangshanensis (assembly GCA_030449895.1). Taxonomy (NCBI): domain Eukaryota; kingdom Viridiplantae; phylum Streptophyta; class Magnoliopsida; order Sapindales; family Rutaceae; genus Citrus; species Citrus mangshanensis. Next base: position 1,992,018 of record JASUUJ010000043.1, read on the forward strand.
TGCAAGAAACGCGGTCACTTTGCCCGAACTTGTCCCCACAAACCATCCAAAGCTGTTCGACTTATTCAACACCTTCAACATTCTTCTTTGTTATCTGAGAATGAGGATGTCGAATCCAATTTTTCCGAACAGTCAGAACAAGATGATCAAACTGCCTTTCTTATTGCAGATTCTTGCGAATCTTCGGATTCTGAAGAAATTTCAGTCATTTCTACAGTCCAAACCGTCAACCATGTTTCCACTATACCTCGACCTTCTCTCAAAATGTCCATCCTTCCTTCCAAATTCCATAAACCTATTCCTGTCATTGGGTTTATTGACATGCATACCTATGATTGACCCTCTGTTCTTCCCCAGGAGCGTCATTCTAAGCTCTTAGAAGTGGTGAAACCTTTGAAACTACCTTGATTACCAAAAAACCCATTGGTATTCAATTCTTTCCGAATTGCATAATTTGGAAAAAGATTGTAGCCTCCAAACTTCCCGATAAAGATTTGCTTATAGGTTTTGACATCCTTCATCTAGTTAAAAACCTATTCCTCACTAGTTCTGGAGTCCGCTACAAACAGATGTTCTTACCCTATACAGATACACTGCGTCTGTATACACTCTCTGATACACCATCTCCATACAGTCACATCTCACAAAAGTTCTTAGAATTCTGTCCAGAAAACCATTCACAGTTCCACCATCCTTCACCTCTTTGGAAAAATGAGCAATTTTTCATTCACCTTCCCTTTAAACTCAACGAAGACATAAACCCCACAAAAGCTTCACACCCGGGTATGTCTCCTTCAGACCTCTTGCTTGCTAAGCAAGAATGTTCTCAGTTACTTCAACAAGGTCTTATTGAGTCTACTGATTCAGATTGGGCTTGTCAAGCCTTTTATGTTGAAAAACGATCTGAATTAGTTCGTGGAAAAAAGAGATTAGTGATTGATTACCAGCCACTCAATTCCTTCCTTAAAGATGATAAGTTTCCCCTTCCAAAAATCCAAACCCTGTTTGTCCATCTTCAAGGGGCTCGTATCTTCTCTAAGTTTGATTTAAAAGCTGGTTTTTGGCAACTTGGTATTTCACCAGTTGACCGTCACAAAACTGCATTTTGCATCCCTGATGCCCATTACCAATGGACTGTTATGCCTTTTGGTCTTAAAGTCGCTCCCTCCTTATTTCAAAAAGCCATGACAAAAATCTTTGGTCCTATTCTCCATCATGCATTAGTCTACATTGACGACATTTTATTATTTTCCTCTGACCATGAGAGCCATCAAAAGCTCCTTTTGGATTTCTTTCATATTGTGCAGGCACATGGCATCATGCTTTCCGAAAAGAAAAGCAGCATAGGAAAGGAATCAATTGACTTTCTTGGCATGGTAATTAAAGACGGCCAGTATCAGCCTGGTCCCCACATTGCAACTGAGTTATTAAAATTTCCGGACACTTATCTCAACAAAAAGCAGATACAACAATTTCTCGGAATTGTTAACTATGTCCGTGACTTCATCCCCAAAGTTGCAATCCACACCAGCCAGCTGTCCCGCATGCTCAAAAAACAGTGCCCACCATGGGGCCCTACTCAGACAGAAGCTGTCAAGCAGCTAAAGATGATAGCACAATCACCTCCTCCACTTCGAATTCCCACAAGTGGACAACGCATCCTCCAGACTGATGCCAGCGATGATTATTGGAGTGCTATTCTTCTAGAAGACATTGATGGCGTGCGTCATTTCTGTGCACATGCAAGCGGACAATTCAAAGACTCTGAAAAGAATTACCATGTGATCTACAAAGAGATTTTGGCAGTTAAGTATGGCATTAAAAAATTTGAATTCCATCTTATCAGCCACAAATTCCTCATCAACATGGACAATTCATCTTTTCCCCGAATCTTTGACTTCAAGAACAAATTGCTACCTGACAAGCAATTACTCAACCTCAAAACCTGGTTTGCCAAATATGATTTCACTGTTCACCACATCAAAGGCAAACAAAACCTCATTCCAGACTTCCTCACCTGTCCAACTATAAATAAACCTGCACTCATCTCATCGATTCAATCCATTCCAGTTATAGCCATGAATCGCCAACTCCCTTTCAAAGCTCTCAACCAAAGACATTTCCCCATGAACATCTCCTTCTCCTCAGCTTACCAATTACAAGATTTTGCAAAGAGTTTCCTTTATCGGTTTTTCTTTAATGTCCAGAGCAAAACACCTGACCGATTTCCTAATCTTTGCATGGAGCACCTGTTTCTCACAGGCCTCACTTTGTCCTCTCTGACCATCTCTGAAGATGAGCTTTGGTATATGTGGTGTCTCACCACCTTGTATGCTACGAAGCTAGTTTTTCCCATCAAACCAGTCCTGACTCATCTTACCACTCCCGAGTTCGTACCAGACCTTTTATGGACCCTCTTTGAATGGTATTCTCCCCTCACTTGGTGGCGCCAGCAACTCCAACACTTGTGTGCCTTTCATGGATTAAATAAAATGCCAGAGCAAGAAGCTAACATGTGGACTACGGCTTTCATTGTCCACAGGCCTTATTTCCAGCATCCAGAAACACATGACTATTGGACACAGGACATGGCATATGAATGGAAAACCTACCCTCATCCTTATACCTTCATCCATGACAGATCAGTCACCACTGTTCTCAAAGCCTATCTCATGGAACTTAACAATGTCCCTCCACCTGCCACAAATATTCACCACACCTCCATTGGACCATCACACACCCTTGAGATAATTCCAAAACCACAAGGCTGTACTCCAGGTCCAAGTTCGAGTTCTCAAGGAATTCTTGTTTTGGAGCAACGTCCTGACTACACCAATGTCTTATTTCAAGACGCTCAGGACCCATGGGAAGACTTTCAGTCCCTTCTCCCTACTGACACTCCTCAATATTCTGTCACCAACCCAGACTCTCCTACTGCATCCACCTCACAGCACATGTCGGAAGCTGATGAAGACAAGTATGCACAAGCTGAAGCTTATTTCGACAAGAGACAAAGGCGTCGGCACAAGCGCCAATATGAAAAGGACACAGGAGACGTGTCACCATCGCGCTATCCATCCACTCCATGATAGCTCTCGATGCAAGCACTCATGTGACTCTCGTTTGTCTTTAGTTCAAGTCCTTGTTGATGTGCTTTTCTTTAATTAAAGTCTTTGTTGGTATGCTTTCTTTTATTAAGGTCCTTATCGGTATGCTTTACTTTTATTAAGGTCCTTGTCGGTATGCTTTACTTTTATCAAGGTCCTTGTCGGTGTGCTTTACTTTTACCAAAGTCCTTGTCGGTGTGCTTTATTTTGGTAAAAGTCCTTGTAAGTATGCTTTATCTTTTGTAAAAGTCTCGCTTGGCGGGCTGGGCTTTCTAAAAAGGTGTGCATTAGAATATGATCACTTGAGAGGGCATGTTCTCAAGGATCCTCTATATAAAGCACCCTTGGTCTCAGTTGTAAGGGAGCCAATTCAGAAATAAAAATCCTAAGTTCTATACATCATGTTTCCCTAAACCTCTCTCTCTCTTCTAGGAATCAAAGAAATCATTCGAGTTTCAAATGATACGCTCACCTCAAATATTTCTACACTGAGTATGCTCTGCACTTGCCTCAAACCTGAGGATCCTGTGCATCAGAAAGGTCCTGTTTATCCTCCAAAACCGAGTTTTCTAAACTTGAAAGTGTTTTCTCACAACGTTCACCCTCTTTAAAGGTTTTCGGGTGGTATCGTGAAAAATGGTTTTCAAAAAATGAATTTCGGATTTGGTACAACTACCCAGTGGTAAAATCCACAATTCTTTATTCAATTACCTTTCAAGTTGAATGAAGATGTCAATCCAACCAAAGCCAAGTTTCATTCTCCACCATGGAATTGGAGAAAACCATTCAAGGAGTGTCCAGATGAGGGAGGTTGATTTGTTAGGATTGAACAAATGTTCTAAGGTGGCTCTCCAAACTTGCTAAGTCAAATAAATCCTTGTTTTTCATATCTTCAGAACACCATTTTCCTGTCATCTTCATGGCCACTTCACTCCCCTCACAACCCTTACCCAAAAAACCTTTCCCCTTGGGAAAACTTTCACCTTTGAATACCAATGGGTTTTCGGGTAATCAAGGTGGTGGTGAAGAGTTTTCCATTGACTGCTTTGAAATTTTCTTTAGAATGTTGCCAAAACTGAGATGGAAGTATGTTGGGGTTTAACATACTTCGTTGGGCCCCTGTATCAAGAAGACCAATGGCTGAAATTGGTCTTTGGAATTTGGAGGGTAAGATGTGGAGTTTTATCGAAGGGATAGGGATGGTAGTGTCAAGGGACAATAGTTGTTGGTGGAAAACAGTCTGATCCTTACAAGATATCCTTATTAGGCAGATGGGAACCAATGACTTTTGTCCAGATAACACAATTTGGAAAGATTTGAATACCAATGGGTTTTCGAGTAATCAAGGTGGTGGTGAAGAGTTTTCCATTGCCAAAAAGACAGAGTATGTTCACTTATCTCAAAAATGCTCAAATCTTAATCGAACTTTTGAATACCATGCTTCACAGCTAAAATTTCTTTGAACACACTATGGTAATGGATTTGTGGGTCAGAAAAGTGTCCACTGGCATAGGCAATAAAGTGTTCTTTGCCATCTTTTTCTTCAAGGAGGATGGCTGATGAGAACCATCAAGGGACCATTAAAACTTCAAGTGATCCTTTGCACATTCATGGAGGCCCAATTACAAGAGCAAGAGCCAAAAAGATGCAAGCTGCTTTAAATGGATTAATTGAGAAAATATGGATTGAAAATGCAATTCAAGATGCAAGACATCATGAATTGGGCTTGAAGAGAAGACAAGGCATTGTGGGCATTATTCAAGTCATTGGGCAGCCAAATACACAAGTTGTATCAAATACAGAAAGGTCAAATTCGGAATAACAACTGTATTGATTGAGCCAGAACTAAATTGAAAGCTATATACCGTTAGAAAGATAATTAAGTTAGCTTTCCAATAAATTTTACAGTACTGGATTTGGAGTTCTCTAGAAGGAGTTATGACCAATTCATTACAGCTTGTTCAGACTTGGGATTTTCAACGACTCCTTTGTCTTTCAACTTCATTTGTTTGTTTTGTTTCAAGTTTTTCAATGTGTAAGGTAAGTCTACCATCAATGATGGTGGGCTAACATTAAGTTTGTCAATGATAGCATTGATTATGGTGGGTTGGTGAAGACTTTTGAAACATCTTTTGACAAACCTACTTGGAAGGTTGTTCCAATGTTTCCATTTGTATTTTTAGGATCTTGGGTTTCTTTTAGCCTATTTAAATTCAGCAACCTTGGTATGTAAGGATTTGGAGATTAATGTTATTTGAATTTGAAAGATTATTCTTTCTTTGGTTCTTTTGAGAACTAGTGAACTTATCAAGAATTTGCATTCTTGTGGCGTTCCAAATTTAGACTTATCACTCACCTTCTCATCTATTTCTTGAGTGTGGCGTCAATACCATTCTCTATACCTTTGGTTCATGTTTTCTTAAGCATTGGGTCAAGGTTTTGTTTGTCTTAAATCTGTTTAGAACTTTCTTGGGAAGTTGAAACTATAAATTAAGTGTGGGATTGAAAGTTTCATTGTGGGATTCGCATCATTTGGTATCAGAGCTAGTTTCTAATCAGGTTTGAATGTCTTATTTATTTTGATTATCAAAAGAAAAAAAAAGAGAAAAAAAAACGTACCAAAAAGATTCAAGTATTTCTACTTTCATCAAATTGAATTTGAGTTATTTATTTTCCTTGACATAGTTTACACACATATCAATTGTGTTGCTTTGCTTGCTTGCTTTCCTTTCTTCAATTTCCTTTTCATTCTTTGTGTCCTCTTAATTTCTTTTCTTTGTTAGTGTGCTGGATTGTCATATTTGGTGTGCCACTTGGGTTTTTTTTCTTTCTTGATTTTGTTTATTTAGTTCAATAAAGAACTGAAAGAGAGAATTAAGTGTGGTAAAAGGCAAAAGTTTGTGAGATCATTAGAGGGTAAAAGCCAATTTGTGTGTTAAACATGAGAGTTAAGTGACATCAAATTGAGTGAAACACGTGAGGGAGTGTTGTGAGGTCTTTTTGCTAACAATTTTTTTTCAGATCACAAATATGTCAAAAGATCAACAAGCTATAGACCAATCAATCATGCTTAAAGCCATGCAACAACAATTTGAGCACATTAACCTGATGTTTGGAGAGATCCGTGACAAATTGGAGAGGCAAGACACTGCCATAGCCAATCTACAAAGGGGGCAACAACCAATAGCTCCTAATGTAAGAGGTAATCAAGGGCGTGCTGTCATGGGAGAAGAAGATGGCGATGACATAGATGATTTTGATGACCAGGCCACCGTTGACATGCGTGGAAGAGATAATAGAAGGGCAAGACGTATAGATCGTGATTTGGGGAGTATAAAACTGAAAATTCCTTCCTTTCAAGGTAAAAATGATCCGGAAGCTTATTTGGAATGGAAAAAAAAGGTGGAGCTAGTATTTCATTGCCACAACTACTCTGAGGAGAAAAAGGTAAAACTAGCTGCTGTTGAATTTACTGATTATGCTATTATTTGGTGGGATCAACTTGTTTTGAGTAGGAGACGAAATCGTGAAAGGTCTATAAACACTTGGGAGGAGATGAAGGCCATCATGAGGAGGAGATTTGTTCCTAGTCATTATTATAGGGAACTGCACCAAAGGCTTCAAAGTCTTACACAAGGTTCTAGAAGTGTGGAAGATTACCACAAGGAGATGGAAATAATCATGATTCGAGCCAACATTGAAGAAGAACGAGAGGCCACTATGGCAAGATTTTTACATGGGTTAAATCAAGATATTGCTAATGTGGTTGACTTGCAGCACTATGTTGAGTTGGAAGACATGGTTCACATGGCCATGAAAGTGGAACGACAATTGAAAAAGAAAGGTTCCACTAGAACCAATTTGGGTTCATCTTCCTCCTGGAAGTCAAAATGGAGCAAAGATGAAAAGGTTGTTTCAAAGCCTAAGATTGAGCCAATCAAGGATCATAAAGAGGGAGGCAACCAAAGTAAAGGTAAATATGATTCCCAACACTCTAGAAATAGAGATATTAAGTGTTTTAAATGTTTGGGGACAGGTCGTATTGCATCTCAATGCCCAAATAAGAGAGTAATGATCTTGAGGGATGATGGTGATGTTGAAACCGAGAGTGAATCAGATGATGATCCTATGCCACCTTTGGAGGATGCTAATGATGGTGTAGAATATCCTGTTGATGGTAAATTGATGGTTGCTAGGCGTGCTCTCAACATGCAAGTTAAAGAGGATGCGGAGGTACAACGTGATAACATCTTTCATACTAGATGCCACATCAAAGATAAGGTATGTAGTATGATAATTGATGGTGGAAGTTGTACTAATGTAGCTAGCACTAGTTTAGTTGAAAAATTCAAGTTGAAAACTTTGAAACATCCGAGGCCATATAAGCTACAATGGCTGAATGATTGTGGGGAAGTTAAAGTAAATAAACAAGTGTTGGTTTCATTCTCTATTGGGAGATACAAGGATGAGGTTCTATGTGATGTAGTACCCATGCATCTTTGGACACATTCTTTTGGGTCGACCTTGGCAATATGATAGGCGTGTGACACATGATGGATACTTAAATAGATATTCTTTTGTAATGAATAAAAGGCAAATCACTCTTGTACCATTAACACCTAGGCAAGTGTATGAGGATCAAATGTCAATAAAAAAAGAGAGTGATACAAAAAATGAAAATGAGAGTACAAAAGAAAGAGAGATTGAGAGAAAAGCAAGTGAAAAGATAGAAAAAAATATTGTTGAGAGAAAAGAGAGGCAGCAAGTGAACTTGTTTGCAAAAGAGAGCGAGGTTAAGAGGGCTTTCTTTTCAAAACAGCCAATCGTTGTACTTTTGTGCAAAGAGGCTTGTTTACACACTAATGAGCTTAACGTTTCTTTGCCTAGTGCTATTGTGACTCTTTTGCAGGACTTTGATGATGTGTTTCCAAATGAAGTCCCTAACGGTTTGCCACCTATTAGGGAATTGAGCATCAAATAGACTTCGTCCTGGAGCTACCATTCCTAATAGACCTGCATATAGAAGTAACCCAGGAGACAAAGGAGCTTCAAAGGCAAGTTGAAGAACTCTTGGAAAAAGGGTATGTGAAGGAGAGCATGAGCCCATGTGCGGTACCCGTTTTACTAGTGCCCAAAAAGGATGGAACATGGAGGATGTGCGTTGACTGTCGTGCAATTAATAAAATCAGTGTAAAGTATCGACATCCTATTCCTAGACTTGATGACATGCTTGATGAATTGCATGGTTCTTGTGTGTTTAGTAAAATTGATCTTAAAAGTGGATATCATCAAATTAGGATTAGAGAGGGAGATGAGTGGAAAACTGCCTTTAAAACAAAATATGGTTTATATGAGTGGTTAGTGATGCCATTTGGGTTATCTAATGCACCTAGCACTTTTGTGAGGTTAATGAACCATGTTTTGCGTGCTTTTATTGGCAAATTCGTAGTTGTCTATTTTGATGATATTTTGATCTATAGCAAAGGCTTAGATGAACACATTGAACATTTGCAAAGTGTATTGACTGTTTTAAGGAAGGAAAAGTTGTATGCTAATTTGAAGAAGTGTTCCTTTTGTACAAATCAGATTGTTTTTCTTGGTTATGTTGTAAGTGCTAAAGGAATTGAGGTTGATGAAGAGAAGGTAAAGGCTATTAAAGAGTGGCCTACACCTAAAAGTGTAAGTGAGGTAAGAAGTTTTCATGGTTTGGCTAGTTTTTATAGAAGATTTGTGAAAGATTTTAGCACCCTTGCTGCACCATTAACTGAAATTGTGAAGAAACATGTGGGATTTAAGTGGGGTAGTGAACAAGAAAAGGCATTTAATCTAATTAAGGAGAAATTAGTTTCTGCACCATTACTTGCTTTACCTGATTTTACTAAAACTTTTGAAATTGAGTGTGATGCTTCAGGTATAGGTATTGGAGCTGTTTTGATGCAAGAAGGGCGTCCCATTGCTTATTTTAGTGAGAAATTGAGTGGAGCAGCCCTAAACTATCCTACCTATGACAAGGAGATGTATGCATTGGTGAGAGCTTTGGAAACTTGGCAACATTATCTTCTACCTAAAGAGCTTGTTATACACACTGATCATGAGTCCTTGAAGCATTTGAAAGGGCAAGGTAAGTTACATAAGAGACATGCCAAATGGGTTGAATTTATTGAGCCATTTCCTTATGTGATCAAATATAAACAAGGTAAGGAGAATGTGGTGGCTGATGCATTATCTAGAAGGTTTTCAAAGATGGCGCATTTCATTCCATGTCATAAAACTGATGATGCGACAAGCATAACTAATTTGTTTTTCAAGGAAATAGTCAGATTGCATAGAGTACCAAGGAGCATAGTTTCAGATCGAGATGCTAAGTTCTTGAGCCACTTTTGGAAAACTTTGTGGGGTAAGTTGGGTACTAAACTTTTGTTTTCTACTACTTGCCATCCACAAACTGATGGACAAAATGAGGTTGTAAATAGAACTCTGTCTACTTTACTGCGTGCCATTATTCAAAAGAACTTGAAAACTTGGGAAGAATGTTTGCCACATGTTGAATTTGCTTACAATAGAACTGTCCATTCAGCTACTAAATTTTCACCATTTGAGATTGTATATGGTTTTAATCCATTAACTCCTTTGGATTTATTACCTTTACCTATTGATGAGCGTGCTAGTATGGATGGTAAAAAGAAAGCTGAATTTGTCAAGCAATTGCATGAGAGAACACGTCAACACATAGAAAAGAGAACTGAACAATATGCTACTCAAGCCAACAAAGGACGTAAGCAAGTGGTTTTTCAGCCTGGAGATTGGGTTTGGGTGCATATGAGAAAGGAGAGGTTCCCAGCACAAAGGCGTTCCAAGTTACTTCCAAGGGGAGATGGTCCATTTCAAGTGGTTGCACGGATCAATGACAATGCCTACAAATTGGATCTTCCTGGTGAGTATAATGTGAGTGCTACTTTCAATGTTTCTGATCTATCTCCTTTCGATGTAGGTGAAGATTCGAGGATGAATCCTTTTGAAGAGAGGGGGAATGATGAGAACCATCAAGGGACCATAAAACTTCAAGTGATCCTTTGCACATTCATGGAGGCCCAATTACAAGAGCAAGAGCCAAAAAGATGCAAGCTGCTTTAAATGGATTAATTGAGAAAATATGGATTGAAAATGCAATTCAAGATGCAAGACATCATGAATTGGGCTTGAAGAGAAGACAAGGCATTGTGGGCATTATTCAAGTCATTGGGCAGCCAAATACACAAGTTGTATCAAATGCAGAAAGGTCAAATTCGGAATAAAAACTGTATTGATTGAGCCAGAACTAAAGTGAAAGCTATATACCGTTAGAAATATAATTAAGTTAGCTTTCCAATAAATTTTACAGAGCTGGATTTGGAGTTCTCTAGAAGGAGTTATGACCAATTCTTTACAGCTTGTTCAGACTTGGGATTTTCAACGAATCCTTTGTTTTTCAACTTATTTCTTTGTTTTGTTTCAAGCTTGTCAATGTGTAAGGTAAGTCTACCATCAATGATGGTGGGCTAACATTAAGTTTTTCAAAGATAGCATTGATTATGGTGGGTTGGTGAAGACTTTTGAAACATCTTTTGACAAACCTACTTGGAAGGTTGTTCCAATGTTTCCATTTGTATTTTTAGGATCTTGGGTTTCTTTTAGCCTATTTAAATTCAGCAACCTTGGTATGTAAGGATTTGGAGATTAATGTTATTTGAATTTGAAAGATTATTCTTTCTTTGGTTCTTTTGAGAACTAGTGAACTTATCAAGAATTTGCATTCTTGTGGCGTTCCAAATTTAGACTTATCACTCACCTTCTCATCTATTTCTTGAGTGTGGCGTCAATACCATTCTCTATACCTTTGGTTCATGTTTTCTTAAGCATTGGGTCAAGGTTTTGTTTGTCTTAAATCTGTTTAGAACTTTCTTGGGAAGTTGAAACTATAAATTAAGTGTGGGATTGAAAGTTTCATTGTGGGATTCGCATCAATGGCCCCCCATGATTCGTCACTTGCATCAGTCTGCAATATTCATCTGCCATCGAGTATCCAGCATATCAATTCGGGCTGAATCCAAGTTCAGAGATTCTGGATTGAAGATTTTAGCAAATTTGTTAGATTTTGCCACAGGGGATTGGGATGGTGAAAATCAGCATGAGACTCGAGATAAAACTTTAAAAACCGAGGTGGTTGTGAAGAGTTTTCCATTGACTGCTTGCCAAGATGCGTGAATTACAGAGATGAGAGATTCATGTAATCTTCATCGGATGAGCTGTCAGTTGCATCTTTATCTCTTTTTGGCAAAGGGAATTTGTCATCTTGTAAAAACATGTTTAGAGGCTGCAGAATGGGTTGGAAAATTTGGACCATGGTTTTTTGGTAATGGTGGAGAGGTGGTAAATAATGTTGGCCTTTGCCTTTCTGACTCAATTTGTTCAAGTTCGGCTCATGACTCATGCTTTAATTATTACAAGCCAAATTTCAAAAAAAAAGCAAAAGATGCCAAGATGCGTGAATTACGGAGATGAGAGATTCATGTAATTTTCATCCTTATGGCCCAACCTGACGACACCGAACCCGCTTAATCCTCAAGAACTAACCCATTCTTTGACATACCCTCAGATATTGAGGAAGATCCATCAGACGCAACCTCAGCCCCAACCCGGCCTGCCCCAACTAATCATAAACCTTCAAATGGTTCATGGTTCACTTTTGATGATATCCCTGTTGCTAAATGGAGAGACAGATTATCTGAAATGGCTGCTTGGACAAATCTCCAAATGTCAAGAGCAAATGCCACTACCGCATCCGTCCTTAGAGAACTTGCTACTCGTTTTACGGGAACTTTAAGAGATTGGTTTGATACTTTAGAAGAGTACAGACAATTACAGTTTGTGCAACTACCTAATGTCTCATCTGCTCTTTCTATCATTCATGAGCAATTCATTGGAGAATCAGCCACAAACCATCTGGATCCAATGACCACCCCTCTTCTGATTGGCGTAAGATATTTTGACCTTGGCCACCCTGTCGCCCAGATCATCAATAAAAGGATATCTTGTCTATCCTGCCAAACTTAATGGCCACTTTCTTTGGGATTCCGCATGCTTGGGTTTCCAGCTGATATACTCAAGTGGAAAACAGAAAACTCTAAAACATTTTCAGTTTTTACAAAGAGAAGCTGAGGTGCCTTATATAGAAAATCATCAAGGACAGGACCCCAACATTATTTACCACCTCTCCACCATTACCTCCCCTCAGTCCAGCATTCCATCCCATTTTTAAGACCAAAGGGTAAAATTGTCCATTGATAGTGGGCATTGGGAATGCAAAAGGCAGTTTTGTAACTTTCGGATGGTTTAATGCCTCAAAGAATTATTAAAAGATAAAGAGCCTTTCCAAAATGCATGCAAAAAGCCTTATTTGCAGATCAAATGCAAGGGATTGGGATGGTGAAAGTCAGCATGAGACTCGGGACAAAACTTTAAAAACCTTGTGGAAATGTCTTGGAAAGCACAATTGCCACCAATAACATTGAATTCCTTGGAATGACTATCAAAGATGGCCACTATCAGCTAGGAAAGCACATTGCCCAAGAGCTCATCCACTTTCCAGATCAGAATCTTTCCAAAAACCAAATTCAGTAGTTCCTTGGTATTATCAATTATATCAGGGATTTTATTCCTCATGTTGATCACCACACCCGCCAGCTGTCAGCTCTACTGAAAAAGAATCCACCTTCGTGGAACACCAACCACACACTTACTTTTAGTTACCCAAATTTTTAGAATCCCAATTCACCCTCTTGGGTTGCCTCGTTAATATTTCATAAATTTGTTGCACTAACTACTTGTCAAAGTGTACCTTTTATTTCAAGCTAGTCCTTCATTTCTAATCAACCACATAATGTCTCTTTTCATCGTCTATAAATTCCAACACCTCATATGGAGCTTTACTAGCTTTCAGCACAATCAATTTCCTTGAAGCTTTGGATATTTTTTCCAATTTTCTATGCAATCTTGGAGGCAAATCAGAGTCCCACATTGCCGTCCTTTCTCTTCTTCGAATAAGCCTTTAAAGGATTGGTTTTTTAAATCTTATAAATTCAAGCAATTAAAGGAATGGTTTTTTCCTATACTCATTGAGTAGAGAATTCCAACTCTCTAAAATATTAATAGTAACATGATCAATCTTGAAAAAAGGATCGAAAGTATGACATGCCAATGTTTCTAGTTCATTATGCATCAACCGTTATGTAGCCTTTTTCTTGAGTTCTTTAATTTTTTTAATTTCCTTTTCAAATTCCACTCAGTTTGTTGCTCTCACAGCCTTCATGAAATTCACATAAATATGTTTTGCACAATGTCTTATGGCACACACTTGGGAAAAACTTCATCAATTGCCAAGATGTTCCTTCAACAAGTCAAGAAACCACTTCCAACTGTCCTTGTACTCAACATCACAAATGCAAAATGCTAGTCGGAATATGTCGTTGTTGGCATTAAGTATAATAGCTGTCAATAAGATATCGCTAAGTGATGTCTTAAGGTGTCAACCATCAACTCCAATGAACCTTCTACATCCACTTATAAACCCATTATTTAGTGCATCAAAACTTATGAATATCCTCTTGAAGTATGTCTTTACACCTTGATAAATATTTATTGATTTAAAAATAAAAATTTATGCAATTTTAGCTACTTTGCCTCTGAGATAAAAAACTTTGAAACAATTTCATCTCGGGTTATACAACCCAAAACAGACTTTCCTTTAGTCTAAACAGGGTACCAAACCAGATAAGAAATGATCAAAAGTTTTCTGATGCACAGGATCCTTGCAAAAGGCAAGTGCAGAGCATACTTCCTTTAGTTTCAAAATGAACAAATTTAATTCTTTATTTCGTTTCTTTCTCTAGAGCTTCATTTGCAGAGAGAGAGAGGAGAGTTTAGAAATTCATGGTTTTTGGAAGCACACAAGTTTATTTCTTGAAAACTTCTATATCTTACAAGGGAGGGGAGAATTCTTTATATAGGAGAATTCTCGGGAAGATAGGATAGGACCCCTATCTTTTGCAAAAGCAAAAGTAAAAGACACACAACTTTAATTATGACAAAGTGACAAAGTGTGCTTTAATAATTAAAGCATGACTTTGACAAAAGCAAAAGCTTAAAGTAAAAGCAAACCTTAATAATTATACAGGACAAAACCATAAAGTAAAACATAATTATTACAACAAGACAAACTACTTTATGGGGAGCGGAGATTCATGTAGTCGTCTTCAGATGAGCTTTCGATTTCATCGGGATCAGTGTCGCGAGAGGTTGGTGGGAAAAGGGTTTTAGAGAGCTTTGGATGCTTACAGTGGGGACCACGGCAAGGTTAATAAGGACATTCTCTTAAGTATCCTAGTTTGGAGGGTGAGGACTGGGACTTGGGACTTGGCATTTGAGTGGCTTTGTCAACTTTGGAGGGTTGGGAGGATGGTCCTGGTGGTTGGGATGATGATCCTGGTTCATACATGGTTGGTTGTGGAAACTGTTGGAGATGTTGGCTGAGGGGAAGGAATTCTTCCCATGGATCTTGGGAGTCTTGGTAAAGGAAGTCAGTGTAGTTTGGTCGTTCTTCTTTAATGATGATGCATGTGGACTTTGGTTTGGGGATCATGATGAGGTCATGTTGTGGACCTAAGGAGGTGTGGAAGATGTCTTTATGTGGCGGAGTTTGGTGGTTTAACTGACAAAGGTAGTTGTGCAGGGTGGATTGGATTTCATTGTCAATGACAGCTGGGTGAGGTGCAGTAAACCATTCATATACCTGGTCTTGAGTTCAGAAGAGATTTGTATCTGGATGTTGGAAGTATGGCCTGTGAATGATAAATACTGATGTGAACAGGTTGTACGTTCAAGATTGTAAATCTCTGACAGTTGTTGTAGCTTCTTTCTCCACCATGGTATTAAGGAGAACCATTGAAGTACGGTCCAGGTAAGAGAGGTGGCTTTGTCAGGATTAAGAAGATGTTCCAAAGTGGGAGTAATTGGGAGGACTAACATGGTTGCATAAAGGACAGTTAGGCACCAGATGTACCATAACACATCTTCAACAAAAACGAAAGTTTAGATGGGTTTCTCTAAATGGATCAAGGGTTAAACCTGTAAGGAACAAATTTTCTGGGTGGAAGGTGGAAAATGGAAAGGGGTCTGTGACAAGGTAGGCTTTCATAAAGAAGCAGAAAAGAGCTTTCTTTGCAAACTCTTGGATAGCAAAGACAGAGGAAAAGTTTTTGTTAAAGGGGAAAGTTTTCTTGGTGAGGGCTTCTGGAGGTAGGGATGTAGCCATGGAGATGATCGGAAAGTGGTATGTTGTGGAAAACAAAGTGAGAGGATTTTTTGGCTTTGAGAGTCTAGAGAGAATATCATGGATAAGGTTCTGGGATCCCTTTATATGCTTAACCGAAAAATCATATTTGGAAAACCAATCTTTTAATCTGAGTAACATCTTTTCGGGAACAGTTTTACCTTTGAAATTGAGAATATTGGGGAAGGCTGAACTGTCCATTCGGATGAGAAAATGGTGTCCAATCAGATGATACTCAAACTTTTTGATGCCATTCTTTACTGCTAAGATTTCTTTGAACACGCTATGGTAATGCTTTTGTGTGTCAGAAAATTATCCGCTAGCGTAAGCGATAAAGTGTTCTTTTCCATTGGTATCTTCAAGGAGGATGGCACCCCATGATTCATCACTTGCGTATGTCTGTAGTATGCGCTTGCCATCAGTAATCAACTTTAAAGGAGGCAGATTTTGCGTAATTTGCTTGAGGGTAGTGACAGCATTTGTGTGGTCATCATTCCACTCTGGGGGCTTCTTTTTTAATAAAATCGAGAGGTGACAAGTGTAGTGATCCACATGTGGGATGAAATCACGGATGTAATTGATAATGCCAAGAAACTATTGAACTTGTTTTTTGGAAAAGTGCTAATCTGGAAAGTGAAGCAACTCTTGGGTAATGTGCTTTCCTGGCTGATAATGACCATCTTTTATTATCATACCAAGGAATTCAATAGTGTCTGTAGCAATGGTGCTTTTCTTGGCTGATAACATGATTCCATGACTGTGGACAATATCATAGAATTGAGTTAACAACTGGTGATATTCATCATGTGATCCTGAAAAAAGCAAGATATCATCAATGTAAACCAATGCACGATGCAGGATAGGGTGAAAAATGTTGACCATGGATTTTTGAAAAATGGACGGGGCAGTTTTGAGGCCAAAAGGTAGGACTGTCCATTGGAAGTGGGCATTTAGGATACAAAAGGCAGTTTTGTAACGTTCAGTGGGTTCAATGCCTAATTGCCAAAAACCTGATTTTAAATCAAAATTTGAAAAGATCTGGGCATTTTTGAGAAAAGTAAACATGCTTTGTCGACGAGGCAAAGGAAACTTGTCATCTTGCAAGAACATGTTTAATGGCTGATAGTCAATGACTAAGCGTTTCTTTCCTCGGACAATTTCAAAATGCTTTTCAACATAAAAGGCTTGGCAAGCCCATTGAGAACTTGTGGGCTCAATTAGACCTTGGGCTAATAGTTGTGAACATTCTTTTTGGGCTAGGAGTAAGTCAGAAGGACTCATTCCTGGATGAGTAGCTTTGGTAGGGTTAATGTCTTCATTGAGCTTGAAAGGTAACTTAATGAAGAAAGACTTATTTTTCCACAATGGGTTTGGATGGGTGAACTCAGAATGGGACTCTGGACAGAAACTCAAAAGTTTGGTTGAAATATCCTGGTAGGACTGGGGGGTTTCAGACAGATTGTAGAGTTTCAGAATGTTTATGAATGGTTTGGACATGGACTTGACTCGAATTCCGGTGGGAATGATGTGGAGGTGTTTGATCTAGTGAAGAATGTCAAAACCTAACAAGAAATCCTTATTAGGAAGGGTTGAACCAATAACTTTGGTCCATATGACACAATTGGGGAAAATTTGAATGCCAAATTTCTCTACCATGGTATGGGGGAGAACCATTCAAGTAATGTCAAGGAGATGTGCCAAAGTGGGAGTAATTGGTAGGACCAACTTGGTGGCATAAAGGACTGTTAGGCTTTGCCATTGACAGCTTTGGAATGTTCTTCAGATTCGATCCAGTATTGTGATGGAAGAATGTGTGGGTTTGACATGCTTCGTTGGGTGCCAGTATCTATGAGACCAATTGCTGGAATGGGCCTTTGGAATTTTGAGGGCAAGATCTGGAGTTTGATAGAAGGTAGAGGAACAGTAGTGTCGAGGGACAGTAATTGTTGGTGAAAAATCAGTTGGGACTGATCATTGTCTGAGTCATCAGAGGAATTCTGCAGTGCGAACACAGTTTCATCATTGGGTTCATCTTGTTCAGAGAAATAGAATTCTAGTTCATCATTCTCAGGAGAGTAATCTGTAGTAGCTTGGAGATGCTCAACTAGCCGAATAGATTTTTCCCTTTTGTTAGGACAATCTTTGGCAAAATGACCTTTTCTTTTGTAGATGAAACATCGGCTTGACTTTCGCCGTTTAAGGTCTCTGGAAGAAGATGACTTCTTTCGAAAGAATCGGTAAGGCTTTCTGGAGCGGCAAGGTCTAGAAGAAAATTCTGGAGTCGTGAATTTCTTAAAATGCTTTTTCTTCTTAGAGCTGCAATCATAATCTGTTTTTCTTTTTGCATTTAATCTGCAAATAAGACTTTGTCTTTCAACAGTTCTTTGAAAAACTGTTTCTGCTCACAAAGTTTGTCAAGACAAGTTTTGGCAAGCTGGAAGATTTTGCCAAGAGAGATATTGTCAAGGGCAAGATTGGATGCGGTGAGTTGTCTCTGTATGTCTGGTTGGAGCTCTTCTGGAAGAGAAGCCAAAAAGACATGCTTTAATGTCGGCTCATTGAATCCATTAAGCTTATAGAACAGTAGGGACATTCGTTTATAATGGAAGTCAAGATCCTTAGAATTGAGGGAACAACATTTCATGTTGAGATAGTCTCGTCGTGCGGCTTCAAAAACTGCAGAGGGGTCTCCAAGGAATTGATCATGGATAACCGCAAGGGCACTCGAGACTTCTGGTAATTGAACAAATTGTAATTGTCTGTATTGGCCTAAAGAATCAAACCAATCTCTTAGAGCACCCATAAAACGAGTAGCAAATTCTCTAAGGACTGATTCAGTTGTGGCTCCTGGCCTTAGCATTTGGAGGTCAATCCAGGCAGACATTTCATTAAGTCGGTCATGCCATTTATGAGATGGAAGGTCATCAAATGTGAACCATGGGCCATTGGAAGATTTCTGACTGGGTGGATTGGTCTGGGCCTGGGCTGGAGGAGGTTGGTTTGTTGCCGAAGATTCAGACATTTCTTCTTCAACTTCGGAGGGAATATCAACATATGGTTCTGTATGAGAGGTTTGGCCGTGGGTAGGTTGATCAGGTTAAGCCATCAAGATTCTGGTAATATCAGCATATGACTTTTCAGAGTCACTAGTGGATGCTGAAGATGTTGTATCAGTGTTAGTATGGCTATCAGAAACAGCTAGATTTGAATCATAAGTTTGATCATCTGTGGAAGATGAGTGGTCAACTGTGTGGGCACTAAACTGGTGCATGGGTTCTTTATACTTGGATTGGGTAGGAGGTTGGGATAAAGATGCTGATGGATGGGCTGGTGGTGATGCTGGTGTATAGCCAGGAGATTGTTGGCCAGGGATGGAAATGGATGAATGATGAATTGTGACGGGTCGCGGTTGTGATTTAGGCTTTGGATTATCCTGAAAAAGAGTATAAGTCATACCAAATAATTTTGAGGGATCATACTGTCGGATAGGGGAAAACATAGAAGCAAATGGATGATAAGTTGGACCGACATAAGGGATAGGAGGTGATGTAGAAAAAAGGGTAGGTCTTTGTTTGTCAGATTCAATCTGAGCAAGCTCAGCCTTTAAGCGCCTGATTTCCTTTTCTTTTTGATCAAATTCGGGACTAGAATAGCGCTGGGCGAGCATGGTTCGTAACTCGAAATCGATTTGAGTAATTCTGGACAAGAGATTTTGGTGGATTTGCTGCATCTGTGCAGTGATGGAATCAACTTTCGTCTCAAGTTGTTCAGTTCGTAAACTGATTTTTTCAACTTTGGAATTGATATGTAACAAAGTATCATTTTGTGCTCTGGCATTTTGGGTTTGCCAGTTGAGGACAGATTCAAAAGGTTTGGGAGGTTCGAGGTGGCCAGTAGGGGTAATGGCTGAAGGAATAAAAGGTTTGGACACAACATTTCGTTGGGGGTCGATGTGAGGTGGAAGAAAACATCATACAAGACAGTGGTGGTATTGGATTTGGGATTGGTGAAGGAGTCTCAGATTTGCAATGCTTTGCAATCCATTTGAGTTCTTTTTTGTAAAAAGGTAATGGAGCTAGTGGAGGTGGAGGCTCTTTTGGTGATTTGGGTTCATAGGGTTGACATGAGGCTGGAGGCTTTTTCTTTTTGGGTTTCTTTTTCCTGGTTGTTGCATAGTCATCATCTTCGTCCCAATCATTCCAGCAAGAACAATTTGGGTCACACATACCAGAGCCAGGGGCATCCCAGAGGAAATGGCCATTGTGTTTTGCTGGATAAACAGGGTAGCCTTCAGAATTGAACCCTATAATAGGTAGATCTTCTTGAGCTGTCTAGACAGCTGTGATCATTGAAGAATAGGTGAAAGAGAGCCGATGAGGCTCTTGTGGAGTACTAGGAGGTGGTTTAAAAGTCATTTTGACTGTGCCATCTTGTCGTCTTTCAAACATACTTTCATATGTCTGAATTGGAGCTATATTGTTATGAAAATGTTCATAATTGGAGATCCATTCAAGAGGCATAAGTTTGATGAGCTCGTGATGGGGAATTTGTCTTGGAATCTGGATGATGGTGGGAATTTGGTCAGATTCTGCTAACACCATAAGGGTGTCAGAGTGATGTTCTGGAGTGGGTAGATCTAAGGCATGATTTTGAAGCCTATAGACCAGTTGGTGGTGTAAGGTGGCAATTTTGGCGGATGAAATTTGTTCTGCTCCTTGAATTTGGACTTGAACTTTCAAGGTTGTGGGCAAGTTGGGATCTTGAAGAGAAAGGTTGAAGTTTGGATAAAAGGTGAGTAAAACACTTCCTGCATGGAGGGTTGTAAGGACAGTGCCGATAACAGCATCTTGGTATTGTTTAAACCGAGTATCAAGAATAGCAATGCGAGCGGTGACCGGTAACCCTTTTCTCCCATGAAGGGTAAGGATTAAGCGGATTCCTCCAAGATGGAGATGGGTATAACCTTCTCTTTTCCAATTAGAAAGCAATTCGGAGGGTATTTCCAAAGTAACATATTGTTCAGCAGAGGTTGCTTGAAGAGCACATTGATCCAGGCAAGAAGACTGGATATATTCTTTAGGGTGTGGCCGTCTGGTAGAGATCAGGGTGCGAATACTACGGGTAAAGGAACTGGGGCGTTTATATAGCTTGTAAGGGCTGATGAGAAAGTAGGAGGACTCACTGATTTGGGCTGATTCAGGGATGTAGGAATATTCTACAAGGTTTTCGATCTTATTGGTGGTATGAGAAGTGCAAGATTTAGGTAAAGAAAGAGTAGAAGAAAGAGTAACGGGATTGGAAGGAGCTGAAGATGAAGTGGAACTAGAAGCCATGAATGAGAAACTCTCTCTGCTCGTGAAGCACTAGAAATCAAAGGAGAACAAAGAATCAAATCATACCATTCGAGTTATGAAAAATAGATGTTAAGAAAGCGAAAGTTTCAAGGACAGGTATGGCTCTGATTAAGCATGAGCATGGAATGATAAATGTTACATAATAGTTTCACTATATGTGATATCAAATCTACTTTGTTGTTTGTGATGTGTTTGCTTATTTGTATTAGTTGTTTGAATTGTGTGAATTCATGAATCATGCGTTAAATTGGTCTTTAAGACATTTCGGATCAATGAAATGATTTTGAAATGGATTAATTGTTGGCCAAAAAAGAAAACAGATTACCATTTATTCAATAAACGGTTAACCATTTTTGTACAAAAACTAGGGAAAATATTTAGGAAGATAACGGTTCGCCGACTTCATAATAACGACTCACCATTTTTGTAAAATTTTAGTGAAGCATTCTGGAATGATATTGGCTCACCGATCTTAATAATGGCTCACCGTTATTGCGTGATAAGTGCACAGTAAACTGTTTTCTTCATTTTCTTTTGGCCTTGAACTGTTTTCTCTCATCACCGTAACTGCAACTCTCTCTCTCTAAAATCACTCATTTTCTTTGCAATTTCTTTCCAAATTGAAGCCATAGAATTCTTCTCCAACAAGTTTAGAACATTTCTATCATATTAAAATCTAGTTTTAAGCCCCAAATAAAAAATTCCCAATTTTGAAACCCTAGTGCAAACCGAACCTATTTCTTTCAATTTGACCACAAATTTCTTCATTTCTTAATTAGTTAAGCCCATAAACACCTTCATGGCTATGAAGGACCTTCAAGACCTGAGCGACAAGTTAAATAACAGGCTAGCAGGAATCCTACTCGTCCCTCTCTAGTAGTTGAGTTCGAAAGGTTCATTTTCCTTCTCCTTCTCTGGCTAGGAGGTTCCAAACTCTCTTTATAATGCGTAAGTTAACTGATTCCTTCTTTGTTATTTTAGATGATTTTGAGGAATTGGTTGTTTATAATAGTAATGTGAAGGAGTACCATGGGAGACTGCCTTAATCTAGAGGAGAAAGTGTATCAAAACCACATTAGAATTTTCTACTCTAATATGGAGCTTTTGGCTACTAGGTTGGATCGACTAGTTATACCCATTGAGTTTACTGTGGAGGATTTGAATTCCATTCTAGGGACTAATCATATAGGACTAGAACTCTATACTTCTCCGAAAGAACTCCAGTTTAACTGTTTTTCTCATGTAGATACAGTTAGGAATATTTATATACGTCGAGACCTTTCCGATGATGTTTGCTTACTGCCTTTTCAGTCTCAGTTGTTGCCCATGCAGATTAGAATCCTTCATAGTATTCTCCAACATATAGTTACTCCTAGGAAATGGCATAGTGATGAGGTCACTCGCTTGGATGTTGGTTTGCTGGACTGTCTGTATTGACCGAAAGAATCAAACCAATCTCTTAGAGCACCCGTAAAACGAGTAGCAAATTCTCTAAGGACGGATTCAGTTGTGGCTCCTGGTCTGAGCATTTGGAGATCAATACCATTTTGGGTGAAAACTTTGGAAACCATTTTCTTTCTCGGGCTATATAACCCAAAACAGACTTTCCTTTAGTCTAAAACAGGGTACCAAACCAGATAAGAAGTTGTTTCAAAAGTTTTCTGATGCACAGGATCCTTACTGGAAGGCAAGTGCAGAGCATACTTCCTTAGGTTTCAAAATGAACAAATTTAACTCTTTATTCCTTTTCTTTTCCCTAGGCCTTCATTTGCAGAGAGAGAGAGGAGAGTTTAGAAATTCATGGTTATGAAAACACACGAGAGTTTTTTTCTTCAAACTTCTCTGTTAACTTACTTTACAAGAGAGGAGAGAACTCCTTTATATAGGAGAAATCTCAGGAAGATAGGACAGGATCCCTATCTTTTACAAAAGCAAAAGTAAAAGTTACATCATGACACACCTTTAATAATTACAAAGGGACAAAGTGCTTTAATAATTAAAGCACGATTTTGACAAAAGCAAAAGCAAAAGCTTAAAGTAAAAGCAAGCTGCAATAATTATACAAGACAAAGGGATAAAGTAAAACACAATTATTACAAGAAGACAAACTACTTTATGGAGAGTGGAGATTCATGTAGTCATCTTCAGAGGAGCTGTCCGTTGCGTCTGGGTCCGTGTCACCAGAGTGCTTTTGGAAAAAAGATTTGGAGAGCTTTGGATGCTTGCAGGAGGGACCACAGCATGGTGGCTGAGGGCAATGATAGTCTTTGGGAGTACACTTTGGAGTATACCTGGGGGAGGTTTGGGTGGCTTTGTCAACTTTGGAGGGTTGGACTGGGGTCTTGGAAGGTTGGATTGATGGTCCTGGGTCAGAAGGTCCGGGTTCATCCATTGTTGGTTGGGGAAACTGGTTAAGGTGTTGGCTGAGAGGAAGAAATGCATCCCATGGGTCTTGGGAATCCTGGAACAGGAAGTCAATGTAGTCTGGTTTTTCTTCCTTGATAATGATACATGGCGGACGGAGTAGGGATCATGATGAGGTCATGTTGTGGACCTAAGGAGGTGTGAAAGATATCTCAGTGCGGAGGAGTTTGATGGTTCAATTGACAAAGGTAATTGTGCAGGGTGGTCTGGATTTCATTTTCAATGACAGCTAGATGTGGTGCAGTGAACCATTCATATACCTGGTCTTGAGTCCAAAAGAGGTTTGTATCTGGATGTTGGAAATATGGCCTGTGAATGATAAAGTCTTATGTGAACATTTGGGCTTCAGGGGCCGGCATACGATCAAGATTGTAAATCTTTGTTAGTTGCTATAACTTTTTTCTCCACCATGGTATTGGGGAATACCATTCAAGTAATGTCCAGACTAGAGAGGTAGCTTTGTCGGGATTAAGGAGATGGGTCAAGGTAGGAGCGATTGGTAAGATCAGCTTGGTAGCATAAAGAACAGTTAGGCACCAAAGGTACCATAACTCATCTTCAGTGATTTCTCTGGATGGGTCAAGGGTCAAACCTGTAAGGAACAGGTTTTCAGGATGGAAGGTGGAAAATGGAAATGAGTCGGCCATAAGGTAGGCTTTCATGAAAAAGCGAAAAACAGCTTTCCTTGCAAACTCTGGGATAGCAAAAACAGAGGAGAATGTTTTATTAAGGGGAAAAGTCTTTTTGGTGAGAGCTTCTGGTGGAAGGGAGGTAGCCATGAAGATGATGGGAAAATGATAGGTGGAGGAAATTAAGGCTAGAGAGTGTTCTGGTTTTGAAAGTCTGGAGAGCATATCAGGGATGAGGTTCTGGGATCCTTTTATATGCTTGACCGAAAAGTCATATTTGGAAAACCAACCTTTTAATCGGAGTAACATCTTTTCTGGAAAGCTTTCACCTAAAATGGTATCAGAGCCAAACCCTTTCATTTTCCCAAAGTGGTATAATTTATATCTTTATTTATGCTTTGCTCTTTAGACTTCAGGCGCAGAGAGAACTTCTCATTCATGGCTTCCACTTCATCTTCAACTCCAGTTACTCTTTCTTCTACTCTTTCTTTGCCCTGCTCTTGTACTTCTCATACCACCAATAAAATTGAAAACCTTGTTGAATATTCCTACATCCCTGAATCAGCCCAAATCAGTGAGTCCTCCTACCCTCTCATTAGCCCTTATCAGTTGTATAAACGACCTAGCTCTTTTACCCGCAGTATTCGCACCCTCATCTCTACCCGACGCCCTCACCCTAAAGAATATATCTAGTCTTCCCGCCTGGATCAGTGTGCTCTTCAAGCCACCTCTGCTGAGCAATATGTCACTCTGGAGATTCCCTCCGAGTTGCTCTCCAACTGGAAACGAGAAGGTTATACTCATCTTTATCTTGGAGGCATCAGATTAATCCTTACTCTTCATGGAAGAAAAGGATTACCGGTTACAGCTCGCCTTGCTATGCTTGATACCCAGTTTAAACAGTACCAAGATGCTGTTATTGGCACTGTTCTTACAACCCTCCATGCAGGAAGTGTTTTACTTACCTTTTACTCAAACTTCAACCTTTCTCTCTAAGATCCCAACTTGCCGACAACCTTGAAGGTTCAAGTCCAAATCCAAGGTGCTGAACAAATTTCCTCTGCCAAAATTGCCACCCTACACCATCAATTGGTCTATAGGCTTCAAAATCATGCCTTAGATCTACCTACTCCAGAACATCACTCTGACACCCTCATGGTCTTAGCTGAATCTGAACAGATCCCCACCATAATCCAGATCCCAAGATAAATTCCCCGTCATGAGCTCATCAAGCTTATGCCTCTTGAATGGATCTCCAACTATGAACAGTTCCATACTAATACAGCTCCAGTTCAGACATCTGAAAGCATGTTTGAAAGAAGACCAGATGGAACGGTCAGAATGACATTTAAACCACCTCCCAGCACTCCTCAAGTGCCCCATCGGCTCTCTTTTACTTATTCTTCAATGATCACTACTGTTCAAACAGCCCAAGAAGATCTGCCTATTACAGGGTTCAATTCTGAAGGTTACCCTGTTTATCCAGCCAAGCACAATGGCCATTTCCTATGGGATGCCCCTGGCTCAGGCATGTGTGCCCCAAATTGTCCCTGCTGGGATGACTGGGAAGTGGACGATGATTATGCTACCAAACGGAAAGGGAAAACCAAAAAGAAAAAATCTCCTGTCCCTTGTCACTACAGTCACCCTAAACCACCAAAAGACCCTCCACCGCCACCAGCTCCTTTACCCATTTATAAAACAGAAATTCAATGGATTGCAAAGCATTGCAAATCTGAGATATCTTCCCCTGTTCCAGATCCACTTCCACCACTAAATTGTATGATGTTTTCAGATTATTCTTCTTCCTTTCCTCCTTTAGAAGCCCACATAGATCCCCAACAGAATGTTGTGTCCAAACCTTTTATCCCTTCACCCATAACCTCAACTAGTCATCTAGAAACTCCCAAACCTTTTGAATCGGTCCTCAATTGGCAAACTCAAAATGCCAGAGCACAAAATGATACTTTGTTGAATATCAACTCCAAAGTTGAGAACATCAGTCTACGAACTGAACAACTTGAGACAAAAGTTGACTCCATCACTGCACAGATGCAGCAGATCCACCAAAATCTTCAGTCCAGAATTATTCAACTTGATTCTGAGTTACGAACCATGCTTGCCCAGCGCTATTATGGCCCAGAATTTGACCAAAAGGAAAGGGAGATCAGACGCTTAAAAACTGAGCTTTCTCAAATTGAATCCGACAAACAACGCCCTTCTCTTTTTACTCCATCACCTCCAATTCCTTCCATTGGCCCCACTTATCATCCCTTTGCCTCTATGCTTTCCCCTATCAGACAATATGAGCCTTCTAAGTTATTTGGTATGACTCATACACTTTATAGAGGCAATCCATTGCCACCACCACCACCCAAGCCAAAACCAAAGCTTAAACCTCATCCACGACCTGTCACAATTCATCCATCTTCTACTACTACCTCTGACCAACAATCACCAGGTTATACGCCGGCATCACCGCCTGCACCACCCTCATCCCAACCTCCTCCTCAGTCCAAGGATAAAGAACCCATGCACCAATTCAGTGCCCACACAGTTGACCATTCCTCTAGTACAGATGGCCAAACTTTTGATTCAAATCTAGCCGTTTCAGATCGTCATACTGAGACTGACACAGAATCTTCAGCATCCACCAGTGACTCTGAAAAATCTTATGCTGATATCACCAGAATCTTGATGGCTCAACCTGATCAACATACCCAAGGCCAAACATCCCGAACCGACCCATATGTTGATATCCCTTTCGATGTCAAAGAAGAGATGCCTGAATCTTCTGCCACAAACCAGCCTCCTCCGGCCCAACCTAGTTCATCTAGCCAAAAATCATCAAATGGTCCATGGTTCACCTTTGATGATATCCCCTCTTATAAATGGCGTGACCGCCTTAATGAAATGTCTGCCTGGATTGATCTCCAAATGCTCAGACCAGGAGCCACAACTGAATCCGTCCTTAGAGAATTTGCTACTCGTTTTACGGGTGCTCTAAGAGATTGGTTTGACTCTCTCGGTCAATACAGACAATTACAGTTTGTTCAATTACCAAAAATCTCCAGTGCTCTTGCCATTCTTCATGATCAATTTCTTGGAGACCCAGCTGCAGTCTTTGAAGCTGCACGCCGAGACTATCTCAGCATGAAATGCTGCTCACTCAATGCTAAGGATCTTGATTTCCATTACAAGCGCATGTCTCTGCTTTTCTATAAGCTTAATGGATTCAATGAGCCAACCTTGAAGCATGTTTTCTTGGCCTCTCTTCTAGAAGAACTCCAACCAGATATACAGCGGCAGCTCACCGCCTCCAATCTTGTCATTGAGAACATCTCTCTTGGCAAAATCTTTCTGTTTGCCAAGACATGCCTTGACAAACTCTGCGAACAGAAGCAGTTTTTCAAAGAACTGTTGAAAGACAAAGAGCCATTTCGGAGTGCTTGCAAAAAGCCTTACTTGCAGATCAAATGCAAACAAAAGAAGGAATGTGATTGCAGTTCAAAGAAGAAAAGGCATTTTCGGAAGTTCAAAACCCTGGAATTTTCCTCCAAACCCCGCAGGTCCAGAAAACCTTACAGATTCTTCCGTAAGAAGTCTTCTTCTTCTAGAGACTCTAAACGAAGAAAGTCCAGCAGATGTTTTATCTGCAAGAAAAAAGGTCATTTTGCCAAGGACTGTCCTAACAAAAGAGAAAAGTCCATTCGCCTTGTTGAACATCTTCAAGCTACTACATATTACTCTCCAGACAATGATGAATTGGAATTCTATTTCTCTGAACAAGATGAACCCAATGATGAAACAGTGTTTGCACTCCAACAATCCTCTGATGACTCAGACAGTGCCCAGTCCCAAGTGATTTTCCACCAACAGTTATTGTCCCTTGACAGTACAATTCCTATACCTTCCATCAAACTCCAGATCTTACCCTCCAAATTCCAAAGGCCCATTCCAGCAATTGGTCTTATTGATCGGCGCCTTAACCCACATATCCTTCCACCAGACTACTGGATACAGTCTGAAGAACATTTCAAAGCTGTCAATGGAAAATTGTTCACTACCTCTTTGATTACCAAAAAACCC
This sequence comes from Citrus mangshanensis, assembly GCA_030449895.1. Lineage (NCBI taxonomy): Eukaryota > Viridiplantae > Streptophyta > Magnoliopsida > Sapindales > Rutaceae > Citrus > Citrus mangshanensis. The sequence goes on from JASUUJ010000043.1 coordinate 2,019,988, forward strand.
ATTGGCATTCAAATCTTCCCCAATTGTGTCATTTGGACCAAGGTTATCGGTTCAACCCTTCCTAATAAGGATCTCTTGTTAGGTTTTGACATTCTTCACCAGATCAAACACCTTCAAATCATTCCCCATGGCATCCGAGTCAAGTCCATGTTCAAACCATTCACAGACATCCTAAAACTTTACAATCTGTCTGACACTCCTCAGTCCTACCAAGATATTTCAATCAAACTTTTGAGTTTCTGTCCTGAATCCCATTCTGAGTTCACCCATCCAAACCCTTTGTGGAAAAATAGGTCTTTTTTCATTAAGTTACCCTTCAAACTCAATGAAGAAATTAATCCCACCAAGGCTACCCATCCAGGAATGAGTCCATCTGACTTACTCCTAGCCCAACAGGAATGTTCCCAACTTTTAGCCCAAGGTCTAATTGAGCCCACAAATTCTCAATGGGCTTGCCAAGCCTTTTATGTTGAAAAGCATTTTGAAATTGTTCGAGGAAAGAAATGCCTAGTCATAGACTATCAGCCACTAAACATGTTTTTGCAAGACGACAAATTTCCTTTACTCCGTCGACAAAGCATGTTTACTTTTCTCACAAATGCCCAGATCTTTTCAAAATTTGATTTAAAATCAGGTTTTTGGCAATTAGGCATTGAACCCTCGAAACGATACAAAACTGCCTTCTGCATTCCCAATGCCCATTTCCAATGGACAGTCTTACCCTTCGGCCTTAAAACTGCCCCATCCATTTTTCAAAAATCCATGATCAAAATCTTTCAGCCAATCCTGCATCATGCATTGATTTATATTGATGATATCTTGCTTTTTTCAGGAACACATGATGAACATCTCCAGCTGTTAAGCCAGTTCTATGATATTGTCCAAAGTCATGGAATCATGCTATATGCCAAGAAAAGCACCATTGCCACAGACAATATTGAATTTCTTAGTATGATCATAAAACATGGCCATTACCAGCCAGGAAAGCACATTGCCCAAGAGTTGCTCCATTTTCCAGATCAGCAACTTTCCAAAAAGCAAGTTCAACAATTTCTCAGCATCATCAATTACATCAGAGACTTCATCCCACATGTGGACCACTACACTCATCATCTCTCGGCTTTATTGAAAAAGAAGCCCCCAGAGTGGAATGATGACCACACACGTGCTGTCACTACTCTCAAACAGATCGCGCAAAATCCGCCTCCTTTAAAGTTAATTGCAGATGGAAAGCGCATATTACAGACAGACGCCAGTAATGAATCTTGGGGTGCCATCCTCCTTGAAGAACTCAATGGAAAAGAACACTTTATCGCTCACGCTAGCGGACAATTTTCTGACACACAAAAGCATTACCATAGCGTGTTCAAAGAAATCTTAGTGGTAAAGAATGGCATCAAAAAGTTTGAGTATCATCTGATTGGCCACCATTTTCTCATCCGTATGGACAGTTCAGCCTTCCCCAATATTCTCAATTTCAAAGGTAAAACTGTTCCAGAAAAGATGTTACTCCGATTAAAAGATTGGTTTTCCAAATATGAATTTTCGGTCAAGCATATAAAGGGATCCCAGAACCTTATCCCTGATATGCTCTCCAGACTTTCAAAACCAGAACACTCTCTAGCCTTAATTTCCTCCACCTATCATTTTCCCATCATCTTCATGGCATCCTCCCTTCCACCAGAAGCTCTCACCAAAAAGACTTTTCCCCTTAATAAAACATTCTCCTATGTTTTTGGTATCCGAGAGTTTGCAAGGAAAGTTGTTTCTCGCTTTTTCATGAAAGCCTACCTTATGGCCGACTCATTTCCATTTTTCACCTTCCATCCTGAAAACCTGTTCCTTACAGGTTTGACCCTTGACCCATCCAGAGAAATCACTGAAGATGAGTTATGGTACCTCTGGTGCCTAACTGTTCTTTATGCTACCAAGCTGATCTTACCAATCGCTCCTACCTTGACCCATCTCCTTAATCCCGAAAAAGCTACCTCTCTAGTCTGGACATTACTTGAATGGTATTCCCCAATACCATGGTGGAGAAAAAAGTTACAGCAACTAACAGAGATTTACAATCTCGATCATATGCCAGCCCCTGAAGCCCAAATGTTCACATCAGTCTTTATCATTCACAGGCCATATTTCCAACATCCAGATACAAACCTCTTTTGGACTCAAGACCAGGTATATGAATGGTTCACTGCACCACATCTAGCTGTCATTAAAAATGAAATCCAGACCACCCTGCACAATTACCTTTGTCAATTGAACCATCAAACTCCTCCGCACCGAGATATCTTTCACACCTCCTTAGGTCCACAACATGACCTCATCATGATCCCTACTCCGTATCCAAACCACGCATTATCAAGGAAGAAAAACTAGACTACACTGACTTCCTGTTCCAGGATTCCCAAGACCCATGGGATGCATTTCTTCCTCTCAACCAACACCTTAACTAGTTTCCCCAACCAACAATGGATGAACCCGGACCTTCTGACCTAGGACCATCAACCCAACCTTCCAAGACCCCAGTTCGACCCTCCAAAGTTGATAAAGCCACCCAAACCTCCCCTAGGTATACTCCAAAGTGTACTCCCAAAGACTATCATTGCCCTCGGCCACCATGTCGTGGTCCCTCCTGCAAGCATCCAAAGCTCTCCAAATCTTTTTTCCAAAAGAACTCTGGTGACACGGACCCAGACGCAACGGACAGCTCCTCTGAAGATGACTACATGAATCTCCACTCTCCATAAAGTAGTTTGTCTTCTTGTAATAATTGTGTTTTACTTTATCCCTTTGTCTTGTATAATTATTGCAGCTTGCTTTTACTTTAAGCTTTTGCTTTTGGTTTTGTCAAAATCGTGCTTTAATTATTAAAGCACTTTGTCCCTTTGTAATTATTAAAGGTGTGTCATGATGTAACTTTTACTTTTGCTTTTGTAAAAGATAGGGATCCTGTCCTATCTTCCTGAGATTTCTCCTATATAAAGGAGTTCTCTCCTCTCTTGTAAAGTAAGTTAACAGAGAATTTTGAAGAAAAAAAGCTCTCGTGTGTTTTCATAACCATGAATTTCTAAACTCTCCTCTCTCTCTCTGCAAATGAAGGCCTAGGGAAAAGAAAAGGAATAAAGAGTTAAATTTGTTCATTTTGAAACCTAAGGAAGTATGCTCTGCACTTGCCTTCCAGTAAGGATCCTGTGCATCAGAAAACTTTTGAAACAACTTCTTATCTGGTTTGGTACCCTGTTTTAGACTAAAGGAAAGTCTGTTTTGGGTTATATAGCCCGAGAAAGAAAATGGTTTCCAAATTTTTAACCTAAAATGGTATATTATACTTCATCACATGTTGTCTACACTTGCAGTGCACAACAAACTTCTTCCCTATGGTAGTATTATCACTAGGATCTTGAGGCATTTTCAGATTCCCATTATTGAGCCTGTGTATAAAGAGACTAAGAGGTTGGGAGGTGAGATTATTCTCGGAATCGGTTTTCGTAGGCATAATGGAGAATGGGTGAAGATTACTTCATCTAGAGTTGGTAAAATTCTACACGACCCGATTGCCCGACATGAACACGATACGAATAAATGGGTATGAGTCGTCGAATTTAACATGGTTACTAAATGGGTTGGGTCTAGGTCGACGCGATTTTTTTTCATGTCGGGTTAGGGTTAAAATTCATGACCCATTTACCCGATCAATGACCCGATTATATTTTTATTTTAAAATAATATCCAGGTTCTTGTCGTCAAAACTCAAATATTAGAGATGATTTTCTCTTTTATTTTTATTCTTTGAAATGATAAATATAAACACAGTATTTTATTTATAAAATTTTAAATAATTTAGAACTTCAATAGTGTAAATGTGTAAAATATTAGTAGGCATGTATATTTTATAATATTGATAAAACCTCAATATTGTAAATGTGTAATATTTTGTTAGATATGTATATTTTATAATATCGATAAATTATGTGTGTATGTATGTACATATGTATGTATGACAGTGTGTAAATATTTTATGTACCTTTTGCTTAATATATACATATTAAGCGGGTTATTGGGTAACCCGATTATTTTTCCGTGTCGGGTTTGAGTCACAATACTTTGACATGATTATTAAATGGGTCAGCCTAAATTTGAGACGACAGGAAGCTGACACGACATGAACACGACCCAATGACCCATTCTTCCAGCTCTAACTTCATCTAAGAATGAGTATACACTTTTAGAACCTGAGGATGATCGTTTGCTTAATGATATCTATTCTACCGATAAGCTACCCGACTTTTGATTAGGTGCTAAACCTTGAGTTCCCTGTCGAGCTACAGTTGCGCAAACTGAGAAGCCAGTGGAGTAGAAGGAGCATGATATGGATACTGATGTGCCTCCGGCTCCTGCAGATTCTTCCTCATCTAAGGGCTTGATGCAGCAGCTTCTTAGCGAGGTTCGCACTCTTTCACTATAGTAGCAACAGCTTACGTCTCACTTTGATACTTTTCAGCAATTCATCTTAGATCAGCAGCAGGAGCTTCATGATGGTTGGAAATGCATCCTCACTGCACTCGGTTTCCCTCCCGCTGGGTCTTCATCGCAGCCACCTCCTTTGTTTATCTTTCAATGTTTTATGTTTTCCCTTGTTTCGGACATACATTTCTGATCTCATTTTACATTTTGAATGATATAACTGTCGTATGTGCTCTTTTAGCTTTCATAAATGTATTTGGATTGCTTAATGATTTTGATGGTTGACAACTGTTTTGTGTCGTTGGATTGTTGAGGTTGAGATAATTTGATTTTATTATTGGAGTTGAGTTGGTTTGAGATTATATGGAAGTGTCTTTAACTATTTTTGTATTTGAGGATATACTCATTTTTAAGGGGAGATTTTGCCGAAATTTCTGTCCACACAAAATGGGTAATATCTGCACTTATATGTGTGCAGGAAGTCAATAACGGCTAGTTTTCAGTTCCAACTATAAAATGACCGAATCAAATTCAAACAAAATAAGATCCAACCGTTATCATTGAGCTTACTATTGAGTACACAACTATTATTGAGCTTCAAACATGATTTTATTTCATTTATTCACACTTTGAGCTATCATTTGAGAGAAAATATATTTGTAATCTTTATCTTTGAATGATTGTAAGTGTTGGGATACACTTGGGTTAAGAGATTGGGATACACTTGTAAGTCAATTGTAAGTGTGGCTGAAGCCTTGAAGGCTTGTTTAGTAAAATCCTCAAGCCCGGTGAGCTTGGAGGCATGGACGTAGGCACGGTTGGCCGAACCACGTAAAAATCACGTGTTTGTTCTCTCTTATCCTACTTTTTTATTTTTTTGCACATTTATTTGTCTATTTCGAAATTGATTGCTTTATTTAAATTGCATTAAGGCTCTTAGTTGATAAAATTATTAGAAACCCAATTCACCCCCCTCTTGGGTTGCCTTGTTGATATTTCATATTCGGTTTTATACCATAAATATTGTGAGAGCAAGCATATTTTTGTGGTTTTATATGCCGGTGACATTTTGCTTACCAGTAATGATATAGGCTATTACATGACACCAAGAGATTTTTAGCTAAGAATTTTGAGATGAAAGATCTTGGTGAATAGTACTATATAGATACTCAAGGGATATGGCACGCAAAATTGCAAACCAGGTGATACCCTTGTTGTTAAGGCAGATAAGTTTAGTGCCCCAAGAATGATTTTGAGGAGAAATAAATACAAAAGATTCCTTATATGTTAGTAATAGGAAGTCTAAGGTATGCTTAGGTTTGCACCCAACTGAATATTATGTACGTTATTGGGATATTAGGTAGATATTTAAGTAATCCAAGAGTAGACCATTGGAAAGTAGACAAATGGATCATGCGATACTTATAGAGAACTCATATATCAAAGGTCGAACTCGCTTGAGATCATTGGCTATACTAACTCTGATTTTACTAAATGACAAGATAATATAAAGTCCACGTCGAGCCACGTTTATTTACTAGTTAAGGGTACTGTCTCTTGAAAGAATGTTAAACAGTCTCTTGTAGTATCATCCACGATGACAGCAAAGTTCATAACATGTTATGAAGCATCCAATCACGAAATATGGCTACATAATTTTTTCATAGGGTTGCGTATAGTAGATGGTGTTGATAGACCACTCAAGTTATACAATAAGTCAGCAATGCTGTATTCCAATAACAACAGGAGCTCGACGAAGTCGATATATATAGACATCAAGTTCCTAATTGTTAAAGAAAGAGTTCAAAATGAACAGTTGTTTATAGAACACATCGACACAAACTTGATGATTGCAAATCTGTTTACTAAGGGATTGCCACCTAAGATAATTCATGAGCACATTGCTAGTATGGATGTTGTGTTATTAAAAGATATTCAGTTCTAGTGGCAGTTTGTAATTTTAGATTCTCTTACAATATAGAAATTTTTTCAGTTATTTCAATTTATGGATATTTCAGGTGATTTTCTACAAAAATAAAGTTTTGGTTTATTTACACTTTGATTTTAATGTGGTTTGGTCTCACTAAGATTTAAAGTGGACTAGTTGGAATAGGCATGTTAAGATCATATTGCATGAAATTTTTATGCTACACATCCACATCATTATCCATGTCATTTAATTGTATTGGCAAAGTGACCTTTGATGGGTCAAGTTACAATAGTTGTAACAAAGGCTGCTTTGATCATATGTTGGTATGATTGATAGATCAGATTGGTTGTAGATACATTTTGATACTGACAGTAAAGTTCAGCTCATATAGTTATTTATACAAAACATAATTATAAGGTTACATATATAGCCCAAGTGTGATATTGTTGGATCTTTAATCTAGTTTTGTTGGATACTTAATCCAGTGTTAGACTTATATGTGAATAAGGTTAAGCCCAATTAAAAATAATCTATTAAGATTTATGGTAGTATAAGCTTCAATGTATTTAATAGGGTGTGTGTCTTTAATGTGTAGACACTTTATGATGGGCTGAAATAGGAATACCTAAAGACAATAGGAAAAGTTGTTTATATAAATGGTTATGGTCCGTAGGTCACATGCATTATTCTAGTCTTTTTGGCATCCCATCATCAGAGAAGAGCATAGAGAAACTTAAAAGATTCTCTTAAGGAACGTGTTAATTTAGAAGACAAACCACACGACTCAAAAGAGCAATCAAGCACTATAGATTTAGGTATGCTTTCGCATATTCTGTTATTGATTCTTGATGATACAACATGAATATTCTTGAATTATGGATGATGGCTTTCATCAAAGGATTTGTTGTTCTAACAAAACATGCTTCTTATAACTTGATGTAAGGTTGAAGGAATTGGTTCCATGTAATGAATCTAATGGTGGCCCAAGATGGCATTGTCGATTGATGATGCCTCCACCACCAAAAGATTAGTATTCAACATTTTATTCCCAAGCTGTATTGGTAAATTGATAATCCATTTTGCTACTAGTCTTGCTTTATTGCTACCATCGGGGCTTAGCTGTCCCATACGTCATTTTTACTTAGCTTCATATTCTTGAAAACAACCTAGTATAGGATTTTCACATTACTTTCTTCATCGATCAAAATATGCCAAATATGAATGTCTACAATCGAGAGACTAAAACCAATAGATAAATATAAAGCATGTAGATGCCTTCCAAATACCTTCTTGTGATGATGAATTGGGTGAAATCTTTTGAGATTGACATTACAGTAGAAGTGGTTGTGGCCAATATGCCAAATTCTTGTACTTTTGCTACTCTTCCATATTTTGCTCTCCAACTTTGTCTGCTTAGTTCTATAATAGGCTTGCTATGAATGGTTGCTTAATGTAGTTTATTTAGAGTTAATTGCATTATTTTTTGAGCCATCTAAACCAACTCTTTGTTTTTTAGATTCTTCAAATAGTCACTAATGGAACCATGAATCATATTAATTATTGGTTGAGACAAATTCTCTTCTAAACTGTTTGTATTCAAATATGCTAACATCTCTTCTTCTGAGGAATAATTCTCTAAATTATAATCCTCCAAAGCCCATCTATAGAGCCAAGCATAGTTGATTTGGTTGAGTTTTCCTCCAAATCAAACATCTTCTCCTTAGTATTTAGAGGATTTGGTGATTTTGACTTCAAATCTTAATTCAACGATATTTTTATAAGTTTGCCTTGTCAAAGAATGTACGCAATTTGGATCCTCAATAATCCACATTCATTGGTTGAATAGGCCTTATCATTGTGAAATTCACAATGCTTACCCTTGTCCCTACTTTCCATTGCCATCTTGACTAGCTTTCGAGTTTGGAATAAGCAAGATTCTTTATTCTCTTGTCAAATTTGTAAAATGAGATTGTTGATTGGGATCAATATAGTCTCATCAAATTTATGCCATTTCAAATCTCTAAGCCAAACAAAACTTTTTGTTCACAAACTAGAATATTATTGTATATCGGCAGGAAACAAGTGACATATATTCTGATGGTCTATATCCGTTTGCACTACTGGTATAACAAGCCACGTACAATTATTTTCTATCTTTGAGCATAATGCTTTTCATTAAAATGAAGTGGTAAATATGAGATCTATTCGTCCTGAATAAGCAATAAAGGAAATACTAAAATAAAATGGCATCTTCTTCAAATAATACAGATAATCTTGCTCCTGTTACTCTTTCTTCTACTCTTTCTCTCCCAAAATCATGTTATAAACACCTAACCTCGAAAATAGAAAACCTTGTGGAATATTCATATGTTCCAGAGTCAGCCCAGATCAGTGAATCCTCTATGCCCCTAATCAGCCCATATAAGCTATACCAAAGATCTAATTCCTTCACCAGAAGTATTAGGACTCTCATTTCAACCAAAAGGCCAGCTCCAAAGGAATATATCCAGTCTTCCAGGCTGGATCAGTGTGCTCTTCAAGCATCACAAGCAGAACAATATGTTACCCTTGAAATTCCACCTTGTTGTCCAGTGGAAAAGAGAAGGATACACACACCTCCATCTTGGAGGCGTTCATTTGATTCTCACCCTTCACAGGAGAAAACGCTTACCTGTCACAACCAGATTAGCCTTACTAGATACCCGTTTCAAGGAATATCAACATGCAATCATAGGAACAATCTTGACTACTCTGCATGCAGGAAGTGTTCTTTTGACCTTTTACCCAAATTTCAACCTCTCACTAGATGATCCAAACCTCCCCACTACTCTAAAGCTCCAGATCCAGATCCAAGGAGCTGAACAAACAGCCTCCTCAAAAATGGCAACCTTACACCATCAACTGGTATACCGCCTCCAAAATCATGCTCTTGATCTTTCCACACCTCAAACCACATTAGATGCACTGATGATCCTTGCAGACTCTTCAGAAAGCATCCCTTCCATAGTTCAGATCCCTAGGCAAATTCAAAAACAGGAACTTCTTAAGCTCATGCCCCTAGAATGGCTTTCCAATTATGAAAAATTCTATCAAAACTCTCAGCCGGTCCAAACAACTGATGCTCACTTTGAAAAAAGAACATATGGAACAGTAAAATTCATTTTTCAGTCACCATCCACTTCCCAGACACCACCTATAGTCTCTCATCCACCCTCTGAACAATCGACACCCAGAAAACTCCTTTTCATACTCCTCCATGATCACAGCCGTATCAACGGCACAAGAAAATATTCCCATCCGTGGATTTGCCTAAAATGGCTATCCAATCTACCCAGACAAAATCAATGGTCATTTCTTATGAGACATTCCAGGGTCCCATATGTGTGATCCAGATTGTCCTTGCCTTAAAGAGGAAGAAGATGATGATGATGATTTCAACAGATGTCCTAGACGATGTAAAAAGAAAAGTCACAAAATGGATCCTTGCAATAAAAAACCTCCTTTACCACTTGATGATCCAGATGGTTTAATGCCTTTGCCTATTTACAGGAAAGACCTGAGACTCATACAGAAGGAGTATAGTCAAAAACCTTGCAGACAAAAGGCAACCCAGCTCGTGCCACAGCTCGTGCCACATCCAACACCCATTCAGTCTTGCATGATGTTCTCATCAAGCTCCTATCATGAGCAATTTCCTCCTCTAGAAAAATAGACTGATCCCCAGACAAAGGTCACCACCAAACCTTTTGTCCATTCCCCTGTTACACCAAATGGCCAGCTTGAGGAACCAAAGCCTTTCAAAGCTGTTCTAAACTGGCAAACTCAAAATGCCAGGGCACAGAACTCAACCTTTAGATCTCTTGATGAAAAAATAGAGAAAGTCGCTTCTCAGGTCAAGCAAACTAACACAAAGGTTGACAGGATAACAACCCAGCTCGAACAGATGTATTTTGACATGCAAAATCGAGTCTCCCAACTTGACTCAGATCTTCGATCCATGATTCAAAATAGATATTGGGGTCCTGAATTCAACCAAAAGGAAGCAGAGATTAGGCAGTTGAAAGCTGAACTTGTGAGGATTGATGTTGACAAACAACAACCTTCATTGTTTGCAAAATCCCCTGCTTTACCCTTACACACCCCAACTTTCAGCACTTACCAACCTTTCTACACACCATCCACCTCACGACAACTTGTAGATTATGCCAAATTCTTTGGTCTGTCCCACCTTAAGCATGCTCCAACTCATGCTCCTCCAAAACCACGGACTAAACCTCCTAAGCCTGAATCACCTTCAACTTACCACCAACCCAATGATCCACAACCTTCTCCAGAACCTCAATCTACTCAGAAGAACAAAGAACCAAATGCACCAATACTCATCCCAAGTTCTACCATATCTTTCAGAATCATATGAAACTTCTCCATCCCAAACAGAAGAAATCTCTACAGACGAAAAATCATTTTCTACTTCAGATTTTGAAAAAGAATTAGTAGATGTTTCCAAACTCTTCATGGTCCAGCCATCAACAGGATCAAATGAACCTTCCCCATCCTCTCCTCCTCAAACACCTATAGTTGAGGAAGTAAATTCTGATACCAACCCTACACCTCATCAAGAAAATTCTCCTCCTAAACCTTCTAATGGCCCTTGGTTTACCTTTGATGACATTCCAAGAGTAAAATGGCTAGCCAGATTTCAAGAATGTTTTGCCTGGATTGATGTTCAAATGCTCAGAACTGGAGCAACAACCCAAACAGTCCTTAAGGAGTTCAGTTCTTGTTTCATTGGATCCTTACGAGATTGGTTTGAAAGTCGAGGTCCATACCGTCAACTTCAAGTAATTCAAGCACATATTTCAGAAGTCCTAGGAGTAATTTATGAGCAGTTCCTTGGAGAAGATACAGCTGCTAATAAACAAACCAGACGAGAATTCCATTTAATGAAGTGATGTTCTCTCCAGATTAAAGATTTGGATTTTCACTACAAGAGAATGTCTACAATGTATTACAAGCTCAACGGTTTTAATGATCCCTCATAAAAACATGTCTTTGTAGCATCTCTTCCGAAGGAGATTCAACCAGAACTTCAAAGACAGTTCACAATCCACCAGCTAGACATAGCCAACCTCTCCTTGGGAAAAATCTATCAGTTAGCTATCAACTGTTTGGAAAGACTCTGTGAACAGAAGGAATTCTTCAAAGACCTCATAGAAAACAAATAGCCTTTTAAAAGTGCGTGCAAAAACCCCACCTTTCCATTAAGTGCAAAAGTGAGAAGGATTGCACTTGCTCAACCAAAAAGAAATCCCACTTCTGAAAATTATGAAATTCAGAAAAGAAAAACCGTACACCTTCCAGATCCAAAAAACCTTATTGATTTTTCAAAAAAAAGAACCTTAAGCAGTCCTCTAAATCCAAGAGCTGTCGTTGTTTTATCTGTAAAAAGAAAGGGCATTTCGCGAGAAATTATCCAAACAGACCAGCAAAGTCTGTCAGGCTTATTGAGCATCTCCAGGATTCCATGTTACTTTCAGAAAGTGATGATGTTAAATCCTTCTTTTCTGAACAAGAAGATTATGATGAACAAACAGCTTTTGTTCTTGCTGAAAAAGAAGATTATTCTGAGTCAGAACATATTTCTGTAATTAAAACTGTTCAACAAATTCATAAAGTCCAACCAGCCATTCCCATCCCTTCAATCAAAATCCACCTTCTCTCTAGAAAATTTGAAAAACCAATTCCCATCATCGGTTTTGTTGATACTAGAGCTCAGAAGAGTATGCTTAACCCCTCAATCCTTCCATCCCATTCTTGGGAAAAGCATACAAAATATTTCAAGGCGGCCAATGGAGAATTGTTTCACAAAGATTTGATTACCAAAAAGCCCATTGGTATTCAATTCTTTCCAGGATATGTCCTTTGGACCAAGCTTGTTGGATCCAATCTTCCTGATAAAGACCTTTTAATTGGGTTTGATGTCCTAGACCTGGTTAAAAAACTCCATATAATAGCCTCCGGAATCCGGTATAAACAGATGTTTTAGCCTTATATAGATTCCCTGAAATTGTTCTCGATCTCAAGCTCTCCTCCTTCATATGATCCTCTCAAATCCCGTTTTCTTCTTCATTGTCCAGAAAGTCATAGTCAATTTCTTCATCCTACCCCTCTCTGGAAAAATGAAAACTTCTTCATTAAGCTTCCTTTTAAGCTTAACAAAGACATTAACCCAACCAAGGCTACCCATCCAGGAATGACTCCGACCGACCTAAAACTAGCCCAAGAAGAATGTTCCTAGTTGCTGAAACAAGGCCTTATTGAGCCCACAGATTCAAAATGGGCTTGTCAAGCTTTTTATGTGGAAAAAATGTCTGAAATAGTTAGAGGAAAAAAACGTCTTGTTATTTGATTACCAGACTCTCAATTGTTTTCTCAGAGACGATAAGTTCACTTTGCCAAAAATCCAATCCTTATTCGTCCATATCCAAAATGCTAAGGTCTTCTCAAAATTTGAACTTAAGGCAGGTTTCTGGTAATTAGGAATCCACCCTGATGATAGACCTAAAACATCTTTTTGCATTCCAAATGCTCACTACCAATGGAAAGTAATGCCATTTGGCCTTAAGGTAGCCCCCTCACTTTTCCAAAAGGCCATGATCAAGATCTTTGAACCGATCCTTCATCATGCACTTATCTACATAGATGACGTGCTATTATTTTCCAAAGATCATGATTCTCACCAACAATTACTTTCCCACTTTCTTGAGATAGTGGAAACATATGGCATAATGTTGTCTGACAAAAAGAGTGTCCTAGGCCAAAACACTATTACCTTTCTTGACATGACTCTAAAAGATGGATACTATAGTCCTAGCCCACACATAGCCTAGGAACTCATTCATTTTCCAGATGAACATTTGTCAAAAAAGCAGATTCAGCAATTCCTTGGTATTATCAATTACCTTTGGGAATTCTTTCTACATGTAGCAGTTCATACCAGTCAACTTTCAAAAATGCTTAGAAAATCAGCCCCACCATGGGATCCCTCTCAGACTGCTGCCATCCAACATCTTAAAAACATCGCCCAGCATCCAACTCCTTTGAGAATCCCCACTGATGGTCAGCATATTCTATAGATTGATGCGAGTGATGAATACTGGGGGCTGTCCTTTTAGAAAACCATGACGGTAAAGAATCTTACTGTGCCCATGCTAGTGGACAATTCAAAGAGTCAAAAAAACATTATCATGTGATCTATAAAGAGATTCTAACCGTTAAATATGGGATTCAAAAATTTGAATTTCATCTCATTGGCCATAATTTCCTTGTCAGATTAGACAATTCCTATTTCCCAAAAATCCTTGAATTCAAGAATAAGGTCCTCCCAAACAAACACCTCCTCCGACTCAAAACTTGGTTTTCGAAATATAAAAGGAGACCAGAACCTCATCCCTGATCTCTTGTCCAGACCTTCATCTTCATCCCTAAGAGTCTCTTTTCCTTTAGTCCCAGTCATATTCATGGCTTCTTCTCTTCCCAACACAACTTTGACAAAAAAAAATCTTTTCCTTGCAATCTCACTTTCTCCAGTCCTTACCAAATCCAAGATTTTGCAAAGAAGTTTGTTTTTCGATATTTCATGAATATCTATTGCACCCAGATAACCGGATTCCCAAGCTTCCATCCGGATCACCTCTTCCTTATAAGCCTAAAAATCAATCCTTCCAGGGATGTCACAGAAGACAAATTGTGGTATATATGGTGGTGCCTTACTGTCTTATACGCCACCAAACTTGTCTTCCCAGTACAAACAATGTTTCGATGCCTCATAGAGCCAAACCAGGTGATACAAAATCCCACAATGAAACTTTGAAACTCACACTTAAATTGTAGTTTCAACTTCTCAAGAAAGTTCTAAACAGATTTATGACAAACAAAACCTTGACCCAATGCTTAAGAAAAGCATTAACCAAAGGTATAGGGAATGATATTGACGCCACACTCAAGAAATAGATGAGAAGGTGAGTGATAAGTCTAAATTTGGAATGCCACAAGAATGCAAATTCTTGATAAGTTCACTAGTTCTCAAAAGAACCAAAGAAAGAATAATCTTCAAATTCAAATAACATTAATCTCTTAATTGTCATACATAGCAAGGTTGCTGAGTTTAAATAAGCTAAAAGAAACCCAAAATCCTAAAAATACAAATGGAAACATTGGAACAACCCTCCAAGTATAGGTTTGTCAAAGGGTGCTTTAAAAGCCTTCACCATCCCACCATTATTAATGTTAGCATTGACAATATAATGCTAGCCCACCATCATCAATGATAGACTTACCTAACATATTGATAAACTTGACACAAAATAAATAAATGAAGTTGAATAATCAAAGGAGTCGTTTGAATTCCCAAGCCTGAACAAGCTGTAATAAATTGATCATAACTCCTTCTAGAGAACTTCAACGAACGGGTTATTTGTATTGGTAAAAGTGTTTAAGACTACTGTGGCTATTTTTCTACCAAAAGAATCTGTCTGATCTGGGTCTGAAAATATTAATTGACCTAGTAGGCCATAATCTAATAGCAAAGTGGGTGTTAGGACTATCTTTTCATTTTTATACTGATGGAAGGTGGCATTGACAAGTAAATCGTTCCAAAGGAACTGATATAGCTAAATCAATTAAAAATTTTATAATATATACATGTTTATCTGTAGCTGATTGTGTTGCATCTTGTCTAAATTTTTGAATCAAATGTGTTGGAAGTGGATATTCTCTCTTTGGAAAAAGAGAAAACTTCCATTTCTCAAGCTCATTCCATTATGTTCTTACTATTTCCTGTTTATTCTGTCTACCATGATGCTCAGTGTCTAATGCATGACTTTTATCTTGAATCGTGAGCTGTCTAATTAATTCTATATTAACACTTTCTAATGTAGTTATCCTTTGACTACATGAGGTTACTGCACTGTCTAAATGATATTTAGTTTCATTAAGCTTTCTAATGGCTAGTGTCATTGCTTCACAATGATCACAAACTTGTATGGATGATGATGATGATGCTATTGATGCACTGTCTACGGGATTATTTGACTGTCTAGATGATGATGCTGATGCATTGTTTAAAGGATCTATTAACTTACTAACATGATAATTTGGTCCTATTTCATGTCTAGCATATTCTATTGCTTCATGAAATGTGTAAAAACCTTTAACATATGGATCATGATAAATTGATCATTAAATCAACTACCTCTTTCCACTGACTATAAATTCCTGGTTGTCTACCTCTAACGAATACAAAAAATGCAAAGTGTTTACTGTCTATATGTTCATTAATCTGTCTAAAATAATGCATGAGTGCATTGGCTACTTTTAATTAATCTGTCTAAAATAACACACCACAAATTATCTAATAACTGAAACTTGCTTTTAAAACTTAAATTTGTTCCTGAAGGGAACTGTCTAAGCTTAATTGGACCGAAATTCATATATCGCTCCATTCCTGCAAAATAATTATTGATTTATTAGTCTTGAAAGAATATATGCTAATGTATTATCTTTACCTACTATATGTTCAAATTTGGCTTTGTATCCTCTACCCGTTATTACTTCTAAAAAATATATCTATCTCTTACTAATAAAAGAATTTTTCTTTTCAAAGTTTTTCTTTTGTACTTTTTTATAAAATTCTATAATATTATTACAATTAGTTCTAATTGTAAACATATCGTTTTGTATATACAAATGCAATGAATTTAAAGAATTCATTATTCCTAAAATTTCTAATTCTGTACTAGACTTTCTACCTTCTGTTTCTGTAAATTTACCACTAGTATACATAGCTATTTCTTCTTTATCCTTAGGGCTATCTTTACTGGGTTTTTGAATTAATATATATGCCCATCCTAAACTACTGGCATCTGTTTGTATGTTATTATGGTAATGCTAAGGGTTTGAGATTTTTAATTATTCCTTTACATTTTTGAATTAGTTTTATATCTTCACTATTAAAATATTTTTGTCCATTTTTACTTAATTTATTATATAAGGGTCTTATTAATGTACTAAGATTTGGTATAAATTTTCTACTATAATTTAATAATCCTAAAAATTTTTGCAATTCTTTTGTGTCTTCTATTTTATCTGGAAATTCTAATATTTTACTGACTATATGTGGTTGCAATTCTATTCTTCCTCTGTCTATTGTTAATCCTAAAAAGTCTATTTTTTGTTTTAACAATTCTATTTTCTTTTTGGAAATGACTATATTATGATTTTTAAAACAATCTAAAATTTTATGTAAATGGGTAATATGCATAAATTTATTCTGACTAAAAACTAAAATGTCATCTATATAAACTATACAAAATTTTGAATAAGGTTTTAATAGTCTATCCATTCTGGCTTGAAATACTTGTGGGGCGTTTTTAAGTCCAAATGGCATAACTAACCACTCGAAATGTCCTTCTGAACAACTGAAAGTTGTCAATCAAATTTAGAAAAATATTTAGCGTTATGTATACAATTTAATAGTTCATCTTTGTTGGGTATTTTATAACTATTGTCTAAAGTATTATCATTTAATCTTTTATAGTTAATTACCATTCTACTTTTTCCTCGTTTTTGTTCACTATGGTTATTTACAATAAATGCAGGGCTTCTATGTCTACTGGTACTATTTCTAATAACTTTTAGTTCTAATAATTCTTCTATATGCATTTTAAATTCTTTTCTATCTTCTAAACTAATGCTAAATCTTGTGTTTTTATTGTTATGTCTGGATTAATGATTTCTAATTTATATACTTCTTTATTATCTTTTCTAATTGGGTTATTTCCTATTATTTCTAACTTTTCTAATTCTTCTACCTTTTTTCTAATTTCTTCCGGCCACTTTTGACATTCTAAACATTCAACTTCTTTTTCTATATTTAGTATATCTTCTAAATAGTTGTCTATTTCTTCATCGTCTAAGGTTTCTATCTCATTATTATCTAATTTTAGTCCACTACGGCTAGCTATGTCTTTTTCTTATTCTAACAAAGAGTCAAAAAATTCTACATCTATGTCTTTCTCTACTACTAGTGATTTCTTTTCATATGGTAAGATATGTGTTTCGTATTTTGGTTGGATAAATGTTGATTTTTTTAAAGAAATTTACTCCATTTGGAGTTATTAATATACTACCATTATTTCCTAATATAAAATTTAATCCTAAAATAAATTTATATCCTACTTTTTGCTTTGAAATAAATGTTTGCGGCAAAACATGCATTTCACCATTAATTCTTATTGGTATATTATTTACACATTCTGTAATTTGCATTAATTCTCCATTAAATTGTCTAATATTTACGGGGTTTCTAAGTTTATTCCTATTTTCTTTGGGTACTTAAGCTATCATGTATAATACATTTATTTGCGCCTGTGTCTATCATAGCTTTTGTATAAACAATTTCTTTTTTAAATAATAATTCTACGTCTATGTTTATTAATTCGCTTCCTGCTATATTTATTTCTATTGTTTCATCTACTATTTGTTTATCTTTACAATTATTACAAAAGAATTTTCCTGTGTCTGTCTCTATGTCCTAATTCAAATTTTTTATTACAAATTGTACAATTTTTTCCAAAAAATGAAGTATAAGTTTCTAGAACATTTATGTCTATGTCTATATCTGATTTTAATTCTAAGCTTGAATTACTACTAGTGTCCGATTCATTATTACTGACTACACATATACTATCGCTATCGGATAATTGATCTATATTAAGGATTTCTTCTATATTATAATTGTCTAATTCTAATTGATTGACTTTTTCATTTTCTGGAAAATTTAGTTTAATGTGTCCTTCCTTTCCACATCAATAACATTTACAGGTTTTATTTCTTTTATATACACGTTTTCCTTTTTTAAATGCTTTCTTGACTTTTTGTTTATTATTATTATATTTAAAGAATTTCTTTTTATAAAATTTTCTACTATTTTGTCTATAAGGTGTTTTATGTTGACTAAATCTCTTCCTATGTTTTCTATATTTCTTATGTCTAATGCAACTAGGATAATTACAACCTAACGTTGGTACTTCTGTCATATCTATACACATTTTTCTAAATTGTAATTTTATTTGATGTCTATGTTTTTCTTCCTCACAATATTCTCTAATTCTACCTCTAACGTATTCTATTATTGGTAATAATGTAGCATAATAATTAATTCCTTGTGTTCTTTTTGTCATAAACCAATTAATTAATTCACTGTGTATGTCTTCATTTGTTAGTTCATCGTTGTTGCATAGTTCGTCAAATAATTCTTCATCTAAATATTTTTTAGGTCTATAATTTTATCTCTATTACTAATTAATGTTTTATGTTTATCAATGTCTAAATTATCTATTATTGCCATATTAATTTCTATTTCCTCTTCATTTTCTTCATTTACTTCTTTGTCTATTCATATAAGTATAACTAGTTTCTAGTACTTCTTACATTCTATCACTTTCTAATTTTGGTAAAATCCATTCTAAACCATTTAATTCACTACTAGTTAATTTTTTAGGTACTATCATTTCTACATTTTGACTTTTAAAACAATCTAAAATGTTTTTACTTTCAAATCTAAATTTCTTATGATATTTATTATATAATTTGCCTAGGAAAAATGTTTTAATTCTAAGGTTTTTATATTCTGCGTTCATTTTATATCCTTTGGTTTGTACGCTTAATTTAATATGTTTATAAAATTCATTTATGTCTATATCTATATTGGGTATGCATCCTACTGTTGCTACTTCATTTTTTAAATCTACTTCTGCACTGGCTATTTGGGATTGCTCGTGATCATAAAATCTACTGCTTTTGTGTCTAGTCCTACATAGACATACACATGGGAATAATAATTATAGGCATACTTAGTCAAGCTAGAGAAGGACTAGACATAAAAGCAGTAGATTTTATGATCATGAGCAATCCCAAATAGCCAGTGCAGAAGTAGATTTAAAAAATAAAGTAGCAGCAGTAGGATGCATACCCAATATAGATATAGACATAAATGAATTTTGTAAACATATTAAATTAAGCGTACAAACCAAAGGATATAAAATGAATGCAGAATATAAAAACCTTAGAATTAAAACATTTTTCCTAGGCAAATTATATAATAAATATCATAAGAAATTTAGATTTGAAAGTAAAAACATTGTAGATTGTTTTAAAAGTTAATATGTAGAAATGATAGTACCTAAAAAATTAACTAGTGGTGAATTAAATGGTTTAGAATGGATTTTACCAAAATTAGAAAATGATAGAATGTAAGAAGTACTAGAAACTAGTTATACTTATATGAATAGACAAAATCAAGTTACACAAAGATTTAGTAATTATAGACAAAGAAGTAATCCTAAATTAGAAGAAAATGAAGAGGAAATAGAAATTAATATGGCAATAATAGATAATTTAGACATCGATAAACATAAAACATTAATTAGTAATAAAGATAAAATTATAGACCTAAAAAATATTTAGATGAAGAATTATTTGACGAACTATGTAACAACGATGAACTAACAGATGAAGACATAGACAGACAATTAATAAAAAATTTAGACTTTAAAATTTTAGAAATAGAAGAAATTTATTACATAGAAAATGTAGATGAAATATTAGTAGGAGAAGAAGACATAAAACTAGAAGTAGGAGAAAGTAGCCATGAACCAGAAGTATTAGAACTCGTAATAGAATCATCCAATGTAGAAACTTACTTAGACAAACGAGGAATTCCAGAAACTAATGAAAAATACACAGAAGCCTAAAGAGTATTTAAGGCTAAAACTAAATTAGAAAATTGGAAAACTATACCACAAGCCAGAGATTTATTAGTACTAGAATTAGAGGACCATAAACCTAGTCAATGGAAACAAGTATTTAGAGAGTACTTTAGGCAGTAGAGAGAGACAAATATATTTAGGCTGGAGAGAATGGATGAAGAAAAATAAATTAGAAGAATTAAAAAATTTCAATACAAATATTATAGTAATTAGTTTTATTGATTTAATGAAAAAATTAGTATTAGGAGTAGACGAAAAATACGACGTAATTAAACAGATTAAAGCTATTGAAATTTAGAACAATTAAAAATTTGCAATTTAAGATATTTTGATGCATATGCTAATTATTGTTGTAAATATTGGGGTGAAATAGGCAGACCATTTGACGAAGATTTATTATTAAAATTTGTAGACAAATTACCAGGTAAAATAGGTGAAAAATTACACAGTGAATTAATTAATTGGTTTAAGACAAAAAGAACACAAGGAATTAATTATTATGCTACATTATTACTAGTAATTGAATACGTTAGAGGTGGAATTAGAGAATATTGTGAGGAAGAAAAATATAGACATCAAATAAAATTACAGTTTAGAAAAATATGTATAGATATGACAGAAGTACCAACGTTAGGTTGTAATTATCCTAGTTACATTAGACATAAGAAATATAGAAAACATAAGAAGAGATTTAGGTGGCGTTTGTTTTTTAACTTAATGACTTAAAGTGACTTAACTTAATTAATTAAGTTAATTAGAGGTGTTTGTTTTTATAACTTAATGAGACTTTTTAGATAACTTTGACTTAATAAAATAAGCCAATTTTTTTTGGCTTTTTACTTAATGGAGAAATTTGAATTAAGTCAATTACTTACTAATGTCAAAAATATCCATGTTTTATAATTTATTTTTCATGTCTATCCCAAAACTCACCCATATACATTTACCCCACATAAAAATATCAATGTTTTTTCTTTCTATATTAAAATTCCAAAATAATTATGTATTCACTTTAATATAATTTTACTTATAAATGTTAAGATATTGTGGTATTTGATATATTATTTATTTGACATTCAAATTTAATAAGGATACAAATGTAAAAGTACATATTTTTAGCTTTTTCAGTTGAAAAAAAAACAACTTAATACTTATTTTCCTAGATTCAGACAAACAAACAAATATATTATTGATTCGATTCTATCTAAATTCGATTGATTTAGAAAAACAAACGCCACCTTAGTCAACATAAAGCACCTTACGGACAAAATAGTAGAAAATTTTATAAAAAGAAATTCTTTAAATATAATAATAATAAACAAAAACTCAAGAAAGCATTTAAAAAAGGAAAACATGTATATAAAAGAAATAAAACCTGTAACTATTACTGATGTGGAAAGGAAGGACACATTAAACCAAATTGTCCAGAAAATAAAAAGTCAATCAATTAGAATTAGACAATTATAATATAGAAGAAATCCTTAATATAGATCAATTATCCGATAGAGATAGTATATGTATAGTCAGTAATAGTGAATCAGACACTAGTAGTAATTCAAGCTTAGAATTAAAATTAGATATAGACATAGACATAAATGTTCTAGAAACTTGTACTTCATTTTTTGGAAAAAAATTGTACAATTTGTAATAAAAAATTCGAATTAGGACATAGAGACACAGACACAGGAAAATTCTTTTGTAATAATTGTAAAGATAAACAAATAGTAGATGAAACAATAGAAATAAATATAGCAGGAAGCGAATTAATAAACATAGACGTAGAATTATTATTTAAAAAAGAAACTATTTATACAAAAGCTATGATAGACACAGGCGCAAATAAATGTATTATACATGATAGCTTAAGTACCCAAAGAAAATAGGAATAAACTTAGAAACCCCGTAAATATTAGACAATTTAATGGAGAATTAATGCAAATTATAGAATGTGTAAATAATATACCAATAAGAATTAATGGTGAAGAGCATGTTTTGCCATAAACATTTATTTCAAACCAAAAAGTAGGATATAATTTTATTTTAGGATTAAATTTTATATTAGGAAATAATGGTAGTATATTAATAACTCCAAATGGAGTAAATTTCTATAAAAAATCAACATTCGTTCAACCCAAATACGAAACACATATCTTACCATATGAAAAGAAAACATTAGTAGTAGAGAAAGATATAGACGTAAAGAAAAAGACATAGCCAGCCGTAGTGGACTAGAATTAGACAATAATGAGATAGAAACCTTAGATGATGAGGAAATAGACAACTATTTAGAAGATATATTAAATATAGAAAAAGAAGTAGAATGTTTAGAATGTCAAAAATGGCCGGAAGAAATTGGAAAAAAGGTAGAAGAATTAGAAAAGTTAGAAATAATAGGAAATAACCCAATTAGAAAAGATAATCCAGACATAATAATAAAAACACAAGATTTAGCATATAGTTTAGAAGATAGAAAAGAGTTTAAAATGCATATAGATGAATTGTTAGGACTAAAAGTTATTAGAAATAGAACCAGTAGACATAGAAGCCCTGCATTTATTGTAAATTACCATAGTGAACAAAAACGAGGAAAAAGTAGAATGGTAATTAACTATAAAAGATTAAATGATAATACTTTAGACAATAGCTATAAAATACCCAAGAAAGACGAACTAGTAAATTGTATACAAAACGCTAAATATTTTTCTAAATTTGATTGTAAAAGTGGATTTTGGCAAATAAGAGTCCACCAAGATTATGTTCAATGGATAGCTTTCAGTTGTTCAGAAGGACATTTCGAGTGGTTAGTTATGCCGTTTGGACTTAAAAACGGCCCACAAGTATTTCAAGCCAGAATGGATAGAATATTAGAACCCTATTCAAAATTTTGTATAGTTTATATAGATGACATTTTAGTTTTTAGTCAGAATAAATTTATGCATATTACCCATTTACATAAAATTTTAGATTGTTTTAAAAATCATAATATAGTCATTTCCAAAAAGAAAATAGAATTGTTAAAACAAAAAAATAGACTTTGTGGGATTAACAATAAACAGAGGAACAATAGAATTGCAACCACATATAGTTAGTAAAATATTAGAATTTCCAGATAAAATAGAAGATACAAAAGAATTGCAAAAATTTTTAGGATTATTAAATTATGGTAGAAAATTTATACCAAATCTTAGTACATTAATAAGACCCTTACACTTCTTTAGATTAGCAAATAAATTTTCTTTTCTAAGCACATCTAAAACATATTTCAAATGTACTTCATGATTGTTTATGTTTTTGCTATAAATTAACAACAACAAACTTGCCAATAAAAGCTCGTAAGACATGATTCATAAGTCTCCATTCATACAAACCATATTTTGCTTTAAAGGCAGTTTTCCATTCATCTCCTTCTTTAAATATCCACTTTTCAAATCAATTTGGGAAAATACACAAGACCCATGTAATTCATCAAACACATCATCTAGCCTAGGAAGGGGATGTCGATATTTTACCGTTATGTTGTTGATGGCTCGACAGTCAACACACATCTTCCACGTCCCATCCTTCTTAGGAACTAATAAAATGGGAACTACACATGGACTCATGCTTTCTCTCATGTATCCTTTTTCCATCAATTCATTAACCTGCCTTTGAAGTTCCTTGGTCTCCTCCAGGTTGCTCCTATAGGCTGGTCTATTTGGAATGGCTGCACTGGGCACAAAATCAATCTGATGCTCAATCCCTCGGATTGGAGGTAAACCATCTGGTGCTTCCTCATGAAAGATATCCTCATACTCCTACAAAAGAGAAGTAATAGAACTAGATAAAGTAGGGTCAAAGCACCTTATCTTCATACTTGCCAATTTGAAAATCACTAGTACCTGCTTGTTCACTTTCACCTCACCACTGTCATTTAACCACTATAGTTTGTATGGCTGTGGGTATTTAAGTGTCAGAAGCCCTAACTTCTCTATCATGATAGTACTAGCAACATTAGTGCAATTCCTACATACTTTATCTTGGAACATAGCACCTAGTATTGAAAATGTTTTCCTGTTGCACTGCTTCGTCCTCCTTTACTTGCACACTCAAAGCTCTCCTTGCTACTAAAGTCAATTCCTTAGTGGGATATATACTCTTCATTTCCACGTCCTCTGATGAGAACCATCCAGGGAATATCATTAAAGATTCAAGTGATCCTTTGCACATTCATAGAGGCCCATTTACAAGAGCTAGAGCCAAAAAGATGGATTAATTGAGAAAATATGGATTGAAAATGCAATTCAAGATGCAAGACATCATGAATTAGGCTTGGAGAAAAGACAAGGCATTGCTGGCATTATTCAAGCTATTGGGCAGCCAAATACACAATTTAGATCCAATGCAGAAAGGGCCAATTCGAAATAAAACTCATTTTAATTGAGCCAGAATTAATGTGCAAAATATATACTGTTGGAAAGATTATTAAGTTAACTTCTCAATCCATTTTACAGAGTTGAATTTGGAGTTCTCTAGAAGGAGTTATGACCAATTTATTACAGCTTGTTTAGGCTTTGGAATTCCAACGACTCCTTTGTTTATTCAACTTCATTTATTTGTTTTGTTTCAAGTTTTTCAATGTGTTAGGTAAGGCTACCATCAATGATGGTGGGTTAGCATTAAGTTTGTCAATGATAGCATTAATTATGGTAGGCTAGTATTAAGTTTGTCAATGACTAGCATAAATAATGGTGGGTTGGTGAAGACTTTTAAAGCACCCTTTGATAAACCTATGCTTAGAGGGTCGTTCCAATGTTTCCATTTGTATTTTTAGGATCTTGGGTTTCTTTTAGCCTATTTAAACTCAACAAACTTGCTATGTAAGAATTAGAGATTAATGTTATTTGAATTTGAGAACTAGTGAACTTATCAAGAATTTGCATTCTTATGGCATTCCAAAACTAGACTTATCACTCACCTTCTCATCTACATCTCGAGTGTGGCGTCAATATTATTCTCCATACCTTTGGTTAATGTTTTCATTGTGGGTTTCTTGGGAAGTTGAAATTACAAATTAATTATGGGTTTCAAAGTTTCATTGTGGGGTTTGCATCATTTGGTATCAAAGCTAGTTTCTAATAAGGTTTGAATGTCTTATAAAAACGTACCAAAAAAAAAAGATTTCAAAAGGAATAAAATATTCCTACTTTCATCAAATTAAATTTTAGTTATTCATTTTTCTTGCTTTCTTTTCATCAATTTCCTTTGTTGGTTTTTCTTAATTTTGTTTATTTATTTCAATAAAGAACTGAAAGAGAGAATTAAGTGTGGTAAAAAAAAAGTTTGTGAGATCATTAGAGGGTAAAAGCCAATTTGTGTGTTAAACACGAGAGTCAAGTGACATCAAATTGAGTGAAACACGTGAGGGAGTGTTGTGAGGTCTTTTTGCTAACATTCTTTTCAGATCATAAATATGTCAAAAGATCAAGAAGCTATAGACCAATCAATCATGCTTAAAGCCATGCAACAACAATTTGAGCACATGAATATAATGTTTGGAGAGATCAACAACTCATAGCTCCTAATATAAGAAATAATCGAGGGCGTGCTGTCATGGGAGAAGAAGATGGCGATGACCTAGTTAATTTTGATGACCAAGCCACCATTGACATGCGTAGAAGAGATGATAGAAGGGCAAGATGTATAGATTGTGACTTGGGGTGTGTCAAACTAAAAATTCCTTCTTTTCAAGGTAAAAATGATCTGGAAGCTTATTTGGAGTGGGAAAAAAAGTGGAGATAGTATTTTATTGCCACAACTACTCTGAGGATAAAAAGGTAAAACTAGCTTGATGCGAATCCCACAATGAAACTTTGAAACTCACTCTTAATTTGAAGTTTCAACTTCCCAAGAAAGTTTTAAACAAATTTAAGACAAACAAAACCTTGACCCAATGCTTAAGAAAACATGAACCAAAGATATAGAGAATGATATTAACGCCATACTCAAGAAATAGATGAGAAGGTGAGTGATGAGTCTAACTTTGGAATGCCACAAGAATGCAAATTCTTGATAAGATAACATTAATCTCTAATTTTCTTATATAGCAAGGTTACTGAGTTTAAATAGACCAATAGAAACCTAAGATCCTAAAAATACACATGAAAACATTGGAACAACCCTCCAAGTATAGGTTTGTCAAAGGATGCTTTAAAAGTCTTCACCAACCCACCATAATTAATGCTATCTTTGACAAACTTAATGCTAGCCTACTATAATTAATGCTATCACTGACAAACTTAATGTTAGCCCACCATCATTAATGGTAGACTTACCTTACACATTGACAAACTTGAAACAAAATGAACAAATGAAGTTGAAAAACAAAGGAGTCATTGAAAATCCTAAGTTTGGACAAGCTGTAATGAATTGGTCATAACTCCTTCTAGAGAACTCCAAGTCTACCTCTGTAAAATGCATGGAAAGCTAACTTAATTACCTTTCCCACGGTATATAGCTTGCACATTACTTCTAGCTCAATCAATACCAGTTTTATTTCGAATTTGACCTTTCTGCATTTGATCCAAATTGTGTATTCGGCTGCCCAATAGCTTAGTCGGCTGCCCAATAGCTTGAATAATGCCCACAATGCCCTGTCTTCTCTTCAAGCCCAATTCATGATGTCTTGCATCTTGAATTACATTTTCAATCCATATTTTCAATTAATCCATTTAAAGTAGCTTGCATCTTTTTGGCTCTAGCTCTTGTAATTGGGCCTCCATGAATGTGCAAAGGATCACTTGAAGCTTTAATGGTATTCCCTTGATGGTTCTCATCATTCCCCCTCAAAAGGACGAACCTACATCGAAAGGCGAAAGATCAAAAACATTAAAAGTAGCACTCACATTATACTCACCAGGAAGATCCAATTTGTAGGTATTGTTATTGATCTGTGCAGCCACTTGAAATGGACCATCTCCCCTTGGAAGCAACTTGGAATGCCTTTGTGCTGGGAACCTCTCCTTTCTCATATGCACCCAAACCTAATCTCTAGACTGAAAAACCACTTGCTTACGTCCTTTGTTGGCTTGAGTAATTGTTCAGTTCTCTTTTCTATGTGTTGTCGTGTTCTCTCATGCAATTGCTTGACAAATTCAGCTTTCTTTTTACCATCCATACTAGCACGCTCATCAATAGGTAAAGGTAATAAATCCAAAGGAGTTAATGGATTAAAACCATACACAAGCAAATTCAACATGTGGCAAACATTCTTCCCAAGTTTTCAAGTTCTTTTGAATAATGGCACGCCACAAAGTAGACAACGTTCTATTTACAACCTCAGTTTGTCCATCAGTTTGTGGATGACAAGTAGTAGAAAACAAAAGTTAGTACCCAACTTACCCCACAAAGTTTTCCACAAGTGGCTCAAGAACTTAGCATCTCGATCTGAAACTATGCTCCTTAGTACTCCATGCAATTTGACTATTTCCTTGAAAAACAAATTAGCTATGTTTGTTCCATCATCAGTTTTGTGACATGGAATGAAAATGTGCCATCTTTGAAAACCTATCAACAACAACAAAAACATAATCATTTCCCTTTTTTGACCTAGGTAAACCCAAAACAAAGTCCATAGAAATATCAACCCAAGGTTCACTAGGTATGGGCAGAGGATTATACAATCCATTGGGTAAAACTCTAGATAGCATGTTTACAAGTGATACGCTTCTCACATATTCTTTCAACATCACATTTCATATGTGGCCAAAATAAGTGTTCTTTTAAAACATCTAAAGTCCTTGCAATGCCAAAATGTCCCATTAAACCACCCCCATGAGCTTCACGCACAAGTAATTCACGTAAAGAACTATGAGGCACACACAATTTATTTTCTCTAAATAAAAACCCATCATGCCTATACAACTTACCAAATGTAACTTTCTCACAAGCATTAAACACATTAGCAAAATCATGATCATTAACATATAATTCTTTAACGTACTCAAATCCTAACAACTTTGCATTTAATGCCACCACATTCTCCTTACCTTGTTTGTATTTGATCACATAAGGATATGGCTCAATAAATTCAACCCATTTGGCATGTCTCTTATGCAACTTACCTTCCCCTTTCAAATGTTTCAAGGACTCGTGATCAGTGTGTATGATACGAATCCCACAATGAAACTTTGAAACCCACACTTAATTTGTAGTTTCAACTTCCCAAGAAAGTTCTAACCAGATTTATGACAAACAAAACCTTGACCCAATGCTTAAGAAAACATGAACCGAAGGTATAGAGAATGATATTGACGCCACACTCAAGAAATAGATGAGAAGGTGAGTGATAAGTCTAAATTTAGAACGCCACAAGAATGCAAATTCTTGATAAGTTCACTAGTTCTCAAAAGAACCAAAGAAAGAATAATCTTTCAAATTCAAATAAATTAATCTCTAATATTATTACATAGCAAGGTTGCTGAATTTAAATAGACTAAAAGAAACCCAAGATCGTAAAAATACAAATGGAAACATTGGAACAACCCTCCAAGTAGGTTTGTCAAAGGATGTTTCAAAAGTCTTCACCAACCCACCATAATTAATGTTATCTTTGACAAACTTAATGCTAGTCTACTATAATTAATGCTATCAATGACAAACTTAATGTTACCCCACCACCATTGATGGTAGACTTACCTTACACATTGACAAACTTGAAGCAAAACAAACAAATGAAGTTGAAAAACAAAGGAGTCGTTGAAAATCCCAAGTTTGAACAAGCTGTAATGAATTGGTCATAACTCCTTCTAGAGAACTCTAAATCCAGCTCTATAAAATTTATTGGAAAACTAACTTAATTATCTTTCCAACGGTATATAGCTTACACATTACTTCTGGCTCAATCAATACAGTTTTTATTCTGAATTTGACCTTTCTGAATTTGATACAAATTGTGTATTTGGCTGCCCAATAACTTGAATAATGCCCACAATGCTTGTCTTCTCTTCAAGCCCAATTCACGATGTCTTGCATCTTGAATTGCATTTTCAATCCATATTTTCTCAATTAATCCATTTAAAGCAGCTTGCATCTTTTTGGCTCTTGCTCTTGTAATTGGGCCTCCATGAATGTGCAAAGGATCACTTGAAGTTTTAATGGTATTCCCTTGATGGTTCTCATCATTACCCCTCTCCTCAAAAGGATTCGTCCTCGAATCTTCACCTACATTGAAAGGAGAAAGATCAGAAACATTAAAAGTAGCACTCACATTATGCTCACCAGGAAGATCCAATTTGTAGGCATTGTCATTGATCCGTGTAACAACTTGAAATGGACCATCTCCCCTTAGAAGCAACTTGGAATGCCTTTGTGCTGGGAACCTCTCCTTTCTCATATGCACCCAAACCCAATCTCCAGGGTAAAAAACCACTTGCTTACGTCCTTTGTTGGCTTGAGTAGCATATTTTTCAGTTCTCTTTTCTATGTGTTGATGTGTTCTCTCATGCAATTGCTTGACAAAAGGTAAAGGTAATAAATCCAAAGGAGTTAATGGATTAAACCATATACAATCTCAAATGGTGAAAATTTAGTAGCTAAATGGACAGTTCTATTGTAAGTAAATTCAACATGTGGCAAACATTCTTCCCAAATTTTCAAGTTCTTTTGAATAATGGCACGCAACAAAGTAGATAGTGTTCTATTTACAACCTCAGTTTGTCCATCAGTTTGTGGATGACAAGTAGTAGAAAACAAAATTTTAGTACCGAACTTACCCCACAAAGTTTTCCAAAAGTGGCTCAAGAACTTAGCATCTTGATCTGAAACTATGCTCCTTGGTACTCCATGCAACCTGACTATTTCCTTGAAAAACAAATTAGCTATGTTTGTTGCATCATCAGTTTTGTGACATGGAATGAAATGAGCCATCTTTGAAAACCTTGCCCTTTCAAGAGAGTCCATAGAAGGTCTGGGGAGAACTCTGGAGTGGTAAGGTGAGTCAAGACTGGCTTGTTGCCAATTTAAAACAGCTTCATATTGTTTTGGATGTGTATAACAAATTCTTTAGGTAGAAGATAACGTTGCCAAGTTTCCAATGCTCTCACCAATGCATACATCTCCTTATCATAGGTAGGATAGTTTAGGGCTGCTCCACTCAATTTCTCACTAAAGTAAGCAATTGGACGCCCTTCTTGCATCAAAACAGCTCCAATACCTATACCTGAAGCATCACACTCAATTTCAAAAGTTTTAGTAAAATCAGGTAAAGCAAGTAATGTTGCAGAAACCAATTTCTCCTTAATTAGATTAAATGCCCTTTCTTGTTCACTACCCCACTTAAATCCCACATGTTTCTTCACAATTTCAGTTAATGGTGCAGCAAGGGTGCTAAAATCTTTCACAAATCTTCTATAAAAACTAGCCAAACCATGAAAACTTCTTACCTCACTTACACTTTTAGGTGTAGGCCACTCTTTAATAGCCTTTACCTTCTCTTCATCAACCTCAACTCCTTTAGCACTTACAACATAACCAAGAAAAACAATCTGATTTGTAAAAAAAGGAACACTTCTTCAAATTAGCATACAACTTTTCCTTCCTTAAAACAGTCAATACACTTTGCAAATGTTCAATGTGTTCATCTAAGCCTTTGCTATAGATCAAAATATCATCAAAATAGACAACTACGAATTTACCAATAAAAGCACGCAAAACATGGTTCATTAACCTCATAAAAGTGCTAGGGTGCATTAGATAACCCAAATGGCATCACAAACCACTCATATAAACCATATTTTGTTTTAAAGGCAGTTTTCCACTCATCTCCCTCTCTAATCCTAATTTGATGATATCCACTTTTAAGATCAATTTTACTAAACACACAAGAACCATGCAATTCATCAAGCATGTCATCAAGTCTAGGAATAGGATGTCGATACTTTACAGTGATTTTATTAATTGCACCACAGTCAACGCACATCCTCCAAGTTCCATCCTTTTTGGGCACTAGTAAAACTGGTACCGCACATGGACTCATGCTCTCCCTCACATATCCTTTTGCCAAGAGTTCTTCAACTTGCCTTTGAAGCCCTTTTGTCTCCTCGGGGTTTCTTCTATATGTAGGTCTATTAGGAATGGTAGCTCCAGGGACAAAGTCTATTTGATGCTCAATCCCCCTAATAGGTGGCAAACCGTTAGGGACTTCATTTGGAAACACACCATCAAAGTCCTGTAAAAGAGTCACAATAGCACTAGGCAAAGAAAAGTTAAGCTCATTAGTGTGTAAACAAGCCTCTTTGCACAAAAGTACAACGATAGGTTGTTTTGAAAAGAAAGCCCTCTTAACCTCGCTCTCTTTTGCAAACAAGTTCACTTGCTGCCTCTCTTTTCTCTCAACAATATTTTTTTCTATCTTTTCACTTGCTTTTCTCTCAATCTCTATTTCTTTTGTACTCTCATTTTCATTTTTTGTATCACTCTCTTTTTGTATTGACATTTGATCCTCATACACTTGCTTAGGTGTTAATGGTACAAGAGTGATTTGCCTTTTGTTCATTACAAAAGAATATCTATTTAAGTAACCATCATGTGTCACGCGCCTATCATATTGCCAAGGTCGACCCAAAAGAATGTGTCTAGCATGCATGGGTACTACATCACATAGAACCTCATCCTTGTATCTCCCAATAGAGAATGAAACCAGCACTTGTTTATTTACTTTAACTTCCCCACAATCATTCAGCCATTGTAGCTTATATGGCCTCGGATGTTTCAAAGTTTTCAAATTTAATTTTTCAACTAAACTAGTGCTAGCTACATTAGTACAACTTCCACCATCAATTATCATACTACATACCTTATCTTTGATGTGGCATCTAGTATGAAAGATGTTATCACGTTGTACCTCCACATCATCCTCTTTAACTTGCATGTTGAGAGCACGCCTAGCAACCATCAATTTACCATCAACAGGATATTCTACACCATCATTAGCATCCTCCAACAGTGGCATAGGGTCATCATCTCATTCACTCTCGGTTTCAACATCACCATCATCCCTCAAGATCATTACTCTCTTATTTGGGCATTGAGATGCAATATGACCTGTCCCCAAACATTTAAAACACTTAATATCTCTATTTCTAGAGTGTTGGAAATCAGATTTACCTTTGCTTTGGTTGCCTCCCTCTTTATGATCCTTGATTGGCTCAATCTTAAGCTTTGAAACAACCTTTTCATCTTTGCTCCATTTTGACTTCCATGAGGAAGATGAACCCAAATTGGTTCTAGTGGAACCTTTCTTTTTTAGTTGTCATTCCACTTTCATGGCCATGTGAACCATGTCTTCCAACTCAACATAGTGCTGCAAGTCAACCATGTAAAAATCTTGCCATAGTGGCCTCTCGTTCTTCTTCAACGTTGGCTCGAATCATGATTATTTTCATCTCCTTGTGGTAATCTTCCACACTTCTAGAACCTTGTATAAGACTTTGAAGCCTTTGGTACAGCTCCCTATAATGACTAGGAACAAATCTCCTCCTCATGATGGCCTTCATCTCCTCCCAAGTGTTTATAGGCCTTTCACGATTTCGTCTCCTACTCAAAACAAGTTGATCCCACCAAATAATAGCATAATCAGTAAATTCAACAGCAGCTAATTTTACCTTTTTCTTCTCAGAGTAGTTGTGGCAATCAAATACTAGCTCCACCTTTTTTCCCCACTCCAAATAAGCTTCCGGATCATTTTTACCTTGAAAAGAAGGAATTTTCAGTTTGATACTCCCCAAATTTTCAGTCTTGCTCTTCTATTATCTCTTCCACGCATGTCAACGGTGGCCTGGTCATCAAAATCATCTATGTAATCGCCATCTTCTTCTCCCATGACAGAACTCCCTTGATTACCTCTTACATTAGGAGCTATTGGTTGTTGCCCCCTTTGTAGATTGGCTATGGCAGTGTCTTGCCTCTCCAATTTGTGACGGATCTCTCTAAACATCAGATTCATGTGCTCAAATTGTTGTTGCATGGCTTTGAGCATGATTGATTGGTCTATAGCTTCTTGATCTTTTGACATATTTGTGATCTGAAAAGAATGTTAGTAAAAAGACCTCACAACACTCCCTGATGAGAACCATCAAGGGAATACCATTAAAAGTTCAAGTGATCCTTTGCACATTCATGGAGGCCCAATTACAAGAGCAAGAGCCAAAAA
Source organism: Citrus mangshanensis (assembly GCA_030449895.1). Lineage (NCBI taxonomy): Eukaryota > Viridiplantae > Streptophyta > Magnoliopsida > Sapindales > Rutaceae > Citrus > Citrus mangshanensis. Next base: position 2,053,403 of record JASUUJ010000043.1, read on the forward strand.
GATGCAAGCTGCTTTAAATGGATTAATTGAGAAAATATGGATTGAAAATGAAATTCAAGATGCAAGACATCATGAATTGGGCTTGAAGAGAAGACAAGGCATTGTGGGCATTATTGAAGTTATTGGGCAGCCAAATACACAATTTGTATCAAATGCAGAAAGGTCAAATTCGGAATAAAAACTGTATTGATTGAGCCAGAAGTAATGTTCAAGCTATATACCATTGGAAAGATAATTAAGTTAGCTTTCCAATAAATTTTACAGAGCTGGATTTGGAGTTCTCTAGAAGGAGTTATGACCAATTCATTACAGCTTGTTCAAACTTGGGATTTTCAACGACTCCTTTGTTTTTCAACTTCATTTGTTTGTTTTTTTTCAAGTTTTTCAATGTGTAAGGTAAGTCTACCATCAATGATGGTGGGTTAACATTAAGTTTGTCAATGATAGCATTAATTATGGTGGGTTGGTAAAGACTTTTGAAACATCTTTTGACAAACCTACTTGGAGGGTTGTTCCAATGTTTCCATTTGTATTTTTAGGATCTTGGGTTTCTTTTAGCCTATTTAAATTCAGCAACCTTGCTATGTAAGGACATTAGAGATTAATTTTATTTGAATTTGAAAGATTATTCTTTCTTTGGTTCTTTTGAGAACTAGTGAACTTATCAAGAATTTGCATTCTTGTGGCGTTCCAAATTTAGACTTATCACTCACCTTCTCATCTATTTCTTGAGTGTGGCGTCAATACCATTCTCTATACCTTTGGTTCATGTTTTCTTAAGCATTGGGTCAAGATTTTGTTTGTCTTAAATCTGTTTAGAACTTTCTTGGGAAGTTGAAACTACAAATTAAGTGTGGGATTGAAAGTTTCATTGTGGGATTCGCATCATTTGGTATCAGAGCTAGATTCTAATCAGGTTTGAATGTCTTATTTATTTTGATTATCAAAAAAAAAAAGAAAAAAGAGAAAAAACGTACAAAAAAAAAAGACTACAAAAAGATTCAAGTATTTCTACTTTCATCAAATTGAATTTGAGTTATTCATTTTCCTTGACATAGTTTACACATATATCAATTGTGTTGCTTTGCTTGCTTGCTTTCCTTTCTTCAATTTCCTTTTCATTCTTTGTGTCCTCTTAATTTCTTTTCTTTGTTAGTGTGCTGGATTGTCATATTTGGTCTGCCACTTGGGTTTTTTTTTCTTGATTTTGTTTATTTAGTTCAATAGAGAATTGAAAGAGAGAATTAAGTGTGGTAAAAGGCAAAAGCTTGTGAGATCATTAGAGGGTAAAAGCCAATTTGTGTGTTAAACACGAGAGTTAAGTGACATCAAATTGAGTGAAACACGTGAGGGAGTGTTGTGACGTCTTTTTGCTAACATTCTTTTCAGATCACAAATATGACAAAAGATCAAGAAGCTATAGACCAATCAATCATGCTCAAAGCCATGGAACAACAATTTGAGCACATGAATCTGATGTTTGGAGAGATCCGTGACAAATTGGAGAGGCAAGACACTGCCATAGCCAATCTACAAAGGGGGCAACAACCAATAGCTCCTAATGTAAGAGGTAATCAAGGGCGTGCTGTCATGGGAGAAGAAGATGGCGATGACATAGATGATTTTGATGACCAGGCCACTGTTGACATGCGTGGAAGAGATAATAGAAGGGCAAGAGGTATGGATCGTGATTTGGGGAGTATCAAACTGAAAATTCCTTCTTTTCAAGGTAAAAATGATCCGAAAGCTTATTTGGAGTGGGAAAAAAAGGTGGAGCTAGTATTTGATTGCCACAACTACTCTGAGGAGAAAAAGGTAAAACTAGCTGCTGTTGAATTTACTGATTATGCTATTATTTGGTGGGATCAACTTGTTTTGAGTAGGAGACAAAATCGTGAAAGGCCTATAAACACTTGGGAGGAGATGAAGGCCATCATGAGGAGGAGATTTGTTCCTAGTCATTATTATAGGGAGATGCACCAAAGGCTTCAAAGTCTAGAAGTGTGGAAGATTACCACAAGGAGATGGAAATAATCATGATTCGAGCCAACATTGAAGAAGAACGAGAGGCCACTATGGCAAGATTTTTACATGGTTTAAATCAAGATATTGCTAATGTCGTTGACTTGCAGCACTATGTTGAGTTGGAAGACAACTAAAAAAGAAAGGTTCCACTAGAACCAATTTGGGTTCATCTTCCTCATGGAAGTCAAAATGGAGCAAAGATGAAAAGGTTGTTTCAAAGCCTAAGATTGAGCCAATCAAGGATCATAAAGAGGGAGGCAACCAAAGCAAAGGTAAATCTAATTCCCAACACTCTAGAAATAGAGATATTAAGTGTTTTAAATGTTTGGGGACAGGTCATATTGCATCTCAATGCCCAAATAAGAGAGTAATGATCTTGAGGGATGATGGTGATGTTGAAACCGAGAGTGAATGAGATGATGACCCTATGCCACTGTTGGAGGATGCTAATGATGGTGTAGAATATCCTGTTGATGGTAAATTGATGGTTGCTAGGCGTGCTCTCAACATGCAAGTTAAAGAGGATGTGGAGGTACAACGTGATAACATCTTTCATACTAGATGCCACATCAAAGATAAGGTATGTAGTATGATAATTGATGGTGGAAGTTGTACTAATGTAGCTAGCACTAGTTTAGTTGAAAAATTAAATTTGAAAACTTTGAAACATCCGAGGCCATATAAGCTACAATGGCTGAATGATTGTGGGGAAGTTAAAGTAAATAAACAAGTGCTGGTTTCATTCTCTATTGGGAGATACAAGGATGAGGTTCTATGTGATGTAGTACCCATGCATGCTAGACACATTCTTTTGGGTCGACCTTGGCAATATGATAGGCGCGTGACACATGATGGTTACTTAAATAGATATTCTTTTGTAATGAACAAAAGGCAAATCACTCTTGTACCATTAACACCTAAGCAAGTGTATGAGGATCAAATGTCAATACAAAAAGAGAGTGATACAAAAAATGAAAATGAGAGTACAAAAGAAATAGAGATTGAGAGAAAAGCAAGTGAAAAGATAGAAAAAAATATTGTTGAGAGAAAAGAGAGGCAGCAAGTGAACTTGTTTGCAAAAGAGAGCGAGGTTAAGAGGGCTTTCTTTTCAAAACAGCCTATCATTGTACTTTTGTGCAAAGAGGCTTGTTTACACACTAATGAGCTTAACTTTTCTTTGCCTAGTGCTATTGTGACTCTTTTACAGGACTTTGATGGTGTGTTTCCAAATGAAGTCCCTAACGGTTTGCCACCTATTAGGGGGATTGAGCATCAAATAGACTTTGTCCCTGGAGCTACCATTCCTAATAGACCTGCATATAGAAGTAACCCTGAGGAGACAAAGGAGCTTCAAAGGCAAGTTGAAGAACTTTTGGCAAAAGGATATGTGAGGGAGAGCATGAGTCCATGTGCGGTACCAGTTTTACTAGTGCCCAAAAAGGATGGAACATGGAGGATGTGCGTTGACTGTCGTGCAGTTAATAAAATCACTGTAAAGTATCGACATCCTATTCCTAGACTTGATGACATGCTTGATGAATTGCATGGTTCTTGTGTGTTTAGTAAAATTGATATTAAAAGTGGATATCATCAAATTAGGATTAGAGAGGGAGATGAGTGGAAAACTGCCTTTAAAAAAAATATGGTTTATATGAATGGTTAGTGATGCCATTTGGGTTATCTAATGCCCCTAGCACTTTTATGAGGTTAATGAACCATGTTTTGCGTGCTTTTATTGGTAAATTCATAGTTGTCTATTTTGATGATATTTTGATCTATAGCAAAGGCTTAGATGAACACATTGAACATTTGCAAAGTGTATTGACTGTTTTAAGGAAGGAAAAGTTGTATGCTAATTTGAAAAAGTGTTCCTTTTGTACAAATCAGATTGTTTTTCTTGGTTATGTTGTAAGTGCAAAAGGAATTGAGGTTGATGAAGAGAAGGTAAAGGCTATTAAAGAGTGGCCTATACCTAAAAGTGTAAGTGAGGTAAGAAGTTTTCATGGTTTGGCTAGTTTTTATAGAAGATTTGTGAAAGATTTTAGCACCCTTGCTGCACCATTGACTGAAATTGTGAAGAAACATGTGGGATTTAAATGGGGTAGTGAACAAGAAAGGGCATTTAATCTAATTAAGGAGAAAATAGTTTCTGCACCATTACTTGCTTTACCTGATTTTACTAAAACTTTTGAAATTGAGTGTGATGCTTCAGGTATAGGTATTGGAGCTGTTTTGATGCAAGAAGGGCGTCCAATTGCTTATTTTAGTGAGAAATTGAGTGGAGCAGCCCTAAACTATCCTACTTATGACAAGGAGATGTATGCATTGGTGAGAGCATTGGAAACTTGGCAACATTATCTTCTACCTAAAGAGTTTTTTATACACACTGATCATGAGTCCTTGAAGCATTTGAAAGGGCAAGGTAAGTTACATAAGAGACATGCCAAATGGGTTGAATTTATTGAGCCATTTCCTTATGTGATCAAACATAAACAAGGTAAGGAGAATGTGGTGGCTGATGCATTATCTAGAAGGTTTTCAAAGATGGCACATTTCATTCCATGTCATAAAACTGATGATGCGACAAGCATAGCTAATTTGTTTTTCAAGGAAATAGTCAGGTTGCATGGAGTACCAAGGAGCATAGTTTCAGATCGAGATGCTAAGTTCTTGAGCCACTTTTGGAAAACTTTGTGGGGTAAGTTGGGTACTAAACTTTTGTTTTCTACTACTTGTCATCCACAAACTGATGGACAAACTGAGGTTGTAAATAGAACTTTGTCTACTTTGTTGCGTGCCATTATTCAAAAGAACTTGAAAACTTGGGAAGAATGTTTGCCATATGTTGAATTTGCTTACAATAGAACTGTCCATTCAGCTACTAAATTTTCACCATTTGAGATTGTATATGGTTTTAATCCATTAACTCCTTTGGATTTATTACCTTTACCTATTGATAAACGTGCTACTATGGATGGGAAAAAGAAAGCTGAATTTGTCAAGCAATTGCATGAGAGAACATGTCAACACATAGAAAAGAGAACTGAACAATATGCTACTCAAGCCAACAAAGGACGTAAGCAAGTGGTTTTTCAGCCTGGAGATTGGGGTTGGGTGCATATGAGAAAGGAGAGGTTCCCAGCACAAAGGCGCTCCAAGTTGCTTCCAAGGGGAGATGGTCCATTTCAAGTGGTTGCACGGATCAATGACAATGCCTAAAAATTGGATCTTCCTGGTGAGTATAATGTGAATGCTACTTTCAATGTTTCTGATCTTTCTCCTTTCGATGTAGGTGAAGATTCGAGGACGAATCCTTTTGAGGAGAGGGGGAATGATGAGAACCATCAAGGGAATACCATTAAAAGTTCAAGTGATCCTTTGCACATTCATGGAGGCCCAATTACAAGAGCAAGAGCCAAAAAGATGCAAGCTGCTTTTAATGGATTAATTGAGAAAATATGGATTGAAAATGCAATTCAAGATGCAAGACATCATGAATTGGGCTTGAAGAGAAGACAAGGCATTGTGGGCATTATTGAAGTTATTGGGCAGCCAAATACACAATTTGTATCAAATGCAGAAAGGTCCAATTCGGAATAAAAACTGTATTGATTGAGCCAGAAGTAACGTTCAAGCTATATACCATTGGAAAGATAATTAAGTTAGCTTTTCAATAAATTTTACAGAGCTGGATTTGGAGTTCTCTAGAAGGAATTATGACCAATTCATTACAGCTTGTTCAAACTTGGGATTTTCAACGACTCCTTTGTTTTTCAACTTCATTTGTTTGTTTTGTTTCAAGTTTGTTAATGTGTAAGGTAAGTCTACCATCAATGGTGGTGGGGTAACATTAAGTTTGTCAATGATAGCATTAATTATAGTAGGCTAGCATTAAGTTTGTCAAAGATAGCATTAATTATGGTGGGTTGGTAAAGACTTTTGAAACATCTTTTGACAAACCTACTTGGAGGGTTGTTCCAATGTTTCCATTTGTATTTTTAGGATCTTGGGTTTCTTTTAGCCTATTTAAATTCAGCAACCTTGCTATGTAAGGACATTAGAGATTAATGTTATTTGAATTTGAAAGATTATTCTTTCTTTGGTTCTTTTGAGAACTAGTGAACTTATCAAGAATTTGCATTCTTGTGGCGTTCCAAATTTAGACTTATCACTCACCTTCTCATCTATTTCTTAAGTGTGGCGTCAATACCATTCTCTATACCTTTGGTTCATGTTTTCTTAAGCATTGGGTCAAGGTTTTGTTTGTCTTAAATCTGTTTAGAACTTTCTTGGGAAGTTGAAACTACAAATTAAGTATGGGATTGAAAGTTTCATTGTGGGATTCGCATCACTCCCTCACGTGTTTCACTCAATTTGATGTCACTTAACTCTCGTGTTTAACAAACAAATTGGCTTTTACCCTCTAATAATCTTACAAACTTTTGCTTTTTACCACACTTAATTCTCTCTTTCAGTTCTTTATTATCTAAATAAACAAAATCAAGAAAAAAAAAACCTAAGTGGCACACCAAATATGACAATCCAGCACACTAACAAAGAAAAGAAATTAAGAGGACACAAAGAATAAAAAGGAAATTGAAGAAAGGAAAGCAAGCAAGCATAGCAACACAATTGATATGTGTGTAAACTATGTCAAGGAAAATGAATAACTAAAATTCAATTTGATGAAAGTAGAAATACTTGAATCCTTTTGTAATCTTTTTTTGTACGTTTTTTCTCCTTTTTTTCTTTTTTTTTTCTTTTTGATAATCAAAATAAATAAGACATTCAAACCTGATTAGAAACTAGCTCGGATACCAAATGATGTGAATCCCACAATGAAACTTTGAAACCCACACTTAATTTGTAGTTTCAACTTCCCAAGAAAATTCTAAACAGATTTATGACAACAAAACCTTAACCCAATGCTTAAGAAAACATGAACTAAAGGTATAGAGAATGATATTGATGCCACACTCAAGAAATAGATGAGAAGGTGAGTGATAAGTCTAAATTTAGAACGCCACAAGAATGCAAATTCTTGATAAGTTCACTAGTTCTCAAAAGAACCAAAGAAAGAATAGTCTTTCAAATTCAAATAACATTAATCTCTAATATTATTACATAGCGAGGTTGTTGAATTTAAATAGACTAAAAGAAACCCAAGATCCTAAAAATACAAATGGAAACATTGGAACAACCCTCCAAGTAGGTTTGTCAAAGGATGTTTCGAAAGTCTTCACCAACCCACCATAATTAATGCTATCTTTGATGCTATCATTGACAAACTTAATGTTACCCCACCATCATTGATGGTAGACTTACCTTACACATTGACAAACTTGAAACAAAACAAACAAATGAAGTTGAAAAACAAAGGAGTCGTTGAAAATCCCAAGTCTGAACAAGCTGTAATGAATTGGTCATAACTCCTTCTAGAGAACTCCAAATCCAGCTCTGTAAAATTTATTGGAAAGCTAACTTAATTATCTTTCGAACGGTATATAGCTTGCACATTACTTCTGGCTCAATCAATACAGTTTGTATTCCGAATTTGACCTTTCTGCATTTGATACAAATTGTGTATTTGGCTGCCCAATAACTTGAATAATGCCCACAATGCCTTGTCTTCTCTTCAAGCCCAATTCATGATGTCTTGCATCTTGAATTGCATTTTCAATCCATATTTTCTCAATTAATCCATTTAAAGCAGCTTGCATCTTTTTGGCTCCTGCTCTTGTAATTGGGCCTCCATGAATGTGTAAAGGATCACTTGAAGTTTTAATGGTATTCCCTTGATGGTTCTTATCAGTGTATAACAAACTCTTTAGGTAGAAGTTAGTGTTGCCAAGTTTCCAATGCTCTCATCAATGCATACATCTCCTTGTCATATGTAGGATAGTTTAGGGCTGCTCCACTCAATTTCTCACTAAAATAGGCAATTAGACGCCCCTCTTGCATCAAAACGGCTCCAATACCTATACCTAAAGCATCACACTCAATTTCAAACATTTTAGCAAAATCAGGTAAATCAAGTAATGGTGCAGAAACCAATTTCTCCTTGATTAGATTAAATGCCCTTTCTTGTTCACTACCCCACTTAAATCCCACATGTTTCTTCACAATTTCAGTTAATGGTGCAGCAAGGGTGCTAAAACCTTTTGTAAATCTTCTAAAAAAACTAGCCAAACCATGAAAACTTCTTACCTCACTTACAGTTTTAGGTGTAGGCCACTCCTTAATAGCCTTTACCTTCTCTTCATCAACCTCAATTCCTTTAGCACTTACAACATAACCAAGAAAAACAATCTGATTTGTACAAAAGGAACACTTCTTCAAATTAGCATACAACTTTTCCTTCCTTAAAACTGTCAATACACTTTGCAAATGTTCAATGTGTTCAATGTTCAAAATAGACAACTACATAATGGTGGGTTGTGAAGACTTTTGAAGCACCCCTTGAAAAAAAGTTATCTACCGTCCACTAAACCGTTAGCTGCCGTTTGAAAGTTAACGGAACAATAACGAATTGATGATTTTACCCTTAAAAATTATCACTTGTGCTTTTTCTTTCTTTACTGGGAAGCATCCTTTTTTCTGAAATATCGGAGAGGTTTTTTAGAGGATGATTTTCTATGGAAGTGTTTCTGGAAATGTTTCTTCTTCCTGGTCGGATAGATACACTTCTTTTCATCTTTGTACTCTATCCTAAGATAGGGTTTTTTACAGGCTTTAGAAAAGGATTTTTTGTCTTCCATGAGATCTTTGAAGAATTCTTTTTGCTCACAGATCTTGTCGAGACATAGCATTGCCATTTGGAAAATCTTTCCCAGAGAGATATCAACTATGTTGAGATTAGTGGCTGTGAGTTTCCTTTGAAGATCAGGTTGTAACTCAGAAGGAAGTGAGGCTATGAAGACATGTTTGAGAGATGGCTCATTGAACCCATTCAGCTTATAAAATAGAATACTCATCCTTTTGTAATGAGATTCCAAAAGGTGTCTTTTGAGCGAGCAGCACTTCATCTGATGATACTCTTTTCTGTCTGCATCAGTAGACGCTGTCTTTTCACCGATGAATTGTTCATGGATGATATTGAGTGCTGTGCCAATTTGAGATTGTATGAATTAGAGCTGTCTGTATTCCCCCAAGCTTTCTAACCAGTCTCGCAAAGAACCCATTGATCAGGCCATGAATTCATGGAGAACAGCTTGAGGTTGAGCATTAGGTTTGGTTCCTTGGAGGTCAATCCATGCGGCAAATTCTTGAAGTCGAGCAGGCCATTTATGACGGGGAATGTCATCAAATGTGAACCAAGATGCTGAAGATGGTTTTGTTGAGTGATCAGGAACTGGAGGAGGCATTGATGGCTCTGGTTCTGTTGGAGATGCTTTATTTTCAGCATCAGAAGAACTGTCTTCAACAATAGGTGTGGCATTTTGGTGGCCATTAATATGCTTGTAATGTCAGCATATTTGGATTCAGAGTCAGTGGAGGTACCGACTGAGTTTGTGGATGAGGAAGAGGAAGACGGGTTGGACTTTGATGGGTTTGACTCATAGACTGTTTCTGGTTCAGAGGAGTCAGGAGATGTGTTTTGGACAATATGATAATAATACTGATCCATGGGACCTTTGTCTTTTATGTGTTTATTAGGTAAAATATTAAATTCACATAATTGGAGGCTCCAAAACAAATAATCGATGTTAAATTTGGATTTCAAAAGTCCAAAAACTTTAAGATGAGTCAAGACCGGCATAAAATTAAGCCTGTGCAAAAAGTTTATATTTTTGTTGACCGAGCACTAATTGGATGATAAAATGAGCTTACAATAAATATGAGTGCATTGGATAGCTGTTAATTTTGACTAAATCTCAACAGTTCATGATTCGATGGTCACGATTGTGCCACATGGCAATGGTTGGTGAAGCAAGTTGTAGGATCTGAACCTTTGTATTCGGGTCGACCCGATCCAACCATTAACCTGCCAAATCTCAACCATTCTTTGACAAAATTAGACGCTTCACATGATGTGATGAGAACCATCAAGGGACCATTAAAACTTCAAGTGATCCTTTGCACATTCATGGAGGCCCAATTACAAGAGCAAGAGCCAAAAAGATGCAAGCTGCTTTAAATGGATTAATGGAGAAAATATGGATTGAAAATGCAATTCAAGATGCAAGACATCATGAATTGGGCTTGAAGAGAAGACAAGGCATTGTGGGGATTATTCAAGTCATTGGGCAGCCAAATACACAAGTTGTATCAAATGCAGAAAGGTCAAATTCGGAATAAAAACTGTATTGATTGAGCCAGAATTAAAGTGCAAGCTATATACCGTTGGAAAGATAATTAAGTTAGCTTTCCAATAAATTTTACAGAGCTCGATTTGGAGTTCTCTAGAAGGCGTTATGACCAATTCTTTACAGCTTGTTCAGACTTGGGATTTTCAACGAATCCTTTGTTTTTCAACTTATTTGTTTGTTTTGTTTCAAGCTTGTCAATGTGTAAGGTAAGTCTACCACCAATGATGGTGGGCTAACATTAAGTTTGTCAATGATAGCATTAATTATAGTAGGCTAGCATTAAGTTTGTCAAAGATAGCATTGATCATGGTGGGTTGGTGAAGACTTTTGAAACATCTTTTGACAAACCTACTTGGAGGGTTATTCCAATGTTTCCATTTGTATTTTTAGGATCTTGGGTTTCTTTTAGCCTATTTAAATTCAGCAACCTTGGTATGTAAGGAGATTAGAGATTAATGTTATTTGAATTTGAAAGATTATTCTTTCTTTGGTTCTTTTGAGAACTAGTGAACTTATCAAGAATTTGCATTCTTGTGGCGTTCCAAATTTAGACTTATCACTCACCTTCTCATCTATTTCTTGAGTGTGGCGTCAATACCATTCTCTATACCTTTGGTTCATGTTTTCTTAAGCATTGGGTCAAGGTTTTGTTTGTCTTAAATCTGTTTAGAACTTTCTTGGGAAGTTGAAACTATAAATTAAGTGTGGGATTGAAAGTTTCATTGTGGGATTCGTATCAAACCCCGAGGAGACAAAGGAGCTTCAAAGGCAAGTTGAAGAACTCTTGGCAAAAGGATATGTGAGGGAGAGCATGAGTCCATGTGCGGTACCAGTTTTACTAGTGCCCAAAAAGGATGGAACATGGAGGATGTGCGTTGACTGTCGTGCAATTAATAAAATCAGTGTAAAGTATCGACATCCTATTCCTAGACTTGATGACATGCTTGATGAATTGCATGGTTCTTGTGTGTTTAGTAAAATTGATCTTAAAAGTGGATATCATCAAATTAGGATTAGAGAGGGAGATGAGTGGAAAACTGCCTTTAAAACAAAATATGGTTTATATGAGTGGTTAGTGATGCCATTTGGGTTATCTAATGCACCTAGCACTTTTATGAGGTTAATGAACCATGTTTTGCGTGCTTTTATTGGCAAATTCGTAGTTGTCTATTTTGATGATATTTTGATCTATAGCAAAGGCTTAGATGAACACATTGAACATTTGCAAAGTGTATTGACTGTTTTAAGGAAGGAAAAGTTGTATGCTAATTTGAAGAAGTGTTCCTTTTGTACAAATCAGATTGTTTTTCTTGGTTATGTTGTAAGTGCTAAAGGAATTGAGGTTGATGAAGAGAAGGTAAAGGCTATCAAAGAGTGGCCTACACCTAAAAGTGTAAGTGAGGTAAGAAGTTTTCATGGTTTGGCTAGTTTTTATAGAAGATTTGTGAAAGATTTTAGCACCCTTGCTGCACCATTAACTGAAATTGTGAAGAAACATGTGGGATTTAATTGGGGTAGTGAACAAGAAAGGGCATTTAATCTAATTAAGGAGAAATTGATTTCTGCACCATTACTTGCTTTACCTGATTTTACTAAAACTTTTGAAATTGAGTGTGATGCTTCAGGTATAGGAAGAAGGGCGTCCAATTGCTTATTTTAGTGAGAAATTGAGTGGAGCAGCCCTAAACTATCCTACCTATGACAAGGAGATGTATGCATTGGTGAGAGCTTTGGAAACTTGGCAACATTATCTTCTACCTAAAGAGTTTGTTATACACACTGATCATGAGTCCTTGAAGCATTTGAAAGGGCAAGGTAAGTTACATAAGAGACATGCCAAATGGGTTGAATTTATTGAGCCATTTCCTTATGTGATCAAATATAAACAAGGTAAGGAGAATGTGGTGGCTGATGCATTATCTAGAAGGTATGCACTTATCTCTACATTAAATGCAAAGTTGTTAGGATTTGAGTACATTAAAGAATTATATGCTAACGATCCTGATTTTGCTAATGTGTTTAATGCTTGTGAGAAAGTTGCATTTGGTAAATTCTATAAGCATGATGGGCTTTTATTTAGAGAAAATAAATTGTGTGTGCCTCATAGTTCTTTGCGTGAATTGCTTGTGCGTGAAGCTCATGGGGGTGGTTTAATGGGACATTTTGGCATTGCAAAGACTTTAGATGTTTTAAAAGAACACTTCTTTTGGCCACATATGAAACGTGATGTTGAAAGAATATGTGAGAATTGTATCACTTGTAAACATGCTAAGTCAAGAGTTTTACCCCATGGATTGTATAACCCTCTGGCCATACCTAGTGAACCTTGGGTTGATATTTCTATGGACTTTGTTTTGGGTTTACCTAGGTCAAAAAGGGAAATGATTCTGTTTTTTTTGTTGTTGATAGGTTTTCAAAGATGGCGCATTTCATTCCATGTCATAAAACTGATGATGCGACAAGCATAGCTAATTTGTTTTTCAAGGAAATAGTCAGGTTGCATGGAGTACCAAGGAGCATAGTTTCAGATCGAGATGCTAAGTTCTTGAGCCACTTTTGGAAAACTTTGTGGGGTAAGTTGGGTACTAAACTTTTGTTTTCTACTACTTGTCATCCACAAACTGATGGACAAACTGAGGTTGTAAATAGAACTCTGTCTACTTTGTTGCGTGCCATTATTCAAAAGAACTTGAAAACTTGGGAAGAATGTTTGCCACATGTTGAATTTGCTTACAATAGAACTGTCCATTCAGCTACTAAATTCTCACCATTTGAGATTGTATATGGTTTTAATCCATTAACTCCTTTGGATTTATTACCTTTACCTATTGATGAGCGTGCTAGTATGGATGGTAAAAAGAAAGCTGAATTTGTCAAGCAATTGCATGAGAGAACACGTCAACACATAGAAAAGAGAACTGAACAATATGCTACTCAAGCCAACAAAGGACGTAAGCAAGTGGTTTTTCAGCCTGGAGATTGGGTTTGGGTGCATATGAGAAAGGAGAGGTTCCCAGCACAAAGGCGTTCCAAGTTGCTTCCAAGGGGAGATGGTCCATTTCAAGTGGTTGCACGGATCAATGACAATGCCTACAAATTGGATCTTCCTGGTGAGTATAATGTGAGTGCTACTTTCAATGTTTCTGATCTTTCTCCTTTCGATGTAGGTGAAGATTCGAGGACGAATCCTTTTGAAGAGAGGGGGAATGATGAGAACCATCAAGGGACGATTAAAACTTCAAGTGATCCTTTGCACATTCATGGAGGCCCAATTACAAGAGCAAGAGCCAAAAAGATGCAAGCTGCTTTAAATGGATTAATGGAGAAAATATGGATTGAAAATGCAATTCAAGATGCAAGACATCATGAATTGGGCTTGAAGAGAAGACAAGGCATTGTGGGGATTATTCAAGTCATTGGGCAGCCAAATACACAAGTTGTATCAAATGCAGAAAGGTCAAATTCGGAATAAAAACTGTATTGATTGAGCCAGAATTAAAGTACAAGCTATATACCGTTGGAAAGATAATTAAGTTAGCTTTCCAATAAATTTTACAGAGCTGGATTTGGAGTTCTCTAGAAGGCGTTATGACCAATTCTTTACAGCTTGTTCAGACTTGGGATTTTCAACGAATCCTTTGTTTTTCAACTTATTTGTTTGTTTTGTTTCAAGCTTGTCAATGTGTAAGGTAAGTCTACCATCAATGATGGTGGGCTAACATTAAGTTTGTCAATGATAGCATTAATTATAGTAGGCTAGCATTAAGTTTGTCAAAGATAGCATTGATCATGGTGGGTTGGTGAAGACTTTTGAAACATCTTTTGACAAACCTACTTGGAGGGTTGTTCCAATGTTTCCATTTGTATTTTTAGGATCTTGGGTTTCTTTTAGCCTATTTAAATTCAGCAACCTTGGTATGTAAGGAGATTAGAGATTAATGTTATTTGAATTTGAAAGATTATTCTTTCTTTGGTTCTTTTGAGAACTAGTGAACTTATCAAGAATTTGCATTCTTGTGGCGTTCCAAATTTAGACTTATCACTCACCTTCTCATCTATTTCTTGAGTGTGGCATCAATACCATTCTCTATACCTTTGGTTCATGTTTTCTTAAGCATTGGGTCAAGGTTTTGTTTGTCTTAAATCTGTTTAGAACTTTCTTGGGAAGTTGAAACTATAAATTAAGTGTGGGATTAAAAGTTTCATTGTGGGATTCGTATCATGATGCCTCGTGTAATGTTGACTGTTGAAGTTTGACCAGCTGTTGGATCTTGATCTAATGGCTATGAGGAGCGCATGCATAAAGCTTATGATGGACCGAAAAATATTGGATTATAAATGTATTTTTCTATAAATAGAGCCTCATTTTTATATTTTGGAGCATCTCTCTTCTTCTCAATTTCTCTCAATTTCCTTGTAATCTTAATTTTCAGGTGTGTTTTAGCATTTTGCATAGTTATTTTTATAAATAAATTTTATTTTATTTTTAATTTTAGTTGTTTTTATTCCTTTTAATTATGAGTAATTTAATTTCAATAGTTTTTTATTTCAATAATGTTTAGAATAATAATAACAATTAGGGTAAGGTGAAACTCAAATTCTATTTTTAATTATGTAAATTAAATTATTGTCTATTTGATTTTATCCATATTTTATATTTTTAAATTTTGATTTATTGTAGACAAATAAGGGGATTTGATACAATAGATTCTTAGTATCTTAGTATAAAATATAGCACATTAAGTACTTAATCCATAATAAAAATTAATGAGAAAATATACAATTAATCTTTTGGGCAATAAACAAAATAAAGAGAAAACAATTATTAAATTACATCTATTACTAAGAATGGATCCATAACCCCAACTAATTTACTCCCATAGTTTCTCTTATTTAAATAGCATGAATTTAAATTATATATATATATATATATCTGTGTGTCTGTGTATAAATGTGTGTGTGTGTGTGTGTGTGTGTGTGTGTGTGTGTGTGTTTGTTTGTGTATTTATGTGTGTGTGTGTGTATGTATGTATGCATACAAATTAAATTTTTTCCCTGAAAATTGATCATGGACTCACTGGTTATATTATAACAAAACACTTGTATATTTAGAAATAATCAACACTTTTGAGTCGTGTCAAGTTTTTGGCGCTGTTGCAAGGAAAGATATTTATTTTGTTTTTTTCTCATTTATTATTTTTATTTCTCCTCTTATCATTTATTTTTCAAAACAAATAATATTATTTTATTTTATTTCGTAAAATTTAAGTTAGAGCCTTTTTTCTTTAAAATCTCAATATTGTCAATAAAACTTGTGAAAAACTTTATTTTGAGCCAAACCTTTTGTAAATCAATCCCCAATCTAAATCGGAACTTGGATAATTGGATTATAACTGATTCTTTTCAATTTTGACTTTTAGACTTTGTGGACATAATGAACATTAATTTGGACTTTAAAATTACAGCAAAGGCCAAATGAGTTTTGAATTAATCACTTAATTAGATGGTAATTTTTAAAATTTTAAAAAATGTTCGAATCTTGAGATAAGTTTTCTTTTCTTTCTTTTTTCTATAAATTTCTTCAATTTAATTTTCTTAATTTTTCTTCAATTTAATCAAGAGAGGTTGAATTGTCAATAATAAGTTCAATAATAATTTTAGAATCCATCTTCATTTGAATTTGATTGAGCCTTTGTGTAATTGGAGCTGAAAACTAGCCGTTCTTAACTTTTTGGTCATAACTAGCTTGTCATTTATCTTAATCGGATTGTTGCTTGAGTTTACCGTTGTAGCCAAAATTTGAATTTTTGAATAACTGATTTTTCATTTATTGGTAACCGGTATGCCATTTGATTCCAGAGAGCTCAATTGATGTAACTGGTTTGCCCATTGATTCCAGAGATTATGGCTATGAATCTGGTTCATTGTTTAGCACATTTGATGGCTAGTTATCTCCAGTACGCACATTTTCTGAATCAAGTTTTCTGGTTTTCTTAAGCAGGATGCCGTTTATCAACAAAATATAGTTTTTTCTAGAAAAACTTCTTAAGCTGAGCTTGATCAGATTGAATCTGAAAAACAAAGACCTACCCTTTTTACCACATCGCCTCCTATCCCTTCCATAGGTCCAACTTATCATCCATTTGCCTCTATGCTTTCCCCCATCAAATAGTATGACCCTTCCAAGTTATTTGGCATGACTCATACTCTTTTCAGAGACAATCCCTTACCACCACCACCCAAACCTAAACCAAAGCCTAGAACTTTCCTTTAAAATATTAAGAAAATGGTTTTAAAACTTTGGGAAATCATCATTCATTTTCTTGTTTTTAAAAAATAATATGTATTTCCAATATTCCCTGTCAATTCATGATTTGTTATCATCAAAATTAAAATGATATATATCAATATAGGCTAACAATCTCCCTTTTTTTTTATGATGACAAAACATGTTATATATTTTGAACTAGTTAAAAAAAAAATCCCATATTGTATGGATATGTTAAAAGTGAATAAAAAAATTCAAAAGAATTTATAAATTCTCTCTGCAAATCTATATATGTGCTGTAAAATATTTCCAAATATTTTAATGAGCTCGCCTGCATATATGCATATTTTCTTCAAAATAATGCCACACATATCTCCCCCTTCATCATAAAAAAGACCATACATATGCTTCCCCTATCAATAATCAAAAACTCAAGACAAGAATGAATAAACACAACATCTAATTAAGTAGCTTATACAAAATGACATGAAAATAAAATGTCGGTGTGTCTAATACAAGCATAAGATAAAAGCTTCTGAGATGATGTTGATGGTGGTGGAAGTAGATGGGGAATGCTGAGGTAGTCGAAGAGATGTTGCCCGTCAAGGAGTTGCTGCTACTATTGGAAAAAATGTTGATGCTCCTCGAGAATGTGCTATTGAAAGCTAGTCTGCTGCACTGAGAGTGCCCTAATCTCATCCATCAACTGCTGAAGAGTAACCTCTTCAGAAGCAATAGTCTCAAGAGGAGGGGTAGGAGAGGAAGAACCAAGCATAGATGATTGTGTCCTCCAACGTCGACGCTGATTAAGTAAAGAGAAATTCATTTCCTATAGCCTTGGTAGGAACAAAAGTGGGTTCATCTATAGGCACTTGAAAGAACTTAGGTATCGTAGTAATAAAGTTACTGTAAGGAAGTGATGCGAATCCCACAATGAAACTTTGAAACCCACACTTAATTTGTAGTTTCAACTTCCCAAGAAAGTTCTAAACAGATTTATGGCAAACAAAACCTTGACCCAATGCTTAAGAAAACATGAACCAAAGGTATAGAGAATGATATTGACGCCACACTCAAGAAATAGATGAGAAGGTGAGTGATAAGTCTAAATTTAGAATGCCACAAGAATGCAAATTCTTGATAAGTTCACTAGTTCTCAAAAGAACCAAATAAAGAATAATCTTTCAAATTCAAATAACATTAATCTCTAATGTTCTTACATACAAGGTTGCTGAATTTAAATAGGCTAAAAGAAATCTAAGATCCTAAAAATACAAATGGAAACATTGGAACAACCCTCCAAGTAGGTTTGTCAAAGGATGCTTCAAAAGTCTTCACCAACCCACCATAATTAATGCTATCTTTGACAAACTTAATGCTAGCCTACTATAATTAACGCTATCATTGACAAATTTAATGTTAGCCCACCATCATTGATGGTAGACTTACCTTACACATTGACAAACTTGAAACAAAACAAACAAATGAAGTTGAAAAACAAAGGAGTCGTTGAAAATCCCAAGTCTGAACAAGCTGTAATGAATTGGTCATAACTCCTTCTAGAGAACTCCAAATCCAGCTCTGTAAAATTTATTGGAAAGCTAACTTAATTATCTTTCGAACAGTATATAGCTTGCACATTACTTCTGGTTCAATCAATACAGTTTGTATTCCGAATTTGACCTTTCTGCATTTGATACAAATTGTGTATTTGGCTGCCCAATAACTTGAATAATGCCCACAATGCCTTGTCTTCTCTTCAAGCCCAATTCATGATGTCTTGCATCTTGAATTGCATTTTCAATCCATATTTTCTCAATTAATCCATTTAAAGCAGCTTGCATCTTTTTGGCTTTTGCTCTTGTAATTGGGCCTCCATGAATGTGCAAAGGATCACTTGAAGTTTTAATGGTATTCCCTTGATGGTTCTGATCATTCCTGATACGAATCCCACAATGAAACTTTCAATCCCACACTTAATTTATAGTTTCAACTTCCCAAGAAAATTCTAAAACAGATTTAAGACAAACAAAACCTTGACCCAATGCTTAAGAAAACATGAACCAAAGGTATAGAGAAGGGTATTGACGCCACACTCAAGAAAAAGATGAGAAGGTGAGTGATAAGTCTAAATTTGGAACACCACAAGAATGTAAATTCTTGATAAGTTCACTAGTTCTCAAAAGAACCAAAGAAAGAATAATCTTTCAAATTCAAATAACATTAATCTCTAAATCCTTACATACCAAGGTTGCTGAATTTAAATAGGCTAAAAGAAACCCAAGATCCTAAAAATACAAATGGAAACATTGGAACAACCTTCCAAGTAGGTTTGTCAAAAGATGTTTCAAAAGTCTTCACCAACCCACCATAATCAATGCTATCTTTGACAAACTTAATGTTAGCCCACCATCATTGATGGTAGACTTACCTTACACATTGACAAGCTTGAAACAAAACAAAGAAATAAGTTGAAAAACAAAGGATTCGTTGAAAATCCCAAGTCTGAACAAGCTGTAAAGAATTGGTCATAACTCCTTCTAGAGAACTCCAAATCCAGCTCTGTAAAATTTATTGGAAAGCTAACTTAATTATCTTTCTAACGGTATATAGCTTGCACTTTAATTCTGGCTCAATCAATACAGTTTTTATTCCGAATTTGACCTTTCTGCATTTGATACAACTTGTGTATTTGGCTGCCCAATGACTTGAATAATGCCCACAATGCCTTGTCTTCTCTTCAAGCCCAATTCATGATGTCTTGCATCTTGAATTGCATTTTCAATCCATGTTTTCTCAATTAATCCATTTAAAGCAGCTTGCATCTTTTTGGCTCTTGCTCTTGTAATTGGGCCACCATGAATGTGCAAAGGATCACTTGAAGTTTTAATGGTCCCTTGATGGTTCTCATCATTCCCCCTCTCTTCAAAAGGATTCGTCCTCGAATCTTCACCTACATCGAAAGGAGATAGATCAGAAACATTGAAAGTAGCACTCACATTATACTCACCAGGAAGATCCAATTTGTAGGCATTGTCATTGATCCGTGCAACCACTTGAAATGGACCATCTCCCCTTGGAAGTAACTTGGAACGCCTTTGTGCTGGGAACCTCTCCTTTCTCATATGCACCCAAACCCAATCTCCAGGCTGAAAAACCACTTGCTTACGTCCTTTGTTGGCTTGAGTAGCATATTGTTCAGTTCTCTTTTCTATGTGTTGACGTGTTCTCTCATGCAATTGCTTGACAAATTCAGCTTTCTTTTTACCATCCATACTAGCACGCTCATCAATAGGTAAAGGTAATAAATCCAAAGGAGTTAATGGATTAAAACCATATACAATCTCAAATGGTGAAAATTTAGTAGCTGAATGGACAGTTCTATTGTAAGCAAATTCAACATGTGGCAAACATTCTTCCCAAGTTTTCAAGTTCTTTTGAATAATGGCACGCAACAAAGTAGACAGAGTTCTATTTACAACCTCAGTTTGTCCATCAGTTTGTGGATGGCAAGTAGTAGAAAACAAAAGTTTAGTACCCAACTTACCCCACAAAGTTTTCCAAAAGTGGCTCAAGAACTTAGCATCTCGATCTGAAACTATGCTCCTTGGTACTCCATGCAATCTGACTATTTCCTTGAAAAACAAATTAGCTATGCTTGTCGCATCATCAGTTTTATGACATGGAATGAAATGCGCCATCTTTGAAAACCTATCAACAACAAAAAAAACAGAATCATTTCCCTTTTTGACCTAGGTAAACCCAAAACAAAGTCCATAGAAATATCAACCCAAGGTTCACTAGGTATGGGCAGAGGGTTATACAATCCATGGGGTAAAACTCTTGACTTAGCATGTTTACAAGTGATACACTTCTCACATATTCTTTCAACATCACGTTTCATATGTGGCCAAAAGAAGTGTTCTTTTAAAACATCTAAAGTCTTTGCAATGCCAAAATGTCCCATTAAACCACCCCCATGAGCTTCACGCACAAGCAATTCACGCAAAGAACTATGAGGCACACACAATTTATTTTCTCTAAATAAAAGCCCATCATGCCTATAGAATTTACCAAATGCAACTTTCTCACAAGCATTAAACACATTAGCAAAATCAGGATCGTTAGCATATAATTCTTTAATGTACTCAAATCCTAACAACTTTGCATTTAATGTAGAGATAAGTGCATACCTTCTAGATAATGCATCAGCCACCACATTCTCCTTACCTTGTTTATATTTGATCACATAAGGAAATGGCTCAATAAATTCAACCCATTTGGCATGTCTCTTATGTAACTTACCTTGCCCTTTCAAATGCTTCAAGGACTCATGATCAGTGTGTATAACAAACTCTTTAGGTAGAAGATAATGTTGCCAAGTTTCCAAAGCTCTCACCAATGCATACATCTCCTTGTCATAGGTAGGATAGTTTAGGGCTGCTCCACTCAATTTCTCACTAAAATAAGCAATTGGACGCCCTTCTTGCATCAAAACAGCTCCAATACCTATACCTGAAGCATCACACTCAATTTCAAAAGTTTTAGTAAAATCAGGTAAAGCAAGTAATGGTGCAGAAACTAATTTCTCCTTAATTAGATTAAATGCCTTTTCTTGTTCACTACCCCACTTAAATCCCACATGTTTCTTCACAATTTCAGTTAATGGTGCAGCAAGGGTGCTAAAATCTTTCACAAATCTTCTATAAAAACTAGCCAAACCATGAAAACTTCTTACCTCACTTACACTTTTAGGTGTAGGCCACTCTTTAATAGCCTTTACCTTCTCTTCATCAACCTCAATTCCTTTCGCACTTACAACATAACCAAGAAAAACAATACTGATTTTATTAATTGCACGACAGTCAACGCACATCCTCCATGTTCCATCCTTTTTGGGCACTAGTAAAACGGGTACCGCACATGGGCTCATGCTCTCCTTCACATACCCTTTTTCCAAGAGTTCTTCAACTTGCCTTTGAAGCTCCTTTGTCTCCTCGGGGTTACTTCTATATGCAGGTCTATTAGGAATGGTAGCTCCAGGGACGAAGTCTATTTGATGCTCAATTCCCCTAATAGGTGGCAAACCGTTAGGGACTTCATTTGGAAACACATCATCAAAGTCCTGCAAAAGAGTCACAATAGCACTAGGCAAAGAAACGTTAAGCTCATTAGTGTGTAAACAAGCCTCTTTGCACAAAAGTACAACGATTGGCTGTTTTGAAAAGAAAGCCCTCTTAACCTCGCTCTCTTTTGCAAACAAGTTCACTTGCTGCCTCTCTTTTCTCTCAACAATATTTTTTTCTATCTTTTCACTTGCTTTTCTCTCAATCTCTCTTTCTTTTGTACTCTCATTTTCATTTTTTGTATCACTCTCTTTTTTTATTGACATTTGATCCTCATACACTTGCCTAGGTGTTAATGGTACAAGAGTGATTTGCCTTTTATTCATTACAAAAGAATATCTATTTAAGTATCCATCATGTGTCACACGCCTATCATATTGCCAAGGTCGACCCAAAAGAATGTGTCCAGCATGCATGGGTACTACATCACATAGAACCTCATCCTTGTATCTCCCAATAGAGAATGAAACCAACACTTGTTTATTTACTTTAACTTCCCCACAATCATTCAGCCATTGTAGCTTATATGGCCTCGGATGTTTCAAAGTTTTCAACTTTAATTTTTCAACTAAACTAGTGCTAGCTACATTAGTACAACTTCCACCATCAATTATCATACTACATACCTTATCTTTGATGTGGCATCTAGTATGAAAGATGTTATCACGTTGTACCTCCGCATCCTCTTTAACTTGCATGTTGAGAGCACGCCTAGCAACCATCAATTTACCATCAACAGGATATTCTACACCATCATTAGCATCCTCCAAAGGTGGCATAGGATCATCATCTGATTCACTCTCGGTTTCAACATCACCATCATCCCTCAAGATCATTACTCTCTTATTTGGGCATTGAGATGCAATATGACCTGTCCCCAAACATTTAAAACACTTAATATCTCTATTTCTAGAGTGTTGGGAATCAGATTTACCTTTACTTTGGTTGCCTCCCTCTTTATGATCCTTGATTGGCTCAATCTTAGGCTTTGAAACAACCTTTTCATCTTTGCTCCATTTTGACTTCCAGGAGGAAGATGAACCCAAATTGGTTCTAGTGGAACCTTTCTTTTTCAATTGTCGTTCCACTTTCATGGCCATGTGAACCATGTCTTCCAACTCAACATAGTGCTGCAAGTCAACCACATTAGCAATATCTTGATTTAACCCATGTAAAAATCTTGCCATAGTGGCCTCTCGTTCTTCTTCAATGTTGGCTCGAATCATGATTATTTCCATCTCCTTGTGGTAATCTTCCACACTTCTAGAACCTTGTGTAAGACTTTGAAGCCTTTGGTGCAGCTCCCTATAATAATGACTAGGAACAAATCTCCTCCTCATGATGGCCTTCATCTCCTCCCAAGTGTTTATAGGCCTTTCACGATTTCGTCTCCTACTCAAAACAAGTTGATCCCACCAAATAATAGCATAATCAGTAAATTCAACAGCAGCTAGTTTTACCTTTTTCTCCTCAGAGTAGTTGTGGCAATCAAATACTAGCTCCACCTTTTTTTCCCATTCCAAATAAGCTTCCGGATCATTTTTACCTTGAAAAGAAGGAATTTTCAGTTTTATACTCCCCAAATCACGATCTATACGTCTTGCCCTTCTATTATCTCTTCCACGCATGTCAATGGTGGCCTGGTCATCAAAATCGTCTATGTCATCGCCATCTTCTTCTCCCATGACAGCACGCCCTTGATTACCTCTTACATTAGGAGCTATTGGTTGTTGCCCCCTTTGTAGGTTGGCTATGACAGTGTCTTGCCTCTCCAATTTGTCACGGATCTCTCCAAACATCAGATTCATGTGCTCAAATTGTTGTTGCATGGCTTTGAGCATGATTGATTGGTCTATAGCTTCTTGATCTTTTGACATATTTGTGATCTGAAAAGAATGTTAGCAAAAAGACCTCACTACACTCCCTCACGTGTTTCACTCAATTTGATGTCACTTAACTCTCGTGTTTAACACACAAATTGGCTTTTACCCTCTAATGATCTCACAAACTTTTGCCTTTTACCACACTTAATTCTCTCTTTCAGTTCTTTATTGAACTAAATAAACAAAATCAAGAAAGAAAAAAAACCCAAGTGGCACACCAAATATGACAATCCAGCACACTAACAAAGAAAAGAAATTAAGAGGACACAAAGAATGAAAAGGAAATTGAAGAAAGGAAAGCAAGCAAGCAAAGCAACACAATTGATATGTGTGTAAACTATGTCAAGGAAAATGAATAACTCAAATTCAATTTGATGAAAGTAGAAATACTTGAATCTTTTTGTAATCTTTTTTTTTTTGGTACGTTTTTTTTTCTCTTTTTTTTTTTTGATAATCAAAATAAATAAGACATTCAAACCTGATTAGAAACTAGCTCTGATACCAAATGATACGAATCCCACAATGAAACTTTCAATCCCACACTTAATTTATAGTTTCAACTTCCCAAGAAAATTCTAAAACAGATTTAAGACAAACAAAACCTTGACCCAATGCTTAAGAAAACATGAACCAAAGGTATAGAGAAGGGTATTGACGCCACACTCAAGAAAAAGATGAGAAGGTGAGTGATAAGTCTAAATTTGGAACACCACAAGAATGTAAATTCTTGATAAGTTCACTAGTTCTCAAAAGAACCAAAGAAAGAATAATCTTTCAAATTCAAATAACATTAATCTCTAAATCCTTACATACCAAGGTTGCTGAATTTAAATAGGCTAAAAGAAACCCAAGATCCTAAAAATACAAATGGAAACATTGGAACAACCTTCCAAGTAGGTTTGTCAAAAGATGTTTCAAAAGTCTTCACCAACCCACCATAATCAATGCTATCTTTGACAAACTTAATGTTAGCCCACCATCATTGATGGTAGACTTACCTTACACATTGACAAGCTTGAAACAAAACAAAGAAATAAGTTGAAAAACAAAGGATTCGTTGAAAATCCCAAGTCTGAACAAGCTGTAAAGAATTGGTCATAACTCCTTCTAGAGAACTCCAAATCCAGCTCTGTAAAATTTATTGGAAAGCTAACTTAATTATCTTTCTAACGGTATATAGCTTGCACTTTAATTCTGGCTCAATCAATACAGTTTTTATTCCGAATTTGACCTTTCTGCATTTGATACAACTTGTGTATTTGGCTGCCCAATGACTTGAATAATGCCCACAATGCCTTGTCTTCTCTTCAAGCCCAATTCATGATGTCTTGCATCTTGAATTGCATTTTCAATCCATGTTTTCTCAATTAATCCATTTAAAGCAGCTTGCATCTTTTTGGCTCTTGCTCTTGTAATTGGGCCACCATGAATGTGCAAAGGATCACTTGAAGTTTTAATGGTCCCTTGATGGTTCTCATCAATTCCCCCTCTCCTCAAAAGGATTCGTCCTCGAATCTTCACCTACATTGAAAGGAGAAAGATCAGAAACATTAAAAGTAGCACTCACATTATACTCACCATGAAGATCCAATTTGTAGGCATTGTCATTTATTCTTGCAACCACTTGAAATGGACCATCTCCCCTTGGAAGCAACTTGGAACGCCTTTGTACTGGGAACCTCTCCTTTCTCATATGCACCCAAACCCAATCTCCAGGCTGAAAAACCACTTGCTTACGTCCTTTGTTGGCTTGAGTAGCATATTGTTCAGTTCTCTTTTCTATGTGTTGACGTGTTCTCTCATGCAATTGCTTGACAAATTCAGCTTTCTTTTTACCATCCATACTAGCACGCTCATCAATAGGTAAAGGTAATAAATCCAAAGGAGTTAATGGATTAAAACCATATACAATCTCAAATGGTGAAAATTTAGTAGCTGAATGGACAGTTCTATTGTAAGCAAATTCAACATGTGGCAAACATTCTTCCCAAGTTTTCAAGTTCTTTTGAATAATGGTATGCAACAAAGTAGACAAAGTTCTATTTACAACCTCAGTTTGTCCATCAGTTTGTGGATGACAAGTAGTAGAAAACAAAAGTTTAGTACCCAACTTACCCCACAAAGTTTTCCAAAAGTGGCTCAAGAACTTAGCATCTCGATCTGAAACTATGCTCCTTGGTACTCCATGCAACCTGACTATTTCCTTGAAAAACAAATTAGCTATGCTTGTTGCATCATTAGTTTTATGACATGGAATGAAATGTGCCATCTTTGAAAACCTATCAACAACAACAAAAACAGAATCATTTCCCCGTTTTGACCTAGGTAAACCCAAAACAAAGTCCATAGAAATATCAACCCAAGGTTCACTAGGTATGGGCAAAGGGTTATACAATCCATGGGGTAATACACTTCTCACATATTCTTTCAACATCACGTTTCATATGTGGCCAAAAGAAGTGTTCTTTTAAAACATCTAAAGTCTTTGCAATGCCAAAATGTCCCAGTAAACCACCCCCATGAGCTTCACGCACAAGCAATTCACGCAAAGAACTATGAGGCACACACAATTTATTTTCTCTAAATAAAAGCCCATCATGCCTATAGAACTTACTAAATGCAACTTTCTCACAAGCATTAAACACATTAGCAAAATCAGGATCATTAACATATAATTCTTTAATGTACTCAAATCCTAACAACTTTGCATTTAATGTAGAGATAAGTGCATACCTTCTAGATAATGCATCAGCCACCACATTCTCCTTACCTTGTTTATATTTGACCACATAAGGAAATTGCTCAATAAATTCAACCCATTTGGCATGTCTCTTATGCAACTTACCTTGCCCTTTCAAATGCTTCAAGGACTCTACTCTTTCTTTGCCCCGCTCTTGTACTTCTCATACCACCAATAAGATTGAAAATCTTGTAGAATATTCCTATATCCCTGAATCAGCCCAAATCAGTGAGTCCTCCTACCCTCTCATTAGCCCTTATCAGTTGTACAAACGACCTAGCTCTTTTACCCGCAGTATTCGCACCCTCATCTCTACCCGACGCCCTCACCCTAAAGAATATATCCAGTCTTCCCGCCTGGATCAGTGTGCTCTTCAAGCCACCTCTGCTGAGCAATATGTCACTCTGGAGATTCCCTCCGAGTTGCTCTCCAACTGGAAACGAGAAGGTTATACTCATCTTCATCTTGGAGGCATCAGATTAATCCTTACTCTTCATGGAAGAAAAGGATTACCGGTTACAGCTCGCCTTGCTATGCTTGATACCCGGTTTAAACAGTACCAAGATGCTGTTATTGGCACTGTTCTTACAACCCTCCATGCAGGAAGTGTTTTACTTACCTTTTACCCAAACTTCAATCTTTCTCTCCAAGATCCCAACTTGCCCACAACCTTGAAGGTTCAAGTCCAAATCCAAGGTGCTGAACAAATTTCTTCTGCCAAAATTGCCACCTTACACCACCAATTGGTCTATAGGCTTCAAAATCATGCCTTAGATCTACCCACTCCTGAACATCATTCTGATACCCTCATGGTCTTAGCCGAATCTGACCAGATCCCAACCATAATCCAGATCCCAAGACAAATTCCCCGTCATGAGCTCATCAAGCTTATGCCTCTTGAATGGATCTCCAACTATGAACAGTTCCATAACAATACAGCTCCAATTCAGACCTCTGAAAGCATGTTTGAAAGACGCCAAGATGGAACAGTTCGAATGACTTTTAAACCACCTCCAAGTGCTCCACAAGAGCCCCCTCGGCTCTCCTTTACCTATTCTTCAATGATCACAGCTGTTCAGACATCCCAAGAAGATCTGCCCATTACAGGGTTCAATTCTGAAGGCTACCCTGTTTATCCAGCCAAGCAAAATGGCAATTTCCTATGGGATGCCCCTGGCTCAGGCATGTGTGACCCAAATTGTCCCTGCTGGGATGATTGGGACGAAGACGATGATTATGCCACCACATGGAAAAAGAAACCCAAAAAGAAAAACCCTCCAGTCTCCTGCCACCATTATGATCCCAAACCACCACACGATCCTCCACCTCCACCAGCTCCATTACCCTTTTACCAAAAAGAACTCAAATGGATTGCAAAGCAATGTAAATCTGAGATTCCATCACCAATCCCACTCCAAACACCACCACTGGCTTGTATGATGTTTTCATCTACTTCTTCAGATTATTCTTCCTCTTTTCCTCCTTTAGACACTCACACAGATTCCCAACGAAATGTCGTGTCCAAACCCTTTGTCCCTTCACCAATTACCTCATCTGGCCACCTAGAACCTCCCAAACCTTTTGAATCAGTCCTCAATTGGCAAACCCAAAATGCCAGAGCACAAAATGATACTTTGTTGAATATCAACTCCAAAGTTGAGAACATCAGTCTACGAACTGAACAACTTGAGACAAAAGTTGACTCCATCACTGCACAGATGCAGCAGATCCACCAAAATCTTCAGTCCAGAATTATTCAACTCGATTCTGAGTTACGAACCATGCTTGCCCAGCGCTATTATGGCCCAGAATTTGACCAAAAGGAAAGGGAAATCAGACGCTTAAAAACTGAGCTTGATCGGATTGAATCTGAAAAACAAAGACCTACCCTTTTTACCACATCACCTCCTCTCCCTTCCATAGGTCCAACTTATCATCCATTTGCCTCTATGCTTTCCCCCATCAGACAGTATGATCCTTCCAAGTTATTTGGCATGACCCATACTCTTTTCAGAGACAATCCCTTACCACCACCACCTAAACCTAAACCAAAGCCTAAACCTCAACCACGACCCGTTACATTTCATCCATCACCCATTACCATCCCAGGCCAACACTCTCCTGGTCATACTCCGACATCGCCACCAGTACCTCCACCACCAACTGAATCCCAACCACCTTCTCAATCCAAAGATAAACAACCAATGCACCAGTTTAGTGCCCATACAGTCGACCACTCTTCTACTACAGATGACCAAACTTCTGATTCAAATCTAGCTGTTTCTGATAGCCATACTGAGACTGACACAGAATCTTCAGTATCCACTAGTGATTCTGAAAAGTCCTATGCTGATATCACCAGAATCTTGATGGCCCAACCTGATCACCCTCCTCAAGGCCAGACCTCCTATACAGAACCATATGTTGATATTCCCTCAGAAGTTGAAGAAGAAATGCCTGAATCCTCTGCCACAAACCAACCCCCTCCAGCTCAAGCCCAAACCAATTCACCCAGTAAAAAATCTTCAAATGGCCCATGGTTCACATTTGATGATCTTCCCTCTCATAAATGGCGTGATCGCCTTAATGAAATGTCTGCCTGGATTGACCTTCAAATGCTACGTCCAGGAGCCACAACTCAATCAGTCTTTAGAGAGTTTGCTACCCGTTTTACGGGTGCTCTAAGAGATTGGTTTGATTCTTTAGGCAACTACAGACAATTGCAGTTTGTTCAATTACCAGAAGTCTCAAGTGCCCTTGCGGTTATCCATGATCAATTCCTTGGAGACCCCTCTGCAGTTTTTGAAGCTGTACGACGAGACTATCTCAACATGAAATGCTATTCCCTTAATGCTAAGGATCTTGACTTCCATTACAAGCGGATGTCTTTGCTATTTTATAAGCTTAATGGATTCAATGAACCGACATTAAAGCATATCTTTCTACCCTCTCTTCCAGATGAACTCCAACCCGACATTCAGCGACAGCTCACAACATCCAATCTTTCCCTTGACAACATCTCTCTTGGCAAAATCTTCTAGCTTGCCAAAACTTGTCTCGATAAACTCTGCGAAAAGAAGCAGTTTTTCAAAGAACTGTTGAAAGACAAAGAGCCATTTCGGAGTGCTTGCAAAAAGCCTTACTTACATATCAAATGCAAAAAGAAAAAGGATTGTGATTGCAGTCCTAAAAAGAAAAGGCATTTTAAGAAATTCAGAAATCCAGAATTTTCATCCAGACCTCGTCGATCCAGAAAGCCTTACAGATTCTTCAGAAATAAATCATCTTCTTCTAGAGACATTAAATGGAGAAAATCAAGCCGATGTTTCATCTGCAAGAAGAAAGGTCATTTTGCCAAAGATTGTCCCAACAAGCGAGAAAAATCTATTCGGTTAGTTGAGCATCTCCAAGCCACTACAGATTACTCTCCAGAAAAGGATGAACTGGAATTCTATTTCTCTGAACAAGATGAACCCAATGATGACACAGTGTTCGCCCTGCAGAACTCCTCTGATGATTCAGACAGTGATCAGTCCCAATTCATTTTCCACCAACAGTTACTGTCCCTTGACACTACTATTCCTATACCATCCATCAAACTCCAAATCTTACCCTCAAAGTTCCAAAGGCCCATTCCAGCAATTGGTCTCATCGACACCGGTGCCCAACGCAGCATGTTAAACCCACATATTCTTCCACCAGAATACTGGACAGAATATGAAGAACATTTCAAAGCTGTCAATGGCAAACTCTTCACCACCTCTTTGATTACCAAAAAACCCATTGGTATTCAAATTTTCCCCAATTGTGTCATTTGGACCAAGGTTATCGGTTCAACCCTTCCTAATAAGGATCTCTTGTTAGGTTTTGACATTCTTCACCAGATCAAACACCTCCAAATCCTTCCCAATGGAATTCGAGTCAAGTCCATGTTCAAACCCTTCACAGACATTCTAAAACTCTACAATCTGTCTGAAACCCCTCAACCATACCAGGATATTTCAAACAAGCTTTTGAGTTTCTGTCCAGAGTCCCATTCTGAGTTCACCCATCCAAACCCATTGTGGAAAAATAAGTCTTTCTTCATTAAGTTACCTTTCAAACTCAATGAAGACATTAACCCAACCAAAGCTACGAATCCAGGAATGAGTCCTTCTGACTTACTCCTAGCCCAACAGGAATGTTCCCAATTGTTAGCCCAAGGTTTAGTCGAGCCCACAAATTCTCAATGGGCTTGTCAAGCCTTTTATCTTTCTGGTGGCGATGTCAGAGTATGACCAGGAGAGTGTTGGCCAGGGATGGTAATGGGTGATGGATGAAATGTGACGGGTCGTGGTTGAGGTTTAGGCTTTGGTTTAGGTTTAGGTGGTGGTGGTAAGGGATTGTCTCTGAAAAGAGTATGGGTCATGCCAAATAACTTGGAAGGATCATACTGTCTGATGGGGGAAAGCATAGAGGCAAATGGATGATAAGTTGGACCTATGGAAGGGATAGGAGGTGATGTGGTAAAAAGGGTAGGTCTTTGTTTTTCAGATTCAATCCGATCAAGCTCAGTTTTTAAGCGTCTGATTTCCCTTTCCTTTTGGTCAAATTCTGGGCCATAATAGCGCTGGGCAAGCATGGTTCGTAACTCAGAATCGAGTTGAATAATTCTGGACTGGAGATTTTGGTGGATCTGCTGCATCTGTGCAGTGATGGAGTCAACTTTTGTCTCAAGTTGTTCAGTTCGTAAACTGATGTTCTCAACTTTGGAGTTGATATTCAACAAAGTATCATTTTGTGCTCTGGCATTTTGGGTTTGCCAATTGAGGACTGATTCAAAAGGTTTGGGAGGTTCTAGGTGGCCAGATGAGGTAATTGGTGAAGGGACAAAGGGTTTGGACACGACATTTCGTTGGGAATCTGTGTGAGTGTCTAAAGGAGGAAAAGAGGAGGAATCGTCTGAAGAAGTAGATGAAAACATCATACAAGCTAGTGGTGGCGTTTGGAGTGGGATGGGTGATGGAATCTTCGATTTACGTTGCTTTACAATCCATTTGAGTTCTTTTTGGTAAAAGGGTAATGGAGCTGGTGGAAATGGAGGATCTTGTGGTGGTTTGGGATCATAATGGTGGTAGGAGACTGGAGGTTTTTTCTTGTTGGGTTTCTTTTTCCTTGTGGTGGCATAATCATCGTCTTCGTCCCAATCATCCCAACAGGGACAAGTGGGGTCACACATGCCTGAGCCAGGGGCATCCCATAAGAAATGGCCATTGTGCTTGGCTGGATAAACAGGGTAGCCTTCAGAATTGAACCCCGTAATGGGCAGATCTTCTTGGGCTGTCTGAACAGCTGTGATCATTGAAGAATAGGTAAAGGAGAGCCGAGGGGGCTCTTGTGGAGCACTTGGAGGTGGTTTAAAAGTCATTCTGACTGTTCCATCTTGTCGTCTTTCAAACATGCTTTCAGATGTCTGAATTGGAGCTGTATTGTTATGGAACTATTCATAGTTGGAGATCCATTTAAGAGGCATAAGCTTGATGAGCTCATGACGGGGAATTTGTCTTGGGATCTGGATTATGGCTGGGATCTGGTCAGATTCGGCTAAGACCATGAGGGTATCAGAATGATGTTCAGGAGTGGGTAGATCTAAGGCATGATTTTGAAGCCTATAGACCAATTTGTGGTGTAAGGTGGCAATTTGTTCAAGACCTTGGATTTGGACTTGAACCTTCAAGGTTGTGGGCAAGTTGGGATCTTGGAGAGAAAGATTGAAGTTTGGGTAAAAGTAAAACACTTCCGCATGGAGGGTTGTAAGAACAAATAACAAAGATCTTGGTACTTTAAACCGGTATCAAGCATAGCAAGGCAGAATCCTTTCTTCCATGAAGAGTAAGGATTAATCTGATGCCTCCAAGATGAAGATGAGTATACCTTCTCGTTTCCAGTTGGAGAGCAACTCGGAGGGAATCTCCAGAGTGACATATTACTCAGCAGAGGTGGCTTGAAGAGCACACTGATCCAGGCGGGAAGACTGGATATATTCTTTAGGGTGAGGGCGTCGGGTAGAGATGAGGGTGCGAATACTGCGGGTAAAAGAGCTAGGTCGTTTGTACAACTAATAAGGGCTAATAAAAGGGTAGGAGGACTCACTGATTTGGGCTTCTTCAGGGGTATAGGATTATTCTACAAGATTTTCAATCTTATTGGTGGTATGAGAAGTACAAGAGCGGGGCAAAGAAAGAGTAGAAGAAAGAGTAACTAGAGTTGAAGATGAAGTGGAAGCCATGAATGAGAAGTTCTCTTTGCGCCTGAAGTTCTAGAGAGCAAAATAGAAAAAGCTTTAAATTATACCATTTTGGTCAGGAAAACGTTGATTTAGAAAGATGAAAGTTTCAAGGATGGGTATGGCTCTGATACCAGAAAAGTGCGTGGCGTTGTTCTGGGAATCAAAACTCTTGAAAACATCTCCTTTCTCGGGTTATATAACCCAAACACCTCCAAATCCTTCCCAATGGAATTCGAGTCAAGTCCATGTTCAAACCCTTCACAGACATTCTAAAACTCTACAATCTGTCTGAAACCCCTCACCCATACCAGGATATTTCAAACAAGCTTTTGAGTTTCTGTCCAAAGTCCCATTCTGAGTTCACCCATCCAAACTCATTGTGGAAAAATAAGTCTTTCTTCATTAAGTTACCTTTCAAACTCAATGAAGACATTAACCCAACCAAAGCTACTCATCCAGGAATGAGTCCTTCTGACTTACTCCTAGCCCAACAGGAATGTTCCCAATTGTTAACCCAAGGTTTAATCGAGCCCACAAATTCTCAATGGGCTTGCCAAGCCTTTTATGTTGAAAAGCATTATGAAATTGTCAGAGGCAAGTCAACCACATTAGCAATATCTTGATTTAAACCATGTAAAAATCTTGCCATAGTGGCCTCTCGTTCTTCTTCAATGTTGGCTCGAATCATGATTATTTCCATCTCCTTGTGGTAATCTTCCACACTTCTAGAACCTTGTGTAAGACTTTGAAGCCTTTGGTGCAGCTCCCTATAATAATGACTAGGAACAAATCTCCTCCTCATGATGGCCTTCATCTCCTCCCAAGTGTTTATAGGCCTTTCACGATTTCGTCTCCTACTCAAAACAAGTTGATCCCACCAAATAATAGCATAATCAATAAATTCAACAGCAGCTAGTTTTACCTTTTTCTCCTCAAAGTAGTTGTGGCAATCAAATACAAGCTCCACCTTTTTTTCCCACTCCAAATAAGCTTCCGGATCATTTTTACCTTGAAAAGAAGGAATTTTCAGTTTGATACTCCCCAAATCACGATCCATATGTCTTGCCCTTCTATTATCTCTTCCACGCATGTCAACGGTGGCCTGGTCATCAAAATCATCCATGTCAAGGAAAATGAATAACTAAAATTCAATTTGATGAAAGTAGAAATACTTGAATCCTTTTGTAATCTTTTTTTTTTGTACGTTTTTCTCTTTTTTTATCTTTTTTTATCTTTTTCTTTTTGATAATCAAAATAAATAAGACATTCAAACCTAATTAGAAACTAGCTCTGATACCAAATGATGCGAATCCACAATGAAACTTTGAAACCCACACTTAATTTGTAGTTTCAACTTCCCAAGAAAGTTCTAAACAGATTTATGACAAACAAAACCTTGACCCAATGCTTAAGAAAACATGAACCAAAGGTATAGAGAATGATATTGACGCCACACTCAAGAAATAGATGAGAAGGTGAGTGATAAGTCTAAATTTAGAACGCCACAAGAATACAAATTCTTGATAAGTTCACTAGTTCTCAAAAGAACCAAAGAAAGAATAATCTTTCAAATTCAAATAACATTAATCTCTAATGTTCTTACATACAAGGTTGCTGAATTTAAATAGGCTAAAAGAAACCTAAGATCCTAAAAATACAAATGGAAACATTGGAACAACCCTCGAAGTAGGTTTGTCAAAGGATGCTTCAAAAGTCTTCACCAACCCACCATAATTAATGCTATCTTTGACAAACTTAATGCTAGCCTAATATAATTAATGCTATCATTGAAAAATTTAATGTTAGCCCAACATCATTGATGGTAGACTTACCTTACACATTGACAAACTTGAAACAAAACAAACAAATGAAGTTGAAAAACAAAGGAGTCGTTGAAAATCCCAAGTCTGAACAAGCTGTAATGAATTGGTCATAACTCTTTCTAGAGAACTCCAAATCCAGCTCTATAAAATTTATTGGAAAGCTAACTTAATTATCTTTCCAATGGTATTTAGCTTGTACATTACTTCTAGCTCAATCAATACAGTTTTTATTCCGAATTTGACCTTTCTGCATTTGATACAAATTGTGTATTTGGCTGCCCAATAACTTGAATAATGCCCACAATGCCTTGTCTCCTCTTCAAGCCCAATTCATGATGTCTTGCATCTTGAATTGCATTTTCAATCCATATGTTCTCAATTAATCCATTTAAAGTAGCTTGCATCTTTTTGGCTTTTGCTCTTGTAATTGGGCCTCCATGAATGTGCAAAGGATCACTTGAAGTTTTAATGGTATTCCCTTGATGGTTCTCATCAGGAAGGGAATGGTTGCTTGGAATACTAAGCATAAGATGAGTAATGGTATACCCAAGATTAACAGAACGACCCCTAAGAATACAATTTAACAAGGTTACATCCATATGAGATATTTCATCTACATGCCTTGACTTAGGAGTAACAGTAGCTTGAAGAATGCAAAGCAAAATTCTAGATTGTAGACATAAACATTGAGTAAGATGATGAATGGTACACACCTCACTAGATAAATCTACGCCTATAAATATATCTAAATGCTTCAACCTGGGAATAATCATGGAAATAAGGGGTTTTTCTAATAGAATAAATCTCTAGACCTTCATCTGGGGTTTCTAGGATTTTATTCAGGACACTTACATCAAATTCTATAGCTACTCCACTAACATGGGTAATGACACGATTTCATTTCTCTGTAGAAGTATCTATGTTAGAATAAAACATTTTCACTAAATTCGGATACATATTCTCCTCAATCATAAAACCATTCACCTAAAAAACTTTTTCTAACTATTGTAACAATTTCCTATTACTAATCAGAAGGGTACGAAGACAATCTAATTCAACATAAAAGAAAGAACTTACCCAATGAGGCATGAATTTGAGGAAGAATTGTTTGGCCAAATGCTTGTTCAAAAAGATCTTTGACTTAAAATCCAGCTAGTCTACATTGCCTCTACTAGTTCGTGGTCATTTGGATTGGGGAACATGTACCTTCTCTTTTCCTTTGTCTTTTTTGGGAGGTTCAAGAGTGGCTTTTGGTGAATCTTCTGGTGGTATCAGAGGAACAAATGAAGATGAATTATCCTTTGACTTTGGTTTTGAGATCTTGACTTTGGATTTTGATTTTTTGGGTGAAGATGGCTTTGGTTGAGGAGTTGGTTGAAGGTGTGAGAATCCAAAGAAATGATTGTAAACAGGTTGTTGAGGTATGGATGGTGTGTAGAAAGGTGCATAGGTTTCAAAGACCGGAAGAAGTACTGGTGGGGTTTGTGTTTGAGTAAAAAGAGAAGGTCAAGTCTTGCTTCTTTTTTATTAAACTCTGGACCCCAGATGTGGTTGTTGATCATTCGTCTGAGATTAGTGTTGAGTTCAGAGATACGATCTTGTAGATGGATGTACATCTGATCAAGACGGTTGCTGATTGAATCAACTTTAGTTTCAGTCTGAGAGACTTGACTGGCAACTCGATCAATTTTCTTTCCGAGTTGTTGAAGAGTTTGATTCTGAGCATTGGCATTTTTGGTTTGCCAGTTTAAAACAGCTTCATACTGTTTTGGCTCTTCAGGTTGCCCAGAGGTCGTAACTAGGGTTTGGACAAAAGGTTTTGAGATAACTCTGGTTTGTGTGTCTATCTATTTTTCAAGAAGAGGGAATGATTCCTCATAAGATTGACTCAAAAACATAAGGCATGATCTTATTGGATGGACAGGAGGTTTGGGATCTGGTGGAGGTTTTGGAGGAAATGATTTGCAAGATGATTTTGGATGAGAAGGTTTTTTCTTCTTCTTTTTCTTTCTCCTCATAACTTCCAATTCGTCATCAACATCCGTATCATCCAAGCAAGGACAATCTGAATTGCACATA
The DNA here is from genome assembly GCA_030449895.1 of Citrus mangshanensis. Lineage (NCBI taxonomy): Eukaryota > Viridiplantae > Streptophyta > Magnoliopsida > Sapindales > Rutaceae > Citrus > Citrus mangshanensis. The sequence goes on from JASUUJ010000043.1 coordinate 2,089,924, forward strand.
TGGGCTTCAGGAACATCCCATAAGAAGTGACCATTGGTTTCATGTGTTTGAAAATATAGTTTGACTTGACCATTTTGTCGTCTTTCAAAAGTGGCTTTTGTTGTTTGAACTGGTTCAGAGTTTTGGTGGAAATGCTCATAGTTGGTTAACCATTCAAGAGGCATAAGTTTGAGCAATTCTTATTTCTGGATTTGTTTGGGAATTTGGATGATGGTTGGAATTGTGTATGTGTCTGCTAGTATCATTAAGGCATCAGATGTAGTGTGTGGTGTGGGAAGATCGAGTGCATGATTTTGTAATCGATACACTATTTGGTGATGAAGAGTTGCTATCTTTGATGTGGGTGTTTGTTCTACTCCTTGGAGCTAGATTTGGACCTTAAGGGTAGTGGGAAGGTTGGGATCCTCAAGAGAGAGGTTGAAATTTGGGTAAAAGGTTAACAAGACACTGCCAGCATGGAGTGTGGTCAGGACGGTTCCTACAACAGCATGTTGGTACTGTTTGAACCTGGTGTCTAACAGAGCAATCCTGGCCGTAACAGGTAAACCTTTTCTGCCATGGAGGGTGAGGATCAATCTTACACCGCCAAGGTGGAGATGCGTATACCCCTCTCGTTTCCAATTTGCTACGAGATCTGGGGGTATTTCTAAAGTGACGTACTGCTCACTTTGAGAGGCTTGTAAAGCACACTGATCCAGTCTAGAAGACTGAATATATTCTTTTGGTAGTGGTCTTTTAGTGATTAGGGTTCGGATACTTCTGGTAAAATAAGTTTTTTGTTTGTATAGGTTATAAAGACTCATGATGGGGAACTGAGATTCATTAATTTGGGCAGACTCAGGGATATAGGAATATTTGAAGCCTATAGACCAGTTGATGGTGTAAGGTGGCAATTTTAGCAGAGGAAATTTGTTTTGCACCTTGAATTTGAAGTTGAACTTTCAAGGTTGTGGGTGATGCGAATCCCACAATGAAACTTTCAATCCCACACTTAATTTATAGTTTCAACTTCCCAAGAAAGTTCTAAACAGATTTAAGACAAACAAAACCTTGACCCAATGCTTAAGAAAACATGAACCAAAGGTATAGAGAATGGTATTGACGCCACACTCAAGAAATAGATGAGAAGGTGAGTGATAAGTCTAAATTTGGAACGCCACAAGAATGCAAATTCTTGATAAGTTCACTAGTTCTCAAAAGAACCAAAGAAAGAATAATCTTTCAAATTCAAATAACATTAATCTCTAAAATCCTTACATACCAAGGTTGCTGAATTTAAATAGGCTAAAAGAAACCCAAGATCCTAAAAATACAAATGGAAACATTGGAACAACCTTCCAAGTAGGTTTGTCAAAAGATGTTTCAAAAGTCTTCACCAACCCACCATAATCAATGCTATCTTTGACAAACTTAATGTTAGCCTACTATAATTAATGCTATCATTGACAAACTTAATGTTAGTCCACCATCATTGATGGTAGACTTACCTTACACATTGACAAGCTTGAAACAAAACAAAGAAATAAGTTGAAAAACAAAGGATTCGTTGAAAATCCCAAGTCTGAACAAGCTGTAAAGAATTGGTCATAACTCCTTCTAGAGAACTCCAAATCCAGCTCTGTAAAATTTATTGGAAAGCTAACTTAATTATCTTTCTAACGGTATATAGCTTGCACTTTAATTGTGGCTCAATCAATACAGTTTTTATTCCGAATTTGACCTTTCTGCATTTGATACAACTTGTGTATTTGGCTGCCCAATAACTTGAATAATGCCCACAATGCCTTGTCTTCTCTTCAAGCCCAATTCATGATGTCTTGCATCTTGAATTGCATTTTCAATCCATATTTTCTCAATTAATCCATTTAAAGCAGCTTGCATCTTTTTTGCTCTTGCTCTTGTAATTGGGCCTCCATGAATGTGCAAAGGATCACTTGAAGTTTTAATGGTCCCTTGATGGTTCTCATCAGTGGGCAAATTGGTGTCTTGGAGAGAAAGGTTGAAATTTGGATAGAAAGTGAGTAAGAGGCTATGTGTTTTGAACATGATTGTGGGAGAGAAAGAGTAGAGGAAAGAGAAATATGAGAGCAAGATGATGAAGGAGTTGAAATTGAAGATGAAGTTGTTTCCATGTTTGGGTAATCTTCTTCTAGGAGATCAAATAGTATTATTTGACATTACAAATGATACCACCTCTACGTTGGGTGTGGCTCTGATACCAGTCGGTAATTGTACGTGGCGTTGTTACACTAGATCCTGTGCATCAGAAAACTTTTGAAACAAATTCTTATCTGGTTTGGTACCTTGCCTCGGAAGCACAAATGTTCACCTCAGTCTTTATCATTCACAGGCCATACTTCCAACATCCAGACACAAAACTCTTTTGGACTCAAGACCAGGTATATGAATGGTTCACTGCACCACATCTAGCTGTCATTGAAAATGAAATCCAAGATGTCCTTCACAACTACCTTTGCCAATTAAACCACCAGCCCACAAGTTCTGGTTTCCAACCGATATGCACTTATCCATCAAATACAAAATCCGAAAATCATTTTAAAAATAGTTTTTCACGATACCACCTGAAAAACACGGCACTCTTAGCCTTCAAAGAGGGTGAACGTTGTGAGAAAACAATTTCATTTTACAAAAATCGGTTTTGGAGGATAAAACAGGACCTTTCTGATGCACGAGATCCTTAGGCTTAAGGCAAGTGCAGAGCATACTCAGTTTAGAAAATTAGAGGTGAGCGTATCATTCTTAACTCCAAATAATTTCTTTGATTCCTAGAAGAGAGAAAAAGGTTTAGAGAAACATGATGTGAAGAAAACTGATTGTTATTTCCAATTAACTCTTGCCTTACAAAGGGAAAGAGAGATCCTTATATAGAGATCTCGAGGAAGGAGAGATAAGGTGGGACCCTTATCTTTTACAAAAGCAGAATGATTAAAGCACACCATGCCAAAAATAAAAAGGAGAAGGAGAAAACACACTTTAGACAAGACAGGACCCTTGTCTAATTATTAAAGAAACTTTAAAAAAGCAAAAGCTAAAGATTTCCATGTGTGTCTGCAATTATGGAGTGGATGGATAGTGTGGTGGAGATACATCGCCAGTTTCTTTCTCATATTGGCGTTTGGCACGACGTATCTGTCTATGATCAAGATAAGCTTCAGCTTGCAGATAGGCTTCTTCATCAGCGTTAGTCATTTCTTTTGGTGCTGATGTAGCAGGAGGGTCTAGGTCTGTGACAGTGTAATGGGGATTTTTAGTATGGAGAAGAGACTGAAAGTCTTCCCATGGATCCTGAGCGTCTTGGAATAAGACGTTAGTGTAGTCAAGACATTGTTCCATGACAAGGATTCCTTGAGGACTTGAACTGGAACCTAGAGTACAAGTCTGTGTCTTTGGGACAATTTCCAAGGTGTGTGATGGTCCAACAGGGGTGTGGTGGATGTTTGTGGTAGGTGGCTGAACATTGTTGAGTTCCATGAGGTAACAGATGTATCATGGATGAGAGTATAAGGATGGGGATAAGTTTTCCATTCATAGGCCATATCTTGTATTCAGAAGTCTCTTGTTTCTGGGTGCTGGAAGTAAGGATTATGAACGATGAAGACTGTAGTGAACATGTTGGCTTCTTGTTCTAACATTCTGTCTAATCCGTGAAAAGTAGACAGATTTTTTAGTTGCTTTCGCCACCATGTGAGTGGTGAATACCATTCAAGGAAAGTCCAGAGAAAATCTGATGAAAACTCGGGAGTGGTGATGTGAGTGAGGACTAGTTTAACAGGAAAAACCAATTTGGTAGCATATAGGGTAGTGAGACACCACATGAGAAACATGTTTTCCATACAAAGAGAAGGAAAATGATCAGGCTTTTTGCTTTGAACATTGAAGAAATACCGGTAAAGGAATTTCTTTGCAAAGTCTTGGATCTGGTAGGCTGAATGAAAAGGAATGTTCATGGGGAAAGTTCTCTGGTTGAGAGCTTTGAAAGGAAGTTGACAATTCATGGCTATAACTGGGATGGTGTGGATGGAGGAAATAAGGGAAGGTTTATTTATAGTCGGACGAATAAGGAAGTCTGAGATGAGGTTCTATTTGCCTTTTATTTGTTGGACAGTAAAATCATATCTAGCAAACCAGTTTTTGAGGCTGAGCAACTGTTTGTCAGAGAGCAACTTATTTTTGAAGTCAAAGATTCGAGGAAAAGAGGAGTTGTCCATGTTGATAAGGAATTTATGGCTGATTAGATGAAATTCAAACTTTTTGATTCCATACTTGACCGCCAAAATCTCTTTATAGATCACATGGTAATTCTTTTCAGAGTCTTTGAATTGTCTGCTGGCATATGCACAGAAGTGACGTACACCATTTATCTCTTCAAGAAGGATGGCACTCCAGTAATCATCACTGGCATCGGTCTGTAGAATGCGTTGTCCAGTTGTGGGAATTCAGAGAAGAGAAGGTGACTGGGCTATCACATTTAGTTATTGGACAGCTTCTGTTTGTGCTGGTCCCCATGGAGGGCACTATTTTCTGAGCATGCGGGACAGCTGGCTTGTTTGGATTGCAACTTTAGGGATGAAATCACAGACATAATTAACAATCCCCGAGGAATTGTTGGATCTACTTTTTGTTGAGATGTGTGTCCGAAAACTTTAATAATTCAGCCGCAATGTGTGGACCAGGTTGATAATGGCCATCTTTAATCACCATGCCAAGAAAGTCAATTGATTATTTTGCTATGCTGCTTTTCTTTTCAGAAAGCATGATTCCATGTTCTTGCACAATATGAAAGAAATCCAAAAGGAGCTTCTGGTGGCTCTCATGGTCAGAGGAAAATAATAAGATATCATCAATGTATACCAAAGCATGATAAAGGATAGGACTGAAGATTTTTGTCATGGTTTTTTGAAATAATGAAGGAGCAACTTTAAGACCAAAAGGCATAACAGTCCATTGATAATGGGCATCAGGGATACAAAAGGCAGTTTTGTGACGGTTAACTGGTGAAATACCAAGTTGCCAAAAACTAGCTTTTAAATCAAACTTAGAGAAGATACGAGCCCCTTGAAGATGAACAAACAGGGTCTGGATTTTTGGAAGGGGGAACTTATCATCCTTAAGGAAAGAATTAAGTGGCTGGTAATCAATAACTAACCTTTTTTTATCACGAACTAATTCAGATCTTTTTTCAACATAGAAGGCCTGACAAGCCCAATCTGAATCAGTAGGTTCAATAAGACCTTGCTGAAGCAACTGAGAACATTCTTGCTTAGCAAGTAGGAGGTCGGAAGGAGACATACCCAGGTGTGATGCTTTTGTAGGATTTATGTCTTCGTTGAGTTTGAAAGGAAGGTGAATGAAGAATTGTTCATTTTTCCAAAGAGGTGAAGGATGTTGGAACTGTGAATTGATTTCTGGACAAAATTCTAGGAACTTCTGTGAAATATGACTGTATGGAGACGATGTTTCGGAAAGTGAATACAGACGTAATGTATCTGTATAAGGCAAGAACATTTGTTTGTAGCAAACTCCAAAACTGGTGAGGAATAGGTTTTTAACCAAATGAAGAATGTCAAAACCTATAAGTAAATCTTTATCTGGGAATTTGGATGCTACAATCTTTTTCCAAATTATGCAATTCAGAAATAATTGAATACCAATGGGTTTTTTGGTAATCAAAGTAGTTTCAAAAGCTTCTCCATTAACTGCTCGGAAAAGTTTCGAGTGTTTCTCCCAACAATCAAAGGGAAGGACAGAAGAATCAATCGTACTGGTATCTGCACCAATGTCAATAAACCCGATGATAGGAACAGGTTTATGAAATTTGGAAGGAAGGATTGACATTTTTAGAGAAGGTCTAAGAATGGCTAAAACATGGTTGACAGTTTGAACTGTAGAAATGACTGAAATATCATCAGAATCAGAAGATTATGCGATAATGAAGGCAATATAATCATCTTGTTCTGACTATTCTGAAAAATTTGATTCGACATCTTCATTCTCAGATAACAGTGAAGAATGTTGAAGATACTGTATGAGACGAACAGCTTTGGCAGATTTGTGAGGACAGCTTCGAGCAAAGTGACTGGATTTCTTGCAGATAAAACAACGGTTGTGCTTTTTCTTTATGTACTGGGAAGCATCTTTTTTTCTAAAATATCAGAGAGGTTTTTTAGAGGATGATTTTCTATGGAAGTGTTTCTGGAAATGTTTCTTCTTTATGGTCGAACAGATACACTTCTTTTCATCTTTGCACTCTATCCTAAGATAGGGTTTTTTACAAGCTTCAGAAAAGGATTTTTTGTCTTCCATAAGATCTTTGAAGAATTTTTTTTGTTCACAGATCTTGTCGAGACATAGCATTGCCATTTGGAAAAATTTTCCCAGAGATATATCAGCTATGCTGAGATTAGTGGCTGTGAGTTTCCTTTGAAGATTAGGTTGCAACTCAGAAGGAAGTGAGGCTATGAAGACATGTTTGAGAGATGGCTCATTGAACCCATTCAACTTATAAAAGAGAATACTCATCCTTTTGTAATGAGATTCCAAAAGGTGTCTTTTGAGTGAGCAGCACTTCATCTGATGATACTCTTTTCTGTCTACATTGGTAGACGCTGTCTTTTCACCGATGAATTGTTCATGGATGATATTGAGTGTTGTGCCAATTGGAGATTGCATGAATTAGAGCTGTATGTATTCTCCCAAGCTTTCTAACTAGTCTCGCAAAGAACCCATTGACCGGGCCATGAATTCTCGGAGAACAGCTTGAGGTTGAGCATTAGGTTTGGTTCCTTGGAGGTCAATCCATGCGGCAAATTCTTGAAGTCGAGCAGGCCATTTATGACGGGGAATGTCATCAAATGTGAACCCAGATGCTGAAGATGTTTTTGTTGAGTGATCAGGAACTGGTGGAGGCATTGATGGCTCTGATTCTGTTGGAGATGCTTTATTTTTAGCATCAGAACAACTGTCTTCAACAATAGGTGTGGCAGTTGAAGTTCTTGGATCTTCAATTTTGGTGGCCATTAATATGCTTGTAATGTCAGCATATTTGGATTTAGAGTCAGTGGAGGTACAGACTGAGTTTGTGGATGAGGAAGAGGAAGACGGGTTGGACTCTAATGGATTTGACTCATAGACGGTTTCTGGTTCAGAGGAGTCAGGAGATGTGTTTTGGACAGTATGATAATGATACTGATCCATGGGACCTTTGTCATTTTTGTGTTTATTAGGTAAAATATTAAATTCACATAATTGGAGGCTCCAAAACAAATAATCGATGTTAAATTTGGATTTCGAAAGTCCAAAAACTTTAAGATGAGTCAAGACCAGTATAAAATTAAGTCTCTGCAAAAAGTTGATATTTTTGTTGACCGAGCATTGATTGGATGATAAAATGAGCTTACAATAAATATGAGTGTATTGGATAGCTGTTAATTTTGACTAAATCTCAACAGTTCATGATTCGATGGTCACGATTGTGCCACGTGGCAATGGTTGGTGAAGCAAGTTGTAGGATCTGAACCTTTGTATTCGAGTCGACCCGATCCAACCATTAACCTGCCAAATCTCAACCATTCTTTGACAAAATCAGACGCTCCACATGATGCCTCGTGTAATGTTGACTGTTGAAGTTTGACCAGCTGTTGGATCTTGATCTAATGGCTATGAGGAACGCATGCATAAAGCTTATGATGGATCGGAAAACATTGGATTATAAATGTATTTTTCTATAAATAGAGCCTCATTTTTATATTTTGGAGCATCTCTCTTCTTCTCAATTTCTCTCAATTTCCCTGTAATCTTAATTTTCAGGTGTGTTTTAGCATTTTGCATAGTTATTTTATAAATAAAATTTATTTTATTTTTAATTTTAGTTGTTTTTATTCCTTTTAATTATGAGTAATTTATTTTAGTAATTATTTTTATTTCAATTATGGTTAGCTAAATAATAATTGTTAGGATAAGGTGAAACTTTTGGGAAACTAATATGATTTAATCAAATTCTATTTTTAATTATATATATATATATATTACATTTTGAAATTTTGATTTAGTGTAGACAAACAAAGGAGTTTGGCACAATAAATACTTAATTCATAATAAAATTAATGGAAAATAATAATAATTTGTATAATTAATCTTTTTGAACAATAAACCTAATTAAAAAATGGAAAAAGTATTTATTAAATTTTATTTACTACTAAGAGTGGATCTATAACCCTCACTAATTTAATTTCATAGTTTCACTTAAATTAAGTTGCATATATTCAAGTTTTATTTCATTTTTAAATAAAGTAAAATAAACAATTAAATCTTTTCTCTGTGGATCGACCTCGGACTCACAGAGCTATAACATAATAAGACACTCTTAAACTTGAGAGTTAAAAATTATTTTTAAATTGTGTCAATGTTAAATTAAATTATAGTGAGTTAATTTTATTTTAATTTTATATTGTAGGTAAATTTCAAGAATAAGGAGAAATGGCAACTAAAAGTGGGAGTAAGAAGATTGATCGCATTAATGAAAAAAATAAATTTAAAAAAGAAGTAAAGCCATTTTGCCAAGATAAGTCAAGTGGCAGGTAGCTGGGCTTTTTCCTTGATCAAAGATCAAAGCAGATCAGCTCGCCAAACCACTAGATGATCCATATTTTGCATTAAACTGTGACCAACATGTCCTGCCCGAAGGCACAACTATGAGACCAACCTGGTTGCGATGTCATTGATCAGAGCTTTGGATCTCCCTTCTAGAAAGAAGAAGACGGAGAATAGCTCATCTTCGTGATCCAGCAGAAGTCAACCCAGGGATCCTTGTACAGCCTGTTATCGCCGGTTGTACGAGTGGCCACCGGAACCACAGCAGGGGAGGCTGTTATTGTTATCAAGCGGGATTCCATATCAAGTCGCAAAAGAACAAGTGATCCCGAAGGTTTTTTATACTATAAAAGTATATGGATTGGAGTCTGCTCCTCAGCAATTGATCCAAAAAGTCCCACAGCTCCTTCTTAGGTGAGTGAGGGCTACCACTTGCTAAATAATAATAATAAATAAAAGAAGGCTTGGACTAGAAGAAAGAGAGCAGCAAATAGAGGGGTGTCTAATTTAATAGAAAGTAAGAGCAAACTCAGAAAGAAGGTGAAGAAGTGCATAAGAGAGGTAAGAAACAGAGTGCTTAGTTTCCAAAATTTCTTCTCTTTTCTTTTGTATTTAGCTTTCTTGTAATTGATTTCAAAAGTTTGAACTTTGATTCATAATCAAATTTAGTTTTATCTTTAATATTAGTTTTTCTAATTTTAATTATGTGAAATTTAATTTCAATAGTTTTTTATTTCAATAATGTTTAGAATAATAATAACAGTCAGGGTAAGGTGAAACTCAAATTCTATTTTTAATTATGTAAATTAAATTATTGTCTATTTGATTTTATCCATATTTTATATTTTTAAATTTTGATTTATTGTATCTTAGTATAAAATATAGCACATTAAGTACTTAATCCATAATAAAAATTAATGAGAAAATAATTATAGTTTATACAATTAATCTTTTGGGCAATAAACAAAATAAATTACATTACATCTATTACTAAGAATGGATCCATAACCCCAACTAATTTACTCCCATAGTTTCTCTTATTTAAATAGCATGAATTTAAATTATATATATATATATCTGTGTGTCTCTGTGTGTGTATATGTGTGTGTGTGTGTGTGTGTGTGTGTTTGTTTGTGTATTTATGTGTGTATGTATGTATACAAATTAAATTTTTTCCCTGAAAATTGATCATGGACTCAGTGGTTATATTATAACAAAGCACTCGTATATTTAGAAATAATCAACACTTTTGAGTCGTGTCAAGTTTTTGGCGCTGTTGCAAGGAAAGATATTTATTTTGTTTTTTTCTCATTTATTATTTTTTTTTTATTTTTATTTCTCCTCTTATCATTTATTTTTCAAAAAAAATAATATTATTTTATTTTATTTCGTAAAATTTAAGTTAGAGCCTTTTTTCTTTAAAATCTCAATATTGTCAATAAAACTTGTGAAAAACTTTATTTTGAGCCAAACCTTTTGTAAATCAATCCCCAATCTAAATCGGAACTTGGATAATTGGATTATAACTGATTCTTTTCAATTTTGAATTTTAGACTTTGTGGACATAATGAACATTAATTTGGACTTTAAAAATTACAGCAAAGGCCTGATGAGTTTTTAATTAATCACTTAATTAGATGGTAATTTTAAAATTTTAAAAAATGTTCAAATCTTGAGATAAGTTTTCTTTTCTTTCCTTTTTCTATAAATTTCTTCAATTTAATTTTCTTAATTTTTCTTCAATTTAATCTAGAGAGGTTGAATTGTCAACAATAAGTTCAATAATAATTGTAGAATCCATCTTCATTTGAATTTGATTGAGCCTTTGTGTAATTGGAGCTGAAAACTAGCCGTTCTTAACTTTTTGATCATAACTAGCTTGCCATTTATCTTAATCGGATTGTTGCTTGAGTTTACTGTTGTAGCCAAAATTTAAATTTTTGAATAACTGATTTTTCATTTATTGGTAACCGGTATGACATTTGATTCTAGAGTGCTCAATTGATGTAACTGGTTTGCCCATTGATTCCAGAAATTATGGCTATGAATCTGGTTCATTGTTTAGCACATTCGATGGCCAGTTATCTCTAGTACGCACATTTTCTGAATCAAGTTTTCCGGTTTTCTTAAGCAGGATGCCGTTTATCAACAAAATATAGTTTTTTCTAGAAAAACTTCTTACGGAAACTCACTTTTACTAAGATTATGAAATCATATCCTCATGTTAGAACTTTCCTTTAAAATATTAAGAAAATGGTTTAAAAACTTTGGGAAATCATCATTCATTTTCTTGTTTTTAAAAAGTAATATGTATTTCCAATATTCACTGTTAATTCATGATTTGTTATCATCAAAATTAAAATGATATATATCAATATAGGCTAACAATCTCCCTTGTTTTTATGATGACAAAACATGTTATATATTTTGAATTAGTTAAAAAAAAAAACTCCCATATTGTATGGATATGTTAAAAGTGAATAAAAAAATTCAAAAGAATTTATAAATTCTCTTTGTAAATCTATATACGTTCTGTAAAATATTTTCAAATTTCTTCAAAATAATGCCACACATATCTCCCCCTTCATCATAAAAAAAGACCATACATATGCTTCCCCTATCAATAATCAAAAACTCAAGACAAGAATGAATAAAGACAACATCTAATTAAGTAGCTAATACAAAATGACATGAAAATAAAATGTCGTTGTGTCTAATACAAGCATAAGATAAAAGCTTCTGAGGTGGTGTTGATGGTGGTGGAAGTAGATGGGGAACGCTGAGGTAGTTGAAGAGATATTGTTGCCCGTCAAGGAGTTGCTACTACTATTGGAAAAGATGTTGATACTCCTCGAGAATGTGCTATTGAAAGCTAGTCTGCTGCACTGAGAGTGCCCTAATCTCATCCATCAACTGCTGAAGAGTAACCTCTTCAGAAGCAATAGTCTCAAGAGGAGGGGCAGGAGAGGAAGAACCAAGCACATATGATTGTGTCCTCCGACGTCGATGCTGACCCTGTATAAGTAAAGATAAATCAAGCAACTGATCAGTGGGTATCACAGCATTAAGAGGACGATCATCATTAAGTGCAAGCAAAAATACTTATCCATGTATCACCCATTCTCTATTCCACCAATCAAAACCTAAGCTACATACGATTTCATTTCCTATAGCCTTGGTAGGAACAAAAGTGGGTTCATCTATAGGCACTTGAAAGAACCTAGGTATCGTAGTAATAAAGTTACTATAAGGAAGGGAATGGTTGCCTGGAATACTAAGCATAAGATGAGTAATGGTATACCCAAGATTAACAGAACGACCCCTAAGAATACAATTTAACAAGGTTACATCCATATGAGATATTTCATCTACATGCCTTGACTTAGGAGTAACAGTAGCTTGAAGAATGCAAAGCAAAATTCCAGATTGTAGACATACACATTGAGTAAGATGATGAATGGTACACACCTCACTAGATAAATCTATACGCCTATAAATACATCTAAATGCTTCAACCTGAGAATAATCATGGAAATAAGGGGTTTTTCTAATAGAATAAATCTTTAGGCCTTCATATAGGGTTTCTAGGATTTTATTCAGGACACTTACATCAAATTCTATAGCTATTCCACTAACATGGGTAATGACACGATTTCATTTCTCCGTAGAAGTATCTATGTTAGAATAAAACATTTTCACTAAATTCGGATACATATTCTCCTCAATCATAAAACCATTCACCTAAACAACTTTTTCTAACTATTGTAACAATTTCCTATTACTAATTAGAAGGGTACGAAGACAATCTAATTCAACATAAAAGGAAGAACTTACCCAATGAGGCATGAATTTGAGGAAGAATTGTTTGGCCAAATGCTTGTTCAAAAAGATCTTTGACTTAAAATCCAGCTAGTCTACATTGCCTCTACTAGTTCGTGGTCGTTTGGATTGGGGAACAGGTACCTTCTCTTTTCCTTTGTCTTTTTTGGGAGGTTCAGGAGTGGCTTTTGGTGAATCTTCTGGTGGTACCAGAGGAACAGATGAAGATGAAGTGGACTTTGACTTTGGTTATGAGATCTTGACTTTGGATTTTGATTTTTTGGGTGAAGATGGCTTTGGTTGAGGAGTAGGTTGAAGGTGTGAGAATCCAAAGAACTGATTGTAAACAGGTTGTTGAGGTCTGAATGGTGTGTAGAAAGGTGCAAAACCTTCTCATACAAAATCATCTTGCAAATCATTTCCTCCACAACCTCCACTAGAACCCAAACCTCCTATCCATCCAATAAGATCATGCCTTATGTTTTCGAGTCAATCTTATGAGGAATCATTCCCTCCTCTTGAAAAACAGATAGACACACAAACCAGAGTTATATCAAAACCTTTTGTCCCAACCCTAGTTACGGCCTCTGGGCAACCTGAAGAGCCAAAACAGTATGAAGTTGTTTTAAACTGGCAAACCAAAAATGCCAATGCTCAGAATCAAACTCTTCAACAACTCGGAAAGAAACTTGATCGAGTTGCTAGTCAAGTCTCTCATACTGAAACTAAAGTTGATACAATTAGCCACCGTCTTGATCAAATGTACATCCATCTACAAGATCGTATCTCTAAACTAGACACCGATCTCAGACCAATGATCAACAACCACATCTGGGGTCCAGAGTTTAATAAAAAAGAAGCAGAGATCAGAAAGCTCAAAGCCGAATTGACAAGAATTGATGCTGAAAAGACTCGACCTTCCCTTTTTACTCAAACAAAAACCCCACCCCACCAGTACCTCCTCCGATCTTTGAAACCTACGCACCTTTCTACACACCATCCAGACCTCAACACCCTGTTTACAATCAGTTCTTTGGATTCTCACACCTTCAACCAACTCCTCAACCAAAGCCATCTTCACCCAAAAAATCAAAATCCAAAGTCAAGATCTCAGAACCAAAGTCAAAGGCCACTTCATCTTCATCTATTCCTCCGGTACCACCAAAAGCCACTCCTGAACCTCCCAAAAAAGACAAAGGTCCCATGGATCAGTATCATTATCATACTGTCCAAAACACATCTCTTCACTCTTCTAAACCAAAAATAATCTATGAGTCAAACCCATCAGAGTCCAACCCGTCTTCCTCTTCCTCATCCACAAATTCAGTCGGTACCTCCACTGACTCTGAATTCGAATATGCTGACATTAGAAGCACATTAATGGCCACCAAAACTGAAGATCCAAGCACTTTAACTGCCACACCTATTGTTGAAGACAGTTCTTCTGATGCTGAAAATAAAGCATCTCCAATAGAACTAGAGCCATCAATGCCTCCACCAGTTCCTGATCACTCAACAAAACCATCTTCAGCATCTTGGTTCACATTTGATGACATTCCCCATCATAAATGGCCTGCTCGACTTCAAGAATTTACCGCATGGATTGACCTCCAAGGAACCAAACCTAATGCTAAACCTCAAGCTGTTCTCCATGAATTCATGGCCCGGTCAACGGGTTCTTTACGAGACTGGTTAGAAAGCTAGGGAGAATACAGACAGCTCCAATTCATGCAATCTCCAATTGGCACAATACTCAATATCATCCATGAACAATTCATCGGTGAAAAGACAGAGTCTATCGATGCAGACAGAAAAGAGTATCATCAGATGAAGTGTTGCTCGCTCAAAAAACACCTTTTGGAATCTCATTACAAAAGGATGAGTATTCTATTTTATAAGCTAAATGGGTTCAATGAGCCATCTCTCAAACATGTCTTCATAGCCTCACTTCCTTCTGAGTTACAACCTGATCTTCAAAGGAAACTCACAACCACTAATCTCAGCATAGCTGATATCTCTCTAGGAAAGATTTTCCAAATGGCAATGCTATGTCTCGACAAGATCTGTGAGCAAAAAGAATTCTTCAAAGATCTCATGGAAGACAAAAAATCATTTTCTGAAGCCTGTAAAAAACCCTATCTTAGGATAGAGTGCAAAGATGAAAAGAAGTGTATCTGTCTGACCAGAAAGAAGAAACATTTCCAGAAACTGTTCCATAGAAAATCATCCTCTAAAAAACCTCACCGATATTTTAGAAAAAAGGATGCTTCCCAGTACAGAAAGAAAAAGCACAACTGTTGTTTCATCTGCAAGAAACACGGTCACTTTGCTCGAAACTGTCCTCACAAATCTGCCAAAGCTGTTCGTCTCATACAGCATCTTCAACATTCTTCACTGTTATCTGAGAATGAAGATGTCGAATCAAATTTTTCAAAATAGTCCGAACAAGATGATTAGACTGCCTTCATTATCGCAGAATCTTCTGATTCTGATGATATTTCAGTCATTTCTATAGTTCAAATTGTCAACCATGTTTCAGCCATTCCTAGACCTTCTCTAAAAATGTCAATCATTCCTTCCAAATTTCATAAATTTGTTCTTGTCATCGGGTTTATTGACACTGGTGCAGATACCAGTATGATTGATCCTTCTGGCCTTCCCTCTGATTGTTGGGAGAAACACTCCAACCTTTTCCTAGTAGTTAATGGAGAAACTTTTGAAACCACTTTGATTACCAAAAAACCCATTGGTATTCAATTCTTTCTGCATTGCATAATTTGGAAAAAAGATTATAGCATCCAAACTCCCAAATAAAGATTTACTTACAGGTTTTGACATTCTTCATTTGGTTAAAAACCTATTCCTCACCAGTTCTGGAGTTCATTACAAGCAAATGTTCTTGCCCTATATAGATACATTACATCTGTATTCACTTTCTGAAACACCATCTCCATACAGTCATGTTTCATAGAAGTTCCTAGAATTTTGTCTAGAAAACCATTCACAGTTCCGCCATCCTTCACCTCTTTGGAAAAATGAACAATTCTTCATTCACCTTCCTTTCAAACTCAACAAAGACATAAATCCCACAAAAGCATCACACCCAGGTATGTCTCCTTTTGACCTCCTACTTGCTAAGCAAGAATGTTCTCAGTTGCTTCAGCAAGGTCTTATTAAACCTACTGATTCAGATTGGGCTTGTCAAGCCTTCTATGTTGAAAAAAGATCTGAATTAGTTCGTGGTAAAAAAAGGTAAGTTATTGATTACCAGCCACTTAATTATTTCCTTAAGGATGATAAGTTCCCCCTTCCAAAAATCCAGACCCTGTTTGTCCATCTTCAAGGGGCTCATATCTTCTCTAAGTTTGATTTAAAAGCTGGTTTTTGGCAACTTGGTATTTCACCAATTGACCGTCACAAAACTGCCTTCTGCATCCCTGATGATATCTTATTATTTTCAGTCCTATCCTTCATCATGCTTTGGTATATATTGATGATATCTTATTTTTTTCCTCTGACCATGAGAGCCACCATAAGCTCCTTTTGGATTTCTTTCATATTGTGCAGGAACATGGAATCATGCTTTCTGAAAAGAAAAGTAGCATAACAAAAGAATCAATTAACTTTCTTGGCAAGGTGATCAACCTGGTCCACACATTGCAACTGAATTATTAAAGTTTTCGAACACACATCTCAACAAAAAGCAGATCCAACAATTCCTCGGGATTGTTAATTATGTCCGTGATTTCATCCCTAAAGTTGCAATCCACACAAGCCAGCTGTCCCGCATGCTCAGAAAATAGTGCCCTCCATGGGGACCAGCACAAACAGAAGTTGTCCAACAACTAAAGGTGTTTATGAGACAATTAAGGTTTGAGGGAAAATAGACCAATTAAATCAAAGAGAATGATGTTTGGAAGTAATGTATAGACTTAATTATATCAAAGAATCACTAAAACTGGACCAAATTGAAGTTAGAAGATTTGAGAGAAAATCTAGATTTAGATTTGAGATTTTCGAATTTTGATGAGGAAAATGTGTTTGAACGATGATTTTGTGATCCAGAAGTAAAGAGTAATGATTTTCTAGGCTTGATTTGTTATGGGAATTATAGAAAATGAGAGATTTGAGTGAGAGAGAGAGAGAGAGTGGCGGGAATTGGAGAAAGAGAGAGTGGCATTTTATAGGCTTGATTTGTTATGGGAATTGAAGAAAATAAGAGATTTGAGTGAGAGAGAGAGAGAGAAAATAGCTTACTAAATGAGGAATAAGAAAGACAGTAATGGCTTGAAATGCGAAATCAGGCTTACAGTTTAACAATAATCAGCCTGTTGATTATGTTTAGAAAGCAAAAGATACTTCAACAGTGTATCGGTTTCCACAAGTGGCTTACCACTTAGCTCTAGTGAGTAATTAAAATGAAAATAGCTTACCATTTTTCGTAAATGATAAGTTGTTTTGGTCTAGAAAGTGAAATATAAGAAATGGCTTGTCGATTATACATAAATAGCATACCGTTTTCCTTAATAGTATTTTTTATATCTAACTGGTAAACTGATTACCTTCGTGCAGATACAGAGACTATTCCCACAATAGTCCAGATCCCTAGACAGATCCAAAAGCAGGAGCTTCTTAAATTAATGCCAATGGAATGGCTTTCAAATTATGAGAAATTCCATCAAAATTCCCAACCAATCCACACTTTTGAAGCTTTCTTTGAAAAAAGAGATGATGGTATAGTAAAAATGAGCTTCCAGCCACCATCCGATAGTAGATAAGCATGGCATTATGCTTTCTGCTAAGAAAAGCACCATTGCCCAGCCTCAGTTGAATTTCTCGGGATGATTCTCAAAGACAGAAACTTCCAACCTGGACCACACATTGCCCAAGAACTCCTCCATTTTCTAGATCAAGATCTGTCTCACAAACAAATTCAACAATTCCTTGGAATTGTGAATGATCTCAGAGACTTCATTCCGCACATCGCTAGACACACAAGCCACTTGTCAATAATGCTTAAAAAATCAGCCCCCCTTAAGGTCCCATCCAGACTAAAGCAGTCCAAGAACTCAAGCAACTCTGCCAACAACTAGTTCCATTAAAGATACCCATAGATGGGCAAAGAATTCTCCAGACAGACGCAAGTATAATTATTGGGGGAGCAATCCTTTTGGAAAGATTAGATGACAAAGAATACTACTGTGCCCACGCCAGTGGTCAGTTCAAAGAATCAGAAAAACACTACCACATCATCTACAAAGAAGCCTTAGCCATGAAATATGGAATTCAAAAATTTGAGTTTCATCTAGTTGGCTATAACTTTTTGGTCAGATTAGATAACTCATCTTTTCCCAAAATTCTAGACTACAGGAACAAGACCCTACCAGACAAACAGTTGCTCCGTCTCAAAATTGGTTTACCAGGTATGACTTTATAGTCCAGCATATAAAAGGGGACAAGAACCTGATCCCTGACCTTCTATCCAAACCTCCTCCTAAATCGACTTCTAGTTCTTCATCCATTTTAGTCACCTCTCTATCAACCGTTCCTGTCATAGCAATGGCACCATCCTTACCTTTAATAGCACTTACCAAAAAATCCTTCCATTCAATATAACCTTTTCCTCACCACACCAAATTCAAGACTTCGCTGCCAGATTTCTTTTCCTATATTTCATGAACATCCATCAGCACAAGCCCTATAATTTCCCAAGTTTCAACCCAGACAAACTCTTCCTCACAGGACTTACCATTGATCCATCTGTTCCTATCATAGAAGACGAACTTTGGTATCTCTAGTGTCTCACTGTGCTCTATGCCACAAAAATTATCTTCCCAGTCCAATCTGTTCTTCGTCATCTCCTCAACCCTTCCTAAGCCTCCTCCCTCCTTTGGACACTCTTTGAATGGTTTTCACCACTTTCTTGGTGGCGTAAACAGCTTCAGTCAATCTGTGATAAAAATCATCTTAACATTCTCCTAGAATCATAAGGTGATTTGTACACCACAGTTTTCATCGTCCATCGTCCTTATTTCCAACATCCCGTGACAAAATTATTTTCGACTCAGGATCAAGCTTATGAATGGATAACTGTCCCACATCCATTTCCCCTTTCTCATGATTCACAATTGATTAACAATCTAAGATCCTTTCTTCTTGAGCTTAACCATGTTCAACCTCCATCTCCTGAACATTCAACATACCTCTCTTGGACTAAAACATTAGATTCTCCACATACCAACCCATACCACAACCAACACTCCTCCAGCAACAGGTATTCTCATCAAAGAAGAAAAGCCTGACTACACTGATGTCCTGTTTCAAGATTCCTAAGACCCTTGGGAAGATTTTACTTCTCTCCTCCAGACATTTGGTGAGTCATCACAATCAGATCCTTCCCAAATGACACCAACTCAATCACAAAGAATAGCACCGTCTACTTCAACACCCTCCAACACTAATATTGACTATGAGAGCATGTATGCCAACCTCCATTGGTCAAAGGAGCCTTTTGCAGAAATTGATAGTGATGTTGACAATTTTTCTCCATCACACAACTTTTGATGCAGCAGCCCGTGTGACTCCTGTGTGTCTCTTATCTTGTAAAGTCCCTACTGGTCACCTAGTCGGATTTGTTTCTAAGTATATTAGCTGGAAATCCGAGCATGCGGACTATTGGTCCAAAGGATAACTCTGTTGTCATTACTCTGGTAGAACAACACCACATACTTAGGACACAAACTGGTATCAGTTATTTGATTACTCTATGTTTTACACACCAGTTTATTTTTTGGCTTAAAGTTGATTAATTTTAAATCATTTTGTGATTCAAAATTTTTCAAAAAGCCATTTAAAGCATGAAACACGAATGTCCATGTGATCATTTAAAGCTAAAAAATAAAGCAAATCAATCACACATTCATATAATCAAATCACATAATGGGTAGATTAATAGCCTTAATATCATACAAACATATACTAATGTGAAAAATTGATCATCCTAAGTTCATGTCGGATTTTGACAAAATAATCTTCCCTAAGAGGTTTTGTAAAGATATCAGCAAGTTATTTTTTGATTGAAATAAATTTTAACTCAATGTCTCTTTCTTCTAACGTGATCTCTTAAGCAAATCTCTATATGTTTGTACTTGGTCAAGGTTAATGTCATAGCCTCTAAGAGTTTGTTTCATCCAAAGGGCTTGTGCACAACAACTATTGGCGGCAATATATGCTACCTTAGTAATTGAAAGTTCAACCAAATTTTGCTTCTTATTAAACCGAGAGACAAGTGAGTGACCTAAAAAGTGACAAGTTCCACTAGTACTGTTCCTATCAACCTTATAACCAGCAAAGTCAGCATCCGAATAACAAGTTAAGTCTATATGATGAGAACCATCAAGGGAATACCATTAAAGCTTCAAGTGATCCTTTGCACATTCATGGAGGCCCAATTACAAGAGTTAGAGCCAAAAAGATGCAAGCTGCATTAAATGAATTAATTGAGAAAATATGGATTGAAAATGCAATTCAAGATGCAAGACATCATGAATTGGGCTTGGAGAGAAGACAAGGCATTGTGGGCATTATTCAAGCTATTGGGCAGCCAAATACACAATTTGGATCAAATGCAGAAACGGAAAATTCGGAATAAATCTGGTATTTATTGAGCCAGAATTAATGTGTAAGCTATATACCGTTGGAAAGATAATTAAGTTAGCTTTCCAATGCATTTTATAGAGCTAGATTTAGAGTTTTGTAGAAGGCGTTATGATCAATTTATTACATCTTGCTCAGGCTTGGGAATTCAAACGACTCCTTTGATTATTCAACTTCATTTATTTGTTTTGTGTCAAGTTTATCAATGTGTTAGGTAAGTCTACCATTGATGATGGTGGGCTAGCATTATGTTTGTCAATGCTAACATTAATAATGGTGGGTTGGTGAAGGCTTTTAAAGCACCCTTTGACAAACCTATACTTGGAGGGTTGTTCCAATGTTTCCATTTGTATTTTTAGGATCTTGGGATTCTTTTAGCCTATTTAAACCCAGTAACCTTGCTATGTATCACAATTAGGAGATTAATGTTATTTGAATTTGAAAGATTATTCTTTCTTTGGTTCTTTTGAGAACTAGTGAACTTATCAAGAATTTGCATTCTTGTGGCGTTCCAAATTTAGACTTATCACTCACCTTCTCATCTGTTTCTTGAGTGTGGCATCAATATCATTCTCTATACCTTTGGTTCATGCTTTTCTTAAGCATTGGGTTAAGGTTTTGTTTGTCATAAATCTATTTAGAACTTTCTTGGGAAGTTGAAACTACAATTTAAGTGTGAGTTTCAAAGTTTCATTATGGGATTTCCTATCATTTGGTATCAGAGTTAGTTTCTAATCAGGTTTGAATGTCTTATTTATTTTGATTATAAAAAAAAAAGAAAAAAAATGTACAAAAAAAAAAGATTACAAAAGGATTCAAGTATTTCTACTTTCATCAAATTGAATTTTAGTTATTCATTTTCCTTGACATTATTTACACACAATATCAATTGTGTTGCTTCGCTTGCTTACTTTCCTTTCTTCAATTTCCTTTTCATTCTTTGTGTTCTCTTAATTTCTTTTCTTTGTTAGTGTGCTGGATTGTCATATTTGGTGTGCCACTTGGGTTTTTTTTTTCTTGATTGTGTTTATTTAGTTCAATAAAGAACTGAAAGAGAGAATTAAGTGTGGTAAAAGAAAAAAGTTTATGAGATCGTTAGAGGAAAAAAGCCAATTTGTGTGTTAAACACAAGAGTTAAGTGACATCAAATTGAGTGAAACACGTGAAGGAGTGTTTTGAGGTCTTTTTGCTAACATTCTTTTCAGATCACAAATATGTCAAAAGATCAAGAAGCTATGGACCAATTAATTATGCTCAAGGCGATGCAACAACAATTTGAGCGCATGAATTTGATGTTTGGAGAGATCCATGACAAATTGGAGAGGCAAGACACTGTCATAGCCAATCTAGAAAGGGAGCAACAACCAATAGCTCCTAATGTAAGAGGTAATCAAGGGCGTGCTGCCATGGGAGAAGAAGATGGTGATGACCAGGCCACTGTTGACATGCGTGGAAGAGATGATAGAAGGGCAAGACGTATAGATCATGATTTGGAGAGTATCAAACTAAAAATTCCTTCTTTTCAAGGTAAAAATGATTCGGAAGTATATTTGGAGGGGGAAAAAAAGGTGGAGCTAGTATTTGATTGCCACAACTACTCTGAGGAGAAAAAGGTAAAACTAGCTGCTATTGAATTTACTGATTATGCTATTATTTGGTGGGATCAACTTGTTTTGAGTAGGAGAAGAATCGTGAAAGGCCTACAAACACTTGGGAGGAGATGAAGGCCATCACGAGGAGGATATTTGTTCCTAGTCATTATTATATGGAGCTTCACCAAAGGCTTCAAAGTCTTACACAAGGTTCCAGAAGTGTGGAAGATTACCACAAGGAGATGGAAATAATCATGATTCGAGCCAACATTGAAGAAGAACGAGAGGCCACTATGGCAAGATTTTTACATGGTTTAAATCAAGATATTGCTAATGTGGTTGACTTGCAGCACTATGTTGAGTTGGAAGACATGGTTCACATGGCCATGAAAGTGGAACGACAACTGAAAAAGCAGGGTTCCACTAGAACCAATTTGGGTTCATCTTCCTCATGGAAGTCACAATGGAGCAAAGATGACAAGGCTATTTCAAAGCTTAAGATTGAGCCATTCAAGGATCATAAAGAGGGAGGCAACCAAAGCAAAGGTAAATCTGATTCCCAACACTCTAGAAATAGAGATATTAAGTGTTTTAAATATTTGGGGACAAGTCATATTGCATTTCAATGCCCAAATAAGAGAGTAATGATCTTGAGGGATGATGGAGATGTTGAAACCGAGAGTGAATCAGATGATGATCCTATGCCACCTTTGGAGGATGTTAATGATGGTATAGATTATCCTGTTGATGGTAAATTGATGGTTGTTAGGTGTGCTCTCAACGTGCAAGTAAAAGAAGATGCAGAGGTACAACGTGATAACATCTTTCATACTAGATGCCACATCAAAGATAAGGTATGTAGTATGATAATTGATGGTGGAAGTTGTACTAATGTGGCTAGCACTAGTTTAGTTGAAAAATTGAATTTGAAAACTTTGAAACATCCTAGGTCATATAAGCTACAATGGCTGAATGATTGTGGGGAAGTTAAAGTAAATAAACAAGTGCTGGTTTCATTCTCTATTGGGAGATACAAGGATGAAGTTCTATGTGAATATGATAGGCGTGTGACACATGATGGTTACTTAAATAGATATTCTTTTGTAATGAATAAAAAGCAAATCACTCTTGCACCATTGACACCTAGGCAAGTGTATGAGGATCAAATGTCAATACAAAAGAGAGTGATACAAAAAATGAAAATGAGGGTACAAAAGAAAGAGAGATTGAGAGAAAAACAAGTGAAAAGATAGAAAAAAAATATTGTTGAGAGAAAAGAGAGGCAGCAAGTGAACTTGTTTGCAAAAGAGAGCGAGGTTAAGAGGGCTTTCTTTTCAAAACAACTTATCGTTGTACTTTTGTGCAAAGAGGCTTGTTTACATACTAATGAGCTTAACTTTTCTTAGAGCTATTGTGACTCTTTTGCAGGACTTTGATGATGTGTTTCCAAATGAAGTTATGGTACATGTGGTCTTGTTAACCTTTTACCCAAATTTCAACCTCTCTCTTGAGGATCCCAACCTTCCCACGACCCTTAAGGTTCAAATCCAGCTCCAAGGAGTAGAACAAACACCCACATAAAAAATTGCAACCCTTCACCGCCAATATAGTGTATCGATTAGAGAATCATGCACTAGATCTTCCCACACCACATACTACATCCGATGCCTTAATGATACTAGCAGACACAGACACAATTTCAACTATCATTCAAATTCCCAAACAAATCCAGAAACAAGAATTGCTCAAACTTATGCCTCTTGAATAGTTAACCAACTATGAGCACTTCCACCAAAACTCTGAACCAATTCAAACAACAGAAGCCACGATTGAAAGACGACAAAATGGTCAAGTCAAACTATCTTTTCAAACACCTGAAACCAAGCTGCTTTGTTTTCACTGCCTATGATTACAACAGTTCAAACTGGTCAAGAAAAGAAACTTCCCATTCATGGTTTCTCATCATAAGGGTATCCAGTATATCCTGACAAAATCAATGGTCATTTTCTATGGGATGTTCCTGAAGCCCATATGTGCAATCCAGATTGTCCTTGCTTGGACAACACAGATGTTGATGACGAATTGGAAGTTATGAGGAGAAAGAAAAAGAAAAAGAAAAAACCTTCTCATCTAAAAACATCTTGCAAATCCTTTCCTCCACAACCTCCACTGGATCCCAAACCTCTTATTCCCCAAATAAGATCATGCCTAATGTTTTCAAGTCAATCTTATGAGGAATCCTTTCCTTTGCTTGAAAACAGATAGACACACAAACCAGAGTTATCTCAAAACCTTTTGTCCAATCCCAGTTACAGCCTCTGGGTAGCCTGAAGAACCAAAACAGTATGAAGCTGTTTTAAATTGGCAAACAAAAAATGCCACTACTTAGAATCAAACTGATGAGAACCATCAAGGGACCATTAAAACTTCAAGTGATCCTTTGCACATTCATGGAGGCCCAATTACAAGAGCAAGAGCCAAAAAGATGCAAGCTGCTTTAAATGGATTAATTGAGAAAATATGGATTGAAAATGCAATTCAAGATGCAAGACATCATGAATTGGGCTTGAAGAGAAGACAAGGCATTGTGGGCATTATTCAAGTCATTGGGCAGCCAAATACACAAGTTGTATCAAATGCAGAAAGGTCAAATTCGGAATAAAAACTGTATTGATTGAGCCAGAATTAAAGTGCAAGCTATATACCGTTGGAAAGATAATTAAGTTAGCTTTCCAATAAATTTTACAGAGCTGGATTTGGAGTTCTCTAGAAGGAGTTATGACCAATTCTTTACAGCTTGTTCAGACTTGGGATTTTCAACGAATCCTTTGTTTTTCAACTTATTTGTTTGTTTTGTTTCAAGCTTGTCAATGTGTAAGGTAAGTCTACCATCAATGATGGTGGGCTAACATTAAGTTTGTCAATGATAGCATTAATTATAGTAGGCTAGCATTAAGTTTGTCAAAGATAGCATTGATCATGGTGGGTTGGTGAAGACTTTTGAAACATCTTTTGACAAACCTACTTGGAGGGTTGTTCCAATGTTTCCATTTGTAATTTTAGGATCTTGGGTTTCTTTTAGCCTATTTAAATTCAGCAACCTTGGTATGTAAGGAGATTAGAGATTAATGTTATTTGAATTTGAAAGATTATTCTTTCTTTGGTTCTTTTGAGAACTAGTGAACTTATCAAGAATTTGCATTCTTGTGGCGTTCCAAAATTTAGACTTATCACTCACCTTCTCATCTATTTCTTGAGTGTGGCATCAATACCATTCTCTATACCTTTGGTTCATGTTTTCTTAAGCATTGGGTCAAGGTTTTGTTTGTCTTAAATCTGTTTAGAACTTTCTTGGGAAGTTGAAACTATAAATTAAGTGTGGGATTGAAAGTTTCATTGTGGGATTCGTATCACAAACTCTTCAACAACTTGGAAAGAACATTGATCGAGTTGTCAATCAAGTCTCCCAGACAGAAACTAAAGTTGATTCAATCAGTAATTGTCTTGATAAGATGTACAAACATCTACAAGATCGTATCTCTGAGCTAGACACCGATCTCAGATAGGGATGGCAAAATCCGGGTCTGGGTTCAGGTTTAGCCTTCCCGATTTTGGACCCAGATGCCATTTTCTTTCTCCCGGACTCAGATTAAAACTCGATTTTTTCTATCTGGGTCTGGTCCGGGTTCAACCCGGAAAAATCCAGGTTCTCGGATTTTGGGTTTTGAACCCGGATCAATAAATCAATTTCAACAATTCTAACCTAAGACAGCTGCACAATAGATCGGGGCCTTAGAACACACGCTGAAATACACAAAATTAAGAAGAAACATAAACAAATAATAAATCTCACTCATCAAACTCCCAACTCTTCCATCAATATTATATCTTAAGTTACATTCTTGGAAATTTTTTACCTGACTCCTTTTGTCCATCTCTTACATTAAAAAAGATTGTTGGAATAAAGCAAATCAACCTCAAAACTATGAAAGAATTCTTAGCCATTTTAACCCAAACACGCCATGTTAATTCTCTCCAAGAAAGCCTATAAAGCTCACAATTAATCAGCTCTCAACTCTGCAATGTGCATGCTGAAATAAGATCTTCATACTCATTTCCAAGCAATAAAGGAGCTGACGAGCTGCAAGCCTTCGATAGTGGTGAACCAAACGAATTGCGACGGTGGGGAACCCAAGCTTGGGACTATGGCGAGCCCGACCTTGTCATGGTGGCGAACCCAGCCTAGCCGATGGTTGTTTGACTTTGGCACTTTGCCTACGGCAGGCGGCACAGCTTCAATGTGTTTGTGTCTATGACTGTGAGTGAGAGTTGATAGAATTAGGGTTTTCTTTTTTAAGTTTGTATTTATATCAACTAATAAATATAATTAAAAATAATATTAAAAAATATCCGGGTCCGGTTTCTGAATTTACGGGTTGCCCTAAACCCGGATCCGGACCCAGATCTATCCGGGTTATTAAAATTCATTCTGGATCCGGATTTTTTTAAACTCCGGTACAGGTTCAACCCGATCCAGATTATCCGGATTCGTCTGGGCCGGGTCCGGGTTATTTTGCCATCCCTAATCTCAGATGAATGATCAACAACCACATTTGGGGTCCAGAGTTTAATAAAAAAGACGCAGAGATAAAAAAGCTCAAAGTTGAATTGGCACGGATTGATACTGAAAAGGCTCGTCCATCACTTTTTACTCAAACACAAACCACACTAGTACCCCCTCCAATGTTTGAAACTTATGCACCTTTCTACACACCATCCAGACCTCAACAACCTGTTTACAATCAGTTCTTTGGATTCTCACACCTTCAACCAACTCCTCAACCAAAGCCATCTTCACCTAAAAAATCAAAATCCAAAGTCAAGATCTCATAACCAAAGTCAAAGGCCACTTCATCTTCATTTGTTCCTCCGGTACCACCAGAAGATTCATCGAAAGCTACTCCTGAACCTCCCAAAAAAGACAAAAGCCCAATGGATCAGTATAATTACTATACTGTCCAAAACACATCTTTTGACTCCTCTGAGCCCGAAATAGTCTATGAGTCAAACCCATCAGAGTCAAACCTGTCATCCTCTTCCTTATCCACAAACTCAGTTCTCCACTGACTCTAAATCCGAATATGCTGACATTACAAGCATATTAATGGCCACCGAAACTGAAGATCCAAGCACTTCAACTGCCACACCTATTGTTGAAGACAGTTCTTCTGAGTTTGAAAATAAAGCATTTCCAACAGAACCAGAGCCATCAATGCCTCTACCAGTTCTTGATCACTTAACAAAACCATCTTCAACATCTTAGTTTACATTTGATGACATTCCCCATCACAAATGGCCCGCTCGGCTTCAAGAATTTGTCGCATGGATTGACCTCCAAGGAACCAAACCTAATGCTCAACCTCAAGCTGTTCTCCGTGATTTCATGGCCCGATCAACGGGTTCTTTATGTGATTGGTTAGAAAGCTTGGGAGAATACCGTCAGCTCCAATTCATACAATCCCCAATTGGTACAGCAGTCAATATCATTAATGAACAATTCATCGGTGAAAAATTAGGCGTCTACTGATGCAGACAGAAAAGAGTTTCATCAGATGAAGTGCTGGTCGCTCAAAAGACACCGTTTGGAATCTCATTACAAAAGGATGAGTATTCTATATTTACAAGCTGAATGGGTTCAATGAGCCATCTCTCAAACATGTCTTTATAGCCTCACTTCCTTCTGAGTTACAACTTGATCTCCAAAGAAAACTCACAGCCACTAATCTCAGCAAAGGTGATATCTCTCTGGGAAAGATTTTCCAAATGGCAATACAATGTCTCGACAAGATCTGTGAGCAAAAAGAATTCTTCAAGGACCTCATGGAAGACAAAAAATCCTTTTCTCAAGCTTGCAAAAAACCCTATCTCAAGATAGAATGCAAAGATGAAACGAAGTGTGTTTGTCCAACCAAAAAGAAAAGACATTTTCAGAAACACTTTCACAAAAAATCATCCTCCAAAAAACCTTTTTGGTATTTCTGAAAAAAGGATGTTTCCCAGTACAAAAAGAAAAAGCACAACTGATGTTTCATTTGCAAGAAACGCGGTCACTTTGCTCGAAATTGTCCTCACAAGTCTGCCAAAGCTGTTCGTCTCATACAACATCTTCAACATTCTTCACTGTTATCTGAGAATGAAGATGTTGAATCAAATTTTTCAGAACAGTCAGAACAAGATGATCAGACTGCTTTCATTATCGCAGAATCTTCTGATTCTGATGATATTTCAGTCATTTCTACAGTTCAAACTGTCAACCATGTTTCAACCATTCCTAGACCTTCTCTAAAAATGTCAATCCTTCCTTCAACATTTCATAAACCTGTTCCTATCATCGGGTTTATTGACACTGGTGTAGATACCAATATGATTGATCCTTCTGTCCTTCCCCCTGATTGTTGGGAAAAACACTTTAAACTTTTCCGCACAGTTAATGGAGAAACTTTTGAAACCACTTTGATTACCAAAAAACCCATTGGTATTCAATTTTTTCCGAATTGCATAATTTGGAAAAAGATTGTAGCATCCAAACTCCTAGATAAAGACTTACTCATAGGTTTTGACATTCTTCATTTGGTTAAAAACCTATTTCTCACCAATTCTGGAGTTCGCTACAAACAAATGTTCTTGCCTTATACAGATACATTACATCTGTATACACTTTCAGAAACACCATCTCCTCAGAAAACCATTCACAGTTCCACCATCCTTTACCTCTTTGGAAAAATGAACAATTCTTCATTCACCTTCCTTTCAAACTCAATGAAGACATAAATCCCACAAAAGCATTACACTCGGGTATGTCTCCTTCTGACCTCCTACTTGCTAAGCAAGAATGTTCTTAGTTGCTTTAGCAAGGTCTTATTGAACCTACTGATTCAGATTGGGCTTGTCAAGCCTTATATGTTGAAAAAAGATCTGAATTAGTTCGTGGTAAAAAGAGGTTAGTTATTGATTACCAGCCACTTAATTCTTTCCTTAAAGATGATAAATTTCCCCATCTTCAAGGGGCTCGTATCTTCTCTAAGTTTGATTTAAAAGCTGGTTTTTTGCAACTTGGTATTTCACCAGTTGACCGTCACAAAACTGCCTTCTGCATCCCTGATGCCCATTATCAGTGGACTGTTATGCCTTTTGGTCTTAAGGTTGCTCATTCATTATTTCAAAAGGTCATGACAAAAATCTTCAGTCCTATCCTTCATCATGCTTTGGTATACATTGATGATATCTTATTATTTTCCTCTGACCATGAGAGCTACCAGAAGCTCCTTTTGGATTTCTTTCATATTGTGCAGGAACACAGAATCATGCTTTCTGAAAAGAAAACCAATATAGCAAAAGAATTAATTGACTTTCTTGGCATGGTGATTAAAGATGGCCATTATCAACCTTGGTCCACACATTGTAACTGAATTATTAAAATTTCCAGACACACATCTCAACAAAAAGCAGATCCAACAATTCCTCGGGATTGTTAATTATGTCTGTGATTTCATCCCTAAAGTTGCAATTGATGCGAATCTCACAATGAAACTTTGAAACCCACACTTAATTTGTAGTTTCAACTTCCCAAGAAAGTTCTAAATAGATTTATGACAAACAAAACCTTGATCCAATGCTTAAGAAAACATGAACCAAAGGTATAGAGAATGATATTGACGCCACACTAAAGAAATAGATGAGAAGGTGAGTGATAAGTCTAAATTTAGAATGGCACAAGAATGCAAATTCTTGATAAGTTCTCTAGTTCTCAAAAGAACCAAAGAAAGAATAATCTTTCAAACTCAAATAACATTAATCTCTAATATTATTACATAGCAAGGTTGCTGAATTTAAATAGGCTAAAAGAAACCCAAGATCCTAAAAATACAAATGGAAACATTGGAACAACCCTCCAAGTAGGTTTGTCAAAGGATATTTCAAAAGTCTTCACTAACCCACCATAATTAATGCTATCTTTGACAAACTTAATGCTAGCCTACTATAATTAATGCTATCATTGACAAACTTAATGTTAACCCACCATCATTGATGGTAGACTTACCTTACACATTGACAAACTTGAAACAAAACAAACAAATGAAGTTGAAAAACAAAGGAGTCGTTGAAAATCCCAAGCCTGAACAAGCTGTAATGAATTGGTCATAACTCCTTATAGAAAACTCCAAATCCAGTTCTATAAATTTGATTGGAAAGCTTGCACATTACTTCTGGCTCAATCAATACAGTTTTTATTTCGAATTTGACCTTTCTGCATTTGATAGAAATTGTGTATTTGGCTGCCCAATAACTTGAATAATGCCCACAATGCCTTGTCTTCTCTTCAAGCCCAATTCATGATGTCTTGCATCTTGAATTGCATTTTCAATCCATATTTTCTCAATTAATCCATTTAAAGCAGCTTACATCTTTTTGGCTCTTGCTCTTGTAATTGGGCCTCCATGAATGTGCAAAGGATCACTTGAAGTTTTAATGGTATTCCCTTGATGGTTCTCATTAGCAATCCACACAAGCCAGCTATCCCGCATGCTTAGAAACAGTGCCCTCCATGGGGACCAGCACAGATAGAAGTTGTCCAACAACTAAAGGTGATAGCCCAGTCACCTCCTCCTCTCCGAATTCCCACAACTGGACAACGCATTCTACAGACCGATGCCAGTGATGATTACTGGAGTGCCATCCTTCTTGAAGAGATAAATGGTGTACGTCACTTCTGTGCACATGCAAGCGGACAATTCAAAGACTCTGAAAAGAATTACCATGTGATCTACAAAGAGATTTTGGCGGTCAAGTATGGAATCAAAAAATTTGAATTTCATCTTATCAGCCATAAATTCCTTATCAACATGGACAACTCTTTTCCTAGAATCTTTGACTTTAAAAATAAGCCGCTCCCTGACAAACAGCTGCTCAGCCTCAAAAACTGGTTTGCTAAATATGATTTTACTGTCCAACACACAAAAGGCACACAGAACCTCATCCCAGATTTCCTTACCCGTTCGGCTATAAATAAACCTTCCCTTATTTTCTCCATTCACACTATCCCAGTCGTAGCCATGAATCGTTAACTTCCTTTTAAAGCTCTCAACCAGAGAACCTTTCCTATGAACATTCCTTTTCATTCAGCCTACCAGATCCAAGACTTTGCCAAGAAATTCCTTTACCGGTATTTCTTTAATGTTCAAAGGAAAAAGCCTGATCGTTTTCCTTCCCTCTGGTAGTGTCGTTAAGGTGCACCAAATTTAAAACCTTACCACTAATATAAATAATTAGTACAGAGCGAGTAAGGATCGATCCCATAGAGACTATGCTAGTTATATTTATTATCAACTCTAATATAAATTAATCTAACTAAAGAAAATTATGAAATAAATAAAAAGGGGGTTTATGAATTTTTAACTCAATAGCAAGAAATAAAGAAATTAAAACTACGAACAAGAATTTAATAAAAACTCTAATTAAGGAGAAAGAAATAATAATGATGAAAAATTTGGTTAAATGATCATTTGCCACCGCCAAACATGCACATAATAAGCTCTGTTAGTCTCAATCTTTCCTTAGTGTGTTGGTAGGCAACATAAGCTCTTCACCTAATCTCTAACCATTAAATAATTTAAAACAAGCTCTTTAAATTTAAGATAATGGAAGCATTAAACAAAGAAAGATATTAGGTTGATCTAGGCAATAAACACACAAGCTCGGATTAGTTAACCTAAGTTATGTTCTCCAATCGAAATCACTGATTCCAACTTGCTACTAATGATTAAAATATCAAGACAATTACGGATCAAGAATTTTAATCTAGCAATAAAATTTATTCAAGTCCTATCAATTGGCCACTCAAATAAAACAAGAATAAACCATGAACATTAATTATAGAAGAACATAAATAATCTCAATTAAATAAATTGAATGATAGAATTTAAATTTAATTGCATAGCATGTTTAGGGTTTTGAATTCACCCTCAACCAAAGTAAAAATCTAGCCTAAAATAATTGAATTGGGAATAAGAGAATTGATAAAACCAGTCATGGAGATTATTCAAGCGGCAGCAAATTGTTCAGTTTCTCTTGGTTGCTGATTCTCCTCTGCCCGAATTGCATCTGCACTCTCTTCTTTTTATTTAAAAGCAAAACTCCCTTTTATATTGCTTGGCCACTTTCCATTCAAAGGCTTAATTAAAAGCTTTGTTTTATGTGCTGCCCACTTTAGCTTTAACCTTCTTCTTTGTTTGCACGAACATGGAGAATTCAATTTATTGGCTTCGGTTTCTTCGAACAGAATTTCTTGCACATCTCCTTAATTACTTCCACAAATTGATTTGATCTTCAATGCTGTCCAATTGTTATTCTTTACGTACTTTTCATCCATAATCTCCAATTAATTCCTTATGCAATAAAATAATTCAATTAATTAAAAATAACAAATTAAAATAACTAGCAATTATATAATTAAGGGTAAAATATGTATATAAATTATGCTCATGAAATACTCCCAGACTTAGATTTTGCTAGTCCTCGAGCAAAACTAAAACTAAAAACAAAAAAAAAAAGTAACGAAACAAAAAATAAATCCTAACTAAACCACTTTCGTATGAAATCACGATTGCATTTAGCGTATGCAACAAGCCTTTAAACCCCTAGGAGGCCCCAGTGGACGAGTTATAGTCTCGTGAGGGCTTCAGCGATGATACCCACAAACATCATTAAATTTTTTTTGAATGATAAAGAACAAAAGAATTTAAAATAAAACTAGCCTCAAAGATTGTATAAGTAATATAGCTCAAAGAAAATTTCAAATATTATCGAAGTTCTAACTTTAATTCAATAGTCAATCTCATCTCTCTTTTGATTCTCATAGTGTGTGTGTGTGTGAATCAATTCAATTAAAATCCATTTCCAAAATCTTCAATATCAACAGCCTTTGCCTCGAACAAAGAAAAAAGTAGGTCAAACTAATCTTATCATCTTGATCTCTAATTTTTTTTTCTTTTACAGGCATTTGTGTGCATTTTCTTTTGATTGATTTTTTTTTTTTTATAGTCAGGAGCTTTCACTCTACCCCTTAAGGTAGCCTTCTTCTCATAGTAGATTATCCTCTACATACTGGTGGTACATAGGCCCAAATTACTCAAGGATAGCTTCACTCTTAAGGGTTATAGGTAGCTATTTTTTACTATGGTGCCTGTGTATACTACATTGTATTGTTACTCGATCTAAAATTCTCAACTCAGGCTGCATCAATCGCAAATTCTAAGTCAAAATAATGAAAGAATTGATATTAGTGCTCATGGTTTAAAGAATCTCAATTAAGAGGAAATCAACACAAGTATCAAGTATAAACTAAGGTAATATTCAACCCTTTCTAAGAACCATATTCATTGTCAATCAAATTCTTATCACTGGCTAATATTCAAAACAATGTTTTTTTTTGTAAAAAGAAAAAGACAAAACAATAAAAACTAAGTTCGAAATCCACCCCCCACACTTAATTCTTACATTGTCCTTAATGTAAGCCTAAGCTAACAAAAGACAGAATTAAATATGGGGAAATGAGATGAGACACATAAATAGAAACAAACAAAATTCAACACAAAGTGGGTAAAGTAAATGAGAATGAGAGGGAGAAAGATCAAATTTGTTATGGCGTGCTCTCAAAATCTTTTCTCCAGCCATTAGGTTGCCTCCCAATAAGCGCTTAGTTTATTGTCCTCAGCCTGACATGGTTCTCAAGTTTCACTCATCAACGTACGCAGGTTCATAAAGTGGAGCCTCATCTACATTGAGTGTCTAAAAGTTTTCATAGTAAGGCTTCAACCTATGACCATTAACTTTGAACTCTTTACCTGTCTTTAAGCTATTGATCTCAACTGCACCATGAGGAAAAACATTAATAACAACAAAAGGCCCAACCCATCGAGAACGTAACTTTCCTGGAAACAACTTAAGGCGAGAATGGAGTAGCAAAACTTTCTGTCCAACTTTAAAATTCTTTCTCAAGATTTGCTTGTCATGAAAAGCCTTAGTCTTTTCCTTATAGATTCGTGAACTCTCATAGGCATCATTTCAAATTTCCTCTAATTCTTGCAATTAGAGCTTTTTGTGTTGGCCAGCGGCATCCAGTTCCATGTTACATTGTTTCACAGCCCACCATGCTTTATGTTCAAGTTCCACTAGAAGATGACAAGGCTTTTCATATACCAACCTGTAGGGTGACATACCGATAAGAGTTTTGTATGCGGTCCTATATGCCCAAAGTGCATCATCAAGCCGTAAGCTCCAGTCCTTTCTATTTGGATTAACTGTCTTTTTAAGGATTGATTTCACTTCCCTATTAGACACCTTAACTTGCCCACTAGTTTGGGGATGGTACGATGTAGATACCTTGTGAGTGATGTTGTATTTTCGAAAGAGGGCTTCTACTGTCCTGTTACAAAAGTGAGTGCCTTTGTCGCTGATAATTGTCTTTGGTGTTCCAAACCTTGTAAAGATGTTACTCTTTATAAAATCTACCACAACCTTAGAATCGTTAGTTAGGGTGGCTTTTGCTTCCACCCATTTTGAAACATAATCAACTGCAAGAACAATATAAAGATTACCAAACGATGAAGGAAATGGTCCCATAAAGTCGATGCCCCAAACATAAAAAATCTCAACTATAAGAATGGGAGATTGTGGCATCTGATTTCTAGGTCCCAAATTACCTCTTCTCTGATAACGATCACAAGATTTTCAAAACAAATATACATCCTTAAATAGTGATGGCCAATAAAAATCGCTCGCAAGTACTTTAAGGGCTGTTCTCTTTGGTCCAAAATGTCCTCCACAAGCCAAAGTATTACAAAAGGTGAGAATAGAAGTAAATTCAGTTTCAGGTACGCACCTTCTAATAACTTGATCAGAACAATGCTTCCACAAGTATGGCTCATCCCACACATAGTACTTGGGATCACTCTTGATCTTGGCCTTTTGTACACGGGTTATCTCTTTTGGTACTGTCCTGGTAACTAAGTAATTGACTATATCTGCATACCAAGGAGTAACTGTACCTACCTGTAATAACTGCTCATCTGGAAAGTTCTCATGCAATGGAAGTGCATCTTCGTTATGGATAAGTCGACTCAAATGATCTGCCACCAAATTCTTAGAACCTCTCTTATCTAGAATCTCTATGTCAAATTCTTGCAATAGAAGTATCCATCGTATAAGGCGCGGTTTGGCATCTTTTTTGGTGAGCAAGTACCTAATAGCTGGATGGTCAAAGTAAACGATTACTTTAGATCCAATTAAATAAGAATGAAATTTCTCTAAGGCAAAGATAACTGCTAAAAGTTCTTTCTCTGTGGTGGAGTAGTTAAGTTGTACATCATTCAATGTACGAGAGGCATAATAGATGACATGAGAAAGCTTGCCCACACGCTGGCCCAACACGGCTCCAACAGCATAGTCACTGGCATCGCACATAATCTCAAATGGTAAATCCCAGTTTGGTGGTTGAATCACAGGGGCCGATGTCAAAACCTCTTTTAACTTCTTAAAAGCTCTTTGGCACTCTTCATTGAAGTCAAACGTTGCATCCTTTTAAAGTAAGTCACAGAGGAATAATGCTATCTTTGAGAAGTCCTTGATAAACCTGCGATAGAAACCTGCATAACCAAGAAAAGAACGAACCTCCCTCACACTAGTGGGAGGTGATAAAGAGCGAATAAGATCTATCTTAGATTTATCAACTTCAATTCCCTTTTCACAAATAACATGGCCTAGTACAATACCTTGATTAACCATAAAATGACATTTTTCCCAATTAAGCACAAGGTTAGTGTCAATGCATTGTTTAAAAACAAGTGTAAGGTTATCTAAACATCTATCGAAAGAATCACCATAAACTGTAAAATCATCCATAAATACCTCAATGATGTTCTCCACATAATCAGAAAAAATACTCATCATACACCTTTGGAAAGTGGCAGGAGCGTTACAGAGACCAAACGGCATGCGTTGGTAAGCAAATGTTCCAAAGGGGCATGTGAAGGTCGTTTTCTCTTGGTCTTCCGGAGCGATAACGATCTGATTATAACCTGAGTAACCATCAAGAAAACAATAATGAGAGTGACCACTTAACCTTTCAAGCATTTGATCAATGAGTGGCAGAGGAAAATGATCCTTACGAGTGGCTGCATTCAGTTTACGATAGTCAATGTAGACTCTCCACCCAGTTTGAACTCTTGTTGGCACAAGCTCATTTTCTTCATTCTTGACCACTGTAATGCCTAATTTTTTTGGAACTATCTGCACAGGACTCACCCATTTACTATCAGAAATGGGATAAATAATCCCCACATTAAGGAGTTTCAGTATCTCCTTTTTTACGACTTCCATCATTGGTGGATTAAGGCGGCGTTGTGCATCTCTTGTTGGTTTAGACCCTTCCTCTAGTAAAATGCGATGCATACACATGGAAGGACTAATTCCCTTAATGTCAGCAATGGTCTAGCCAATCGCCATTTTATGATCCCGAAGCACCCTGATTAACTTTTCTTGTTGAACTGGGGTGAGGGTTTTAGCAATTATGACTGGAAGTGTTTCATTTTCACCCAAGTAAATATATTGCAGGTGCTCTGGGAGTGGCTTAAGTTCTAAGGTAGGTGCCCGCACAATTGAAGGTAAAAGTTTCTCATTTAATAAAGGCAATTCAAGGTAAGAAACATTATACCTATTGGTACGTAATGTGACTGCTCCATCTAAGATCGTCATAGCTTCCTTTACCTCATCATCCAACTTTATCAAATTTGCCTGTTCCTTAGAATCATCTTTCGTAAGATTTTTGCTTATGGCAATTTCAAAACTGTCATTACCAAATAATTCAAAGAAATCCTACACCAAAGTATTAATATCATCTATGGAAAAGACAAAATGTACTCACTAGGATACCTCATTGCCTCAAAGATATTGAAGCGGATCACTTCACCATCGAATTCCATTGTGAGGGTTTAATTGTGAACATCAATCTTGGTTCGGGCTGTCTTAAGGAATGGTTGCCCCAACAAAATAGGAGTGGGATTGGGCAATGATTCATCGTCAATGGGATTGGGCAATGATTCATCGTCCATTTCAAGGATATAAAAATCAGCTGGAAAGACCAATTCATTGACCTGCAAAAGAACATCTTCCACAATCTCCTTCGGGTAAGCATTAGATCTATCAGGCAATTGAATAATTATACCAGTTTCTTCCATTGGACCTAAATTCAAGGAATTATAAATCAAATATGGCATAACATTAATTGAGGCCCCTAAATCTAGCATACATCTTTCAAATCTGGTATTGCCAATAGTGCAAGGGATAGTAAAAGTACCTGGATCTTTTCACTTAGGAGGAAGTTTTCTTTGAAGTACAGCAGAAATGTTCTCTCCTACACTTACTTTTTCGTTACCGCTCAACTTGTACGAACATGGAGAATTCAATTTATTGGCTTCAGTTCTTCGAACAGAATTTCTTGCACATCTCCTTAATTACTTCCACAAATTGATTTGATCTTCAATGCTGTCCAATTGTTATTCTTTACGTACTTTTCATCCATAATCTCCAATTAATTCCCTATGCAATAAAATAATTCAATTAATTAAAAATAACAAATAAAAATAACTAGTAATTATATAATTAACGGTAAAATATGTATATAAATTATGCTCATCACCCTCTGTATGGAAAACCTGTTTCTCACCGGTCTTACCCTCTCTTCCTTAACCATCTGCGAAGATGAGTTATGGTACATGTGGTGCCTCACTACCCTGTATGCTATGAGATCTGGAGGTATTTCTAGAGTGACATACTACTCACTTTGAGAGGCTTGTAAAGCACACTGATCCAGTCTAGAAGACTGAATATATTCTTTTAGGAATGGTCTTTTGGTGGAGATCAAGGTGCGGATACTTTTGGTGAAAGAAGTTTTTGTTTGTATAGATTGTAAAGACTCATGATGGGAAACTAAGATTCCTTGATTTGGGCAGACTCAGGGATATAGGAATATTCAACAAGATTTTCAATTTTGGAGGCTATATGTTTTGAACATGATTTTGGAAGAGATAGGGTAGAGGAAAGAGAGATATGAGATGAAGACGTTGAAGGAATTGAAATTGAAGATGAAGATGTTTCCATATTTGTGTAATCTTCTTCTAGGAAATCAAATAATATTATTTGACATTACTAATGATACCACCTCTGCTGTAAGTGTGGCTCTGATACCAGTGGGTAGTTGTACGTGGCTTTATTACACCAGATCTGTAACAGAACAAAGTCAGTCCTTAGGGCCAATAGCCCGCAAGTTCTGGTTTCCAGCCGATATACACTTATCCATCAAATACCAAATCCGAAAATCATATTTGAAAATAGTTTTTCATGATACCACCCGAAAACACGGCACTCTTGGCCTTCAAAAAGGGTGAATGTTGTGAGAAAATAATTTCATTTTACAAAATTTGGTTTTGGAGGATAAAACAGGACCTTTATGATGCACAGGATCCTTAGGCTTAAGGCAAGTGCAGAGCATACTCAGTTTAGAAAATTAGAGGTGAGCGTATCATTATTAACCCAAACAATTTCTTTGATTCCTAGAAGAGAGAAAAGGTTTTAGAGAAACATGATGTAAAGAAAACCTAAATTTTATTTTTGATTAACTCCTGCCTTACAAAGGGATAGAGAGATCCTTATATAGAGATCTCAAGGAAGGAGAGATAAGGTGGGTCCCTTATCTTTTACAAAAGCAGAATTATTAAAGCACAACATGCCAAACTAGAAAAAGTAGAAAACATACTTTAGACAAGACAAGACCCTTGTCTAATTATTAAAGCAAACTTTAAAAAAGCAAAACGGATTTGTGTGATGGAGACACATCACTAGTTTCTTTTTCATACTGGCGCTTGGCACGACGGATTTGTCATTGGTCAAGATAAGCTTCAACTTACAGATAAGCTTCTTCATCAGCATTAGTCATGTCTTTTGGGGCTGATGTAGTAGGAGGGTCTGGGTCTATGACAGTGTAATGGGGATTTTCAGTATGAAGGAGAGACTGAAAATCTTCCCATGGATCCTGAGCGTCTTGGAATAAGACATTAGTGTAATCAGGACATTGTTCCACGACAAGGATTCCTTGAGGACTTGAGCTGGAACCTGGAGTACAAGTTTGTGTCTTTGGGACAATTTCCAAAGTGTGTGATGGTCCAACAGAGGTGTGGTCGATGTTTGTGGTAGGTGGCTGAACATTGTTGAGTTCCATTAGGTATGACTTGAGAGCAGAGGTAACATATGTATCATGAATGAGGGTATAAGGATGGGGATAAGTTTTCCATTCATAGGCCATATCTTGTGTCCAAAAGTCTCTTGTTTCTGGGTGCTGGAAGTAAGGTCTATGAACAATGAAGACTGCAGTGAACATGTCTGCTTCTTGTTCTGGCATCTTGTCTAATCCGTGAAAAGTACACAGATTTTTGAGTTGTTTATGCCACCACGTGAGTGGGGAATACCATTCAAGGAGAGTCCACAAAAGGTCTGGTGAGAATTCAAGAGTGGTGAGATGGCGGAGGACTGGTTGGACAGGGAAGACCAGTTTTGTAGCATACAAGGTAGCAGATGGTTAAGGAAGAACTCTTGGCAAAGGGATATGTGAGGGAGAGCATGAGTCCATGTGCGGCACCAGTTTTACTAGTGCCCAAAAAGGATGGCACTTGGAGGATGTACATTGACTGTCGTGCAATTAATAAAATCACTGTAAAGTATTGACATCCTATTCCTAGACTTGATGACATGCTTGATGAATTGCATGGTTCTTGTGTGTTTAGTAAAATTGATCTTAGAAGTGGATATCATCAAATTAGGATTAGAGAGAGAGATGAGGGGAAAACTGCCTTTAAAACAAAATATGGTTTATATAAGTGGTTAGTGATGCCATTTGGGTTATCTAATGTACCTAGCACTTTTATGAGGTTAAGGAACTATGTTTTCCGTGCTTTTATTGGTAAATTCGTAGTTGTCTATTTTGATGATATTTTGATCTATAGCAAAGGCTTAGATGAACACATTGAACATTTGCAAAGTGTATTGATTGTTTTAAGGAAGGAAAAGTTATATGCTAATTTGAAGAAGTGTTCCTTTTGTACAAATCAGATTTTTTTCTTGGTTATGTTGTAAGTGCTAAAGGACAGGTTGATGAAGAGAAGGTAAAGGCTATTAAAGAGCGGCCTACACCTAAAAGTGTAAGTGAGGTAAGAAGTTTTCATGGTTTGGCTAGTTTTTATAGAAGATTTGTGAAAAATTTTAGCACCCTTGCTGGACCATTGACTGAAATTGTGAAGAAACATGTGGGATTTAAGTGGGGTAGTGAACAAGAAATGTCATTTAATCTAATTAAGGAGAAATTGGTTTCTGCGCCATTACTCGCTTTACCCGATTTTGCTAAAACTTTTGAAATTGAGTGTGATGCTTCAAGTATAGGTATTGGAGCTGTTTTGATGCAAGAAGGGCGTCCAATTGCTTATTTTAGTAAGAAATTGAGTGGAACAGCCCTAAACTATCCTACATATGACAAGGAGATGTATGCATTGGTGAGAGCATTAGAAACTTGGCAACACTATCTTCTACCTAAAGAGTTTGTTATACACACTGATCACGAGTCCTTGAAGCATTTGAAAGGGCAAGGTAAGTTGCATAAGAGACATGCCAAATGGGTTGAATTTATTGAACCATTTCCCTATGTGATCAAATACAAACTAGGTAAGGAGAATGTGGTGGCTGATGCATTATCTAGAAGATATGCACTTATCAAATAGATGGAGGTACGTGGCTATCCTTTGGACCAGTAGTCTGCAAGTTCTGGTTTCCAGCCAATATACCTATAATCTTTGAAATATAAAACCTGAAAAGCAAAACCATTGATCACGATACCACCCAAAAACAGGTCACCTCTAACCTTCAAAGAGGGTGAATGTTGTGAGAAAACAGTTTTGGTTTTATAAATAAATCAGGACTTTTCTAATACACAGGATCCTTTAAGAAAGGCAAGTGTAGAGCATACTCAGTTTAGAAAATAGAGATGAACATTCTTAGGTTAATAGCTCAAGTATTTTCTTCGTGACCTAGAAGAAGAAGAGAAACTTAGCAAGTCATAGAGGTTTTATGACAAACTTAGAAATATTATTGATGGCAATCTGCATTTTACAAAGACAGAAGAGCTTTTAAATAAAGCTAGAAAGCTAAGATAAGACAGGACCCTTACCTTTCTTTTAAGTAAACGACAAAAGAAAAATAATTCACTCTTAAAAGCATAAAAAGCTGAAACACACAGTAGACAGGACAGGACTCCTGTCATTTATTGAAAGCAATAAAAGCCAAGATTCCTAGACGACTCTGTAGCCATGTGAGGCTATTATGGAGTTGAGGGAAATCTGGATGGAGACACTTCACCAATTTTATTTTCATAGTCTTTTTTTACTTTTTGAATTTCTTGGTGGATCAGATAGTCTTCATCTAACTCTGGAATGTCTTTTCTTGGAGTTGGACTGGACGAAGAACCTGGATCAGTGACAGTGTACTGAGTTTCTTGTGTTGGCAATAAAGATTGGAAGTCTTCCTAAGGGTCTTGGGCATCTTGGAAGAGAACATTGGTGTAGTCAGGTCGTTGTTCACGAACAAGAATTCCATGAGGACTGGAACTGGATCCTGGAGTACATATCTGGGTTCTTGGTATAACCTCAAGAGTGTGGGAAGGACCAATGGATGTATGGTGAATGTTTGATGGGACATGTTGGATATTGTTGAGTTCTAACAAATAGGCTTTGAGAGTGGAGATGATTGTTGGATCATGATCAAGAGGGAAAGGATGGGGGAATGTTTTCCATTCATGCGCCATGTCCTGTGTCCAGTAGTCTTTTGTTTTAGGATGTTGGAAATATAGTCTGTGAACTATGAATACCGAAGTAAACATATCTGCTTCTTGATCAGGAATCCTATCTAACTGATAAAAGTTAGATAAATTCTGCAATTGGTTACGCCACCAAGTGAGTGGTAAAAACCATTCAAGGAGCGTCCAGAGAAGTGTGGGTGCATGATATGGTGTGGAGATATGCCTGAGGGTTGGGAAGACAGGAAGAACAAGTTTTGTAGCAAATAGGACTGTGAGACACCACATGTACCATAATTCATCTTCAGAGATGGTAAGGCTTGGAATAATGGTGAAGCCAATGAGGTACAGGTGTTCTAAATATAAAGAGGGAAACCTTTCTGGTTATTCACTTATCTAAAAATGCTCAAATCTTTTCAAAATTTGATCTTAAATCCGGATTCTAGCAACTTGGCATTAAACCATCCGAATGTTACAAAACTACCTTTTGCATTCCCAATTCCCACTATCAATGGATAGTTTACGCTTTGGTCTTAAAACTGCCCCATCCATTTTTAAAAAAACCATGGTCCAAATTTTCCAACCCATTCTGCATAGGGCATTAATTTACATTGATGATATTTTGTTGTTTTCAGGTACACAAGATGACCATCGCCATTTGTTAAATCAATTCTTTGATATTATTCAGTCTCATGGAATCATGTTATCAGCTAAGAAAAGTGTTGAGTGTTAGAAAATGCATATTTATAAAGGAGAAAACCATCATTTTACATTTCAAGTCTTACTAACAACCCTTACTTTTATGTATTTAACCTTCTTGTGATTCAATTACGTGTGTTTTATTTTAATTAAGTAATTTATGTATTTTAGGGGCATTATAGTCATTTCACAATAAAGGAGAGATCAGACGGCAAAACGGACATCACTTTTGAATTCAGGACGGTCGAAAACCTTAGGAGGTACATAAAAGGAAAAATGGCACTATTCACATAAACGGTACTATTCACGTGTACGCATCTTTACGCATTCACACTTCACATAGACGGATCGATGACGTGGCATTGATGATGTGGCATTGGTGATGAGGTGTCACGATCTGTTGGACTAAAATTCTTATGTCTTGTTGATGGTGGCGTGGCGATATCGGTGGGCGAAAAATCTCACGATACATGCATCACACAGGATTATTTTCAACCAAATCGCGTTCATCCACGTGGTCAAACTGTTGATGGCGTGTACAATCACAGCGTCAAACTGCTTTTTAATCCGATGGCCATGATTTACTCCATGTATCTATAAAAAGGGGGCCTCCCCCCCTTAATTTGATATCTCTGAATCCATTTTTGGACTCCAATTTCTGTAATTCTCTCTCCATCTTGTATTTTCTACGTATTTTAATAAATTCCCATTTTGCCCCTAGTCAAATTACGAGTGGCTAATTTTCTTTCAAGCTTGGGTTGAAGGTGAAGTCTCAACATGTGTCATGGGCTTTATTTGGTAAATTTATTTTCTCTTCCCCTCTAATTTTTGTAGATGTTTTGACTTCTAAATACTAATCTTGTCTATCACCCCCTGTACAAGGTTATTATTATTCACGATAAGCCCTTAGCAAAGATATTGATTAGAGCGTGGTTCATGAGGTGTGGATTCCCCCCTCATGATTTAATTGGCACTAATAAGGATTATTTAGCCCATGATGCATGTTGATACGGATCCAGATACCCAAGTACGTCATTTCAATAGAATTCTCTTCAATTTATTCTCGCCATTTTAATTCCAATTTTAGAATTTATTCTCGCTATTTTAATTTAAGTTTTAGCATATTCTAAATCATTTCTACCATAAATCCAATCACTCATTTACAAAATTAATTCTAGACGCAATTAAAATCCACCTTCTCGTGGGATCGACACTCGTCACCATTGATCTATACTACAATAGATTCGTGCGCTTGCGAGTACATTAAAATTTGCACAACAAAAAGCACAATTGCCACCAATAACATTGAATTCCTTGGAATGACTATCAAAGATGGCCACTATCAGCCAGGAAAGCACATTGCCCAAGAGCTCATCCACTTTCCAGATCAGAATCTTTCCAAAAAGCAAATTCATCAATTCCTTGGTATTATCAATTATATCAGGGATTTTATTCCTCATGTTAATCACCACACCCGCCAGCTGTCAGCTCTATTGAAAAAGAATCCACCTTTGTGGAACGCCAACCACACACTTACTGTCACAACTTTAAAGTAAATTGCGCAAAATCTGCCACTATTAAAGCTCATCACCGATGGCAGACGAATATTGCAGACTGATGCAAGTGACGAATCATGGGGGGCCATCCTCCTTGAAGAAACAGATGGCAAAGAACACTTATTACCTATGCCAGTGGACACTTTTTTGACACACAAATCCATTACCTAGTGTGTTCAAAGAAATTTTAGCTGTGAAGCATGGCATTCAAAAGTTCGAGTATCATCTTATCGGCTACCACTTTCTTGTCAGAATGGACAACTCAGCTTTTCCCAACATCATGAATTTCAAAGGGAAAATTGTTCCAGAAAAGATGTTGCTTAGGCTAAAAGACTGGTTTTCAAAATATGATTTCTCTGTGAAGCATATAAAAGGAGACCACAACCTTATTCCTGATATGCTCTCCAGACTTGCTGAGCCAAATAAATCCTTGTTTTTCATATTTCAGAACACCATTTTCCTGTCATCTTCATGTCCACTTCACTCCTCTCACAAGCCCTTACCCAAAAAACCTTTCCCCTGGGGAAAACTTTCATCACCGTCTTTGCCATACAAGAGTTTGCAAAGAAAGCTATCTTTAGGTTTTTCATGAAAGCCTATCTCTTATCAGACTCATTTTCATTTTCCACTTTCCATCCAGAAA
Organism: Citrus mangshanensis; assembly: GCA_030449895.1. Taxonomy (NCBI): domain Eukaryota; kingdom Viridiplantae; phylum Streptophyta; class Magnoliopsida; order Sapindales; family Rutaceae; genus Citrus; species Citrus mangshanensis. The sequence continues at coordinate 2,134,450 of JASUUJ010000043.1, forward strand.
ACTTGTTTCGTATAGGATGAACCCTAGATCCCTCCAGAGACATTTTTGAAGACGAATTATGGTATGTCTGGTGCCCAACTATCCTCTATGCCACCAAACTGATTGTTCCAGTAACAGGCACCTTAGAACGTTTGTTCAATCCTGACAAATCAACCTCCCTCATCTGGACACTCCTTGAATGGTTTTCTCCAATTCCATGGTGGAGAATAAAACTCCAACAATTGTCCCAATTCCATAGTTTGGAATGTATGCTCGCATCAGAAGCAAAAATGTTCACATCTGTGTTCATTATTCATAGACCATACTTCCAACATCCCGACACACACTTCTTCTGGACTCAAGACCAAGTTTTTGAATGGTTCACCACACCACACCCATCCATTCTGGAACAAGACGATAAAGTTCAAAAGGAACTCTATAATTTCCTTTGTGAACTGAACCACCAACCTGCTCCACATAAAAACATTTCTCACACCTCCCTCGGTCCACAACATGATATCATCATGATCCCCACTCCTTCAGCAATTTCAAAGCCTAAATCCACGGGTATTATCATCAAGGAAGAAAAACCAAACTTCACTGATTTTCTATACCAAGATGCACAAGACCCATGGGAAGCATTCTTGCCATTAAGCCAACAACTCCAAAACCTCCAACAAACTCCTCCATCGCATGCCTCAGATGATCCAACGACTAAAGCCAGTTCTAGTAAACCATCCGGATCCAATGACCACCCCTCTTCTGATTGGCGCAAGATATTTTGCCCTTGGCCACCCTGTCGCCCAAATCATCAACATCCACTAGAAACTCCACGTCCATCACTCAAAGTCCTCTTTTCAAGAGATAAATATGCAACTGACAACTCATCCGATGAAGATTACATGAATCTCTCATCTCCAAAATTCATGCATCTTTTGCTCTTTTTCAAATTTGGCTTGTAATAATTAAAATGTGCCTATTTGTTGATTATAATCATTCTCTTTGTAGAAAAATGAAGCACAATATTAATAAAATTCCTCGCCTTCTCTCATCATGAGTTTCTAACTTCTCTTTTCTCTCTATTAATGAAGCTCTAAAAGGTTTAAAAATAAGAAGAAAACTTACATCTGTTCATTTTGAAAGTAAAGGAAGTATGCTTTGCATTTGCCTCTAGCAAGGATCCTGTGCATCAGAAAACTTTTGATAATTTCTTTTCTGGTTTGATACCCTATTTTAGACTAAAGAAACATCTGTTTTGGGTTATATAACTTGAAATGAAAATGATTTAGAGTTTTCTGTTTTCCATTTAAGTATATCGGCTGCAAACCCAAGCATGCGAACTACTGGTCCAAAGGATGATCTTTTCGTCATTGTTTTGGTATAACAACGCCACGTACTTTATGGTATGAGCTCTGAAGTATTCAGTATGGTTTTCCCAATAATCAGAAGGACTTTAGGGTTGAGCATATTACGCTGTGCGAGGGTATCAAGGAAACCAATGACTGAGACCGGTTTATGGAATTTAGAAGGGATGACTGAAATTTTTACCGAAGGACCAGTAAGTTTGAAGCGGATCTGGCTAATTTCTTGAACAGTAGAGATCACTGAAATTTCATCCGTTTTTAAATCTGTGGATTCGGCAAGAATGAAGGTTGTATGATCATCTTTCTCTGACTATTCTGAGAAGATGGATTCAACGTCTTCATTGTTAGAAAGTATGGAAGATTGCTGCAGGTGCTGAATGAGACGAATAGCTTTTGCTGACTTATTTGGGCAATTACGGGCAAAATGTCTGTTCTTTTTGCAAATAAAACAGCGATTGTATTTCTTTTTTCTGAACTGGGAAGGATCATTTTTTCTGAAGTGCTTCTTTTTATTAATTGGACAAGTGCACTTTTTGTCATCTTTGCACTGGATTTTGAGGTAGGGTTTTTTACAGGCTGAGGCAAAGGGTTCTTTGTGTTCAATAAGATCTTTGTAGAAATCTTTTTGCCCACAGATCTTATCAAGGCATAGTATGGTTAATTGAAAGATTTTTCCAAGTGAGACATTTGCTATGTCAAGGTTAAAGGCTGTCAATTGTCTTTGAAGATCTGGCTGAAGTTCTGGTGGTAAAGATGCAGCAAAGACATGCTTTAAAGATGGATCATTGAATCCATTCAATTTGTAATAAAGCATGCTCATCAATGCATTTCCAGGTGATGTCGCTTAAGAGAACAACATTTCATCTGGTGATATTCTTTTCGAGATGATTCAATTGATGTTGCTGGTTCTCCAATAAACTACTCATAAATGACTGTAAGAGCTATAGGAATGGTGGTTTGAATCAATTGGAGTTATCTGTATTCTCCTAGACTTTCAAACCAATCTCGTAATGATCCAGTGAATCTGGAACAAAACTCATGGAGAACATTATGAGATTGTGCATGAAGCCTTGTCATTTGCACATCAATCCATGCAGTAAATTCTTGATGTCGGGCCTGCCATTTGTGACGAGGGATTTCATTAAATGTAAACCATGGTGAAGAGGATGGTTTGGAAGAATTTTCAGAAACTGGGGGGACTGGTGGAACCGGTTCTGTTTGGGAGCCTTGGTCATCATTATTATCATCAGAAGATTCATCGACAACAGGAGTAGATGTACTAGGATTTTCTATTTTTTTGGCCATTAGAAGACCAGAAATGTCTGCATATTGAGACTTTGAGTCTGAAGAAGATTGTGCAGATGAGTTGGGAGTATTAATGGAGGGTAAACTTTCGTCTGAGATTGAACCTGAGTCATTGTTTTGGTACTCAATCTGTTGATAGTGGTATTGGTAAGCTGGAGCTTTATCTTTCTTTAGAGGCTCAGGAGTTGCTTTTGGAGAGTCTTCTGGAACTTGAAGATCTTCTTTGGGTGGAGGTTTTGAGATTTTGACTTTTGACTTAAGGAATATTTAGGTTGGTGGAATGGAGATGAGAAAGACCAAAGAAGTGGTCGTAAGTTGATTGTTTAGTAGGGTTGTCAAAAGGTTGATATGATGTGAATAGTGGTGCTAGTATAGGTATGGACTATGTTTTGGTGAAAAGGGAAGGTTGTGCTTTGTCAGCATCAATTCTGGCTAATTCTGCTTTCAGTTGTCTGATCTCTGCTTCTTTCTTATTGAATTCTAGACCCCAAATAGGATTGTTAATCATTGTTCTGAGAGCGATATCCAATTCAGAGATTCAGTTTTGCAGATTTGAATAGATTTGTTCAAGCCAGGCATTAATTGTGTCCACCTTTGTTTCTGTTTGTGACACTTGTGAGGCCACTTTGTCAATCTTTTTACCAAGATGGTGGAGAGCTTGATTATGAGCACTGGCATTTTGGGTTTGCCAATTTAGCACTGCCTCATACTGCTTTGGTGCTTTTGGTGCTCTAAAGGTTGTGATTGGTGACTGGACATAGGGTTGAGAAACAACTTTGGTTTGGGGGTCTGTGTGTCTTTCGAGTAGAGGAAAGGATTCTTGGTATGATTGGCTAGAAGATGAGAACATCAAGCATGACTTGATTTGTGGTTGGATAGGGACAGGCTTAGATGAGGACTCTTTTTCTATTTGGCTGAGTGCTTGCTTGTAGATGGGTAAAGGTTGTTCTGACTCTGGATCATCCGGTGGTCCTGAAGCCTAGGGCCAACACGAAGTTTTAGGAATAGAAGGCTTTTTCTTTCTTCTTCTCCGTCTTCTCAGGGTTTCAAAGTCTTCGGCATCATCTGTGTCATCTAAGCAAGGACAATCGGGATTACACATATGGGCTTCTGGAACATCCCATAAGAAATGACCGTTGACTTTGTTAGGATATACTGGATACCCTTCTAAGGAAAATCCATAGATTGGAAGATTCGACTCTTGGCCAGTAGGAACTGCTGTAATCATAGCAGTATAAGAGAGCCGTGGAGGATCTGGACTTGGTTTATCTGGAGTCTAAAAAGACAACTTGACTTGTCCATCTGGTCTTCTTTCGAAGATAGCTTGAGAAGTTTGGATAGGTTCTGAATTCTGATGAAATTGCTCATAGTTGGTAAGCCATTCTAAAGGTAGGAGTTTGAGCAACTCTTGCTTTTGAATTTGTTTGGGAATTTGGATTATGGTTGGAATTGTATCTGTATCTGCAAGGATCATCAGTGCATCACTGGTTGTTTGTGCAGTTGGGAGATCTAGAACATGATTTTGCAATCGATACACTATTTGATGATGCAGTGTGGCTATTTTGGAAGTAGATGTTTGTTCTGCTCCTTGAAGTTGGGTTTGGACTTTTAGTGTTGTTGGAAGGTTGGGATCTTCTAGAGACATGTTGAAATTTGGGTAGAAGGTTAACAAGACACTTCCAGCATCAAGAGTGGTTAGAACAGTTCTAATAATAGCATGTTGATACTGTTTGAACCTTGTGTCAAGGAGAGCAATTCGGGCTGTGACCGGTAAGCCTTTTCTGCCATGTAAGATGAGGATAAGCCTAACACCACCTAGATGGAGGTGTGTATACCCTTCTCGTTTCCAATTGGTTACGAGATCTATTGGTATATCCATAGTGACATATTGTTCACTTTGAGAGGCTTGAAGAGCACGCTGATCAAGTCGTGAAGACTGGATGTACTCCTTAGGAATAGGTCTTTTTGTGGAAATCAAGGTTCTAATACTTCGAGTAAAGGACATTTTTTGGTTGTACAGATGATAAGGACTCATAACTGGGAACTGGGATTCATTAATCTGAGCAGATTCAGGAATATATGAGTACTCAATAAGATTTTCTATTTTTGAGGCGACATGTTTTTGACAAGAACAAGGTAAGGTAAGGAAAGAGTAGAAGAGAGCGAGATAGGAGAGGATTTTGATGAAGCTATCTCTGATGAAGAAGAGGAAGATGCCATTTTTAGTCTTGAATAAGAATACTTGAGAAGCTGATTGCAGATGGAAAACGCATATTACCGACAGACACCAGTGATGAATCTTGGGGTGCCATCCTCCTTGAAGAACTCGATGGAAAAGAACACTTTATCGCTTACGCTAGTGGACATTTTTCTGACACACAAAAGCACTACCATAGCGTATTCAAAGAAATCTTAGCGGTAAAGAATGGCATCAAGAAATTTGAGTACCATCTGATTGGACACCATTTTCTAATCCGAATGGATAGTTTAGCCTTCCCCAATATCTTCAATTTCAAAGGTAAAACTGTTCCAGAAAAGATGTTACTCCGATTAAAAGATTGGTTTTCCAAATATGACTTCTCTGTCAAGCATATAAAGGGATCCCAGAACCTTAATTGGTATCAGAGCCAGGTTTCGATCCTGGAACCATTCATAAATTGTGTGTGCCTAATAGTTCTTTGCATGAATTGCTTGTGCGTGAAGCTCAAGGGGGAGGTTTAATGGGACATTTTGGCATTGCAAAGACTTTAGATGTTTTAAAAGAACACTTCTTTTGGCCACATATGAAACATGATGTTGAAAGAATATGTGAGAAGTGTATCACTTGTAAACATGCTAAGTCTAGAGTTTTACCCCATGGATTGTATAACCCTCTACCCATACCTAGTGAACCTTGGGTTGATATTTCTATGGACTTTGTTTTGGGTTTACCTAGGTCAAAAAGGGGAAAGGATTTTGTTTTTGTTGTTGTTGATAGGTTTTCAAAGATGGCATATTTCATTCCATGTCACAAAACTAATGATGCAACAAACATAGCTAATTTATTTTTCAAGGAAATAGTCAGATTGCATGGAGTACCAAGGAGCATAGTTTTAGATCGAGATGCTAAGTTCTTGAGCCACTTTTGGAAAACTTTGTGGGGTAACTTAGGTACTAAACTTTTGTTTTCTACTACTTGTCATCCATAAATTGATGGACAAACTGAGGTTGTAAATAGAACTCTGTCTACTTTGTTGCGTGCCATTATTCAAAAGAACTTGAAAACTTGGGAAGAATGTTTGCCACATGTTGAATTTGCTTACAATAGAACTATCCATTCAGCTACTAAATTGTCACCATCTGAGATTGTATATGGTTTTAATCCATTAACTCCTTTGGATTTATTACCTTTACCTATTGATGAGCGTGCTAGTATGAATTTGTCAAGCAAATGCATGAGAGAACGCGACAACACATAGAAAAGAGAACTGAACAATATGCTACTCAAGCCAACAAAGGATGTAAGCAAGTGGTTTTTCAACCTGGAGATTGAGTGTGGGTGCATATGAGAAAGGAGTGGTTCCCAGCACAAAGGCGTTCCAAGTTGCTTCCAAGGGGAGATGGTCCATTTCAAGTGGTTGCACGAATCAATGACAATGCGTACAAATTGGATCTTCCTGGTGAGTATAATGTAAGTGCTACTTTTAATGTTTCTGATCTTTCTCTTTCGATGCAGGTGAAGATTCGAGGACAAATCCTTTTGAAGAGAGGGGGAATGATGAGAACCATCAAAGGAATACCATTAAAGCTTCAAGTGATCCTTTGCACATTCATGGAAGCCCAATTACAAGAGCTAGAGCCAAAAGGATGCAAGCTGCATTAATGGATTAACTGAGAAAATATGGATTGAAAATGTAATTCAAGATGCAAGACATCATGAATTGTTGGAGAGAAGACAAGGGATTGTGGGCATTGTTCAAGCTATTGGGCAGCCAAATACACAATTTGGATCAAATACAAAAAGGGCAAATTCGGAATAAATCTGGTATTGATTGAGCCAGAATTAATGTGCAAGCTATCTACCGTTGGAAAGATAATTAAGTTAGCTTTCCAATGCATTTTACAGAGCTGGATTTGGAGTTCTCTAGAAGGAGTTATGATTAATTTATTACATAACTTGATTATTCAACTTCATTTATTTGTTTTGTGTTGAGTTTATCAATGTGTTAGGTAAGTCTACCATTGATGATGGTGGGCTAGCATTATGTTTGTCAATGCTAACATTAATAATGGTGGGTTGGTGAAGGCTTTTAAAGCACCCTTTGACAAACCTATACTTGGAGGGTTGTTCCAATGTTTCCATTTGTATTTTTAGGATCTTGGGATTCTTTTAGCCTATTTAAACTCAGCAACCTTGCTATGTATGACAATTAAGAGATTAATGTTATTTGAATTTGAAAGATTATTCTTTCTTTGGTTCTTTTGAGAACTAGTGAACTTATCAAGAATTTGCATTCTTGTGGCGTTCCAAATTTAGACTTATCACTCACCTTCTCATCTATTTCTTGAGTGTGGCATCAATATCATTCTCTATACCTTTGGTTCATGCTTTTCTTAAGCATTGGGTCAAGGTTTTGTTTGTCATAAATCTGTTTAGAACTTTCTTGGGAAGTTGAAACTACAATTTAAGTGTGAGTTTCAAAGTTTCATTGTGGGATTTTGTATCACTATATGAGTCCCTTTAGGATACCAATGGCCAAGATTTATTGTTCCACTCAAATAATGAAAAATTCTTTTGGATATGATTGAAATCTGGCACATAAGTATACACTAAATATGATATCGGGTCTACTAACAGTCAAATAAAATAAGGATCCGATCATATCTTGATATGATTTGACATCAACTTCTTTACCTTTTTCATCTTTGTCAAGCTTGATTGTTGAGCTCATTAGAGTACTTTTAGTCTTTCCATCTTCAAATCTGAATCTTTTGAGTAAATCTCTCAAATATTTCTTCTTCGTTTGTTTTATTTATAGTTCAAGAAAATACTTCACATCTCTCATCATGCTCATCTTAAATTCTTTGCTATAATGATAACCAAAGATAATATCATCAACATAAATTCAAACAATGAGTATGTCTTTATTCTTATGCTTAATAAAAGGCGTAGTATCTTCTTGTACTATTGAAAAACCATTTTCCAAAAGAAATTTACTAATTCTTTCATACCATGCTCTAGGTGCTTTAGACAACTTATAGACATGATTTGCAAACTTTTCATTTTCAAAACTAAGGGGTTGTTTCACATAAACTTCCTCCATAATATAACCGTTTAAAAACACACTTTTAACATCCATTTGATACAAAATAAAATCCTTATGACATGCAAATGTTAAGAGCATCCTAATGGATTCCAATCTAGCAATGGGTGCAAAAGTTTCATCATAATCAATTTCTTCTTCTTGGTTGTACCCTTGAGCCATTAATTTAACATTATTTTTTTTTTCAAATACCCATTTAGTGCCTATAATTGATTGGTATTCCAATTTAGGAACTAGTTTCCACACATTGTTTCTCTCAAATTGATTTAACTCCTCTTGTATTGCCATAATCCAAGATTTATCATTTTTTGCATCCAAAAAGGATTTTGGTTCAATTTGAGATATGAATGCAGCATATTGACAAGTATTTTCTCAATGATGATCTAGTGGTTACATCTCGTGAAGGATCACTTAAATTTAGGGTCAGAAGAAACATACCTCCACTCCTTAGGGAGCCTTTGAGAACTACCTCAATTTTGCTCCATATTTGTTTGTTCTTCTTGTTGCTTTTCTTGATTCTCACATGGTATTTTTTTCTTGTTTGTCATTTAAAAGCACTTGTATCAGAGCCAAAAGAACTTAAACAGAGGTGGTATCATAGTTTAAGAACTCAAGTGTTATTATTCAACGCCTAGAAGAAACTCTATAAAAAATGGCATCTTCCACTTCAACAAAGATAGCACCATCAAAATCTTCTCCTATTTCTCTTTCTTCTACTCTCTCCTTACCTCGCTCTTGCCAAAAACATGTAGCCTCAAAAATAGAAAATCTTGTAGAATACTCATATATTCTTGAATCTGCTCAGATAAATGAATCACAGTTTCCTGTCATGAGTCCATACCACCTTTATGAACAAAAAACCTCCTTCACCCAAAGAGTACATCCAGTCTTCACGACTTGATCAGTGTGCACTCCAAGCCTCTCAAAGTGAGCAATATGTCACCATGGACATACCAACAGATCTCGTAACCAACTAGAAACGAGAAGGGTATACACACCTCCATCTTGGTGGTGTCAAGTTAATCCTCACTCTACATGGCAGAAAAGGCTTACCAATTACAGCCAGAATTGCCCTCCTTGATACAAGGTTGAAACAGTATCAACATGCTGTTATTGGAACTATCTTAACCACTCTCCCTGCTGGAAGTGTCTTGTTGACCTTCTATCCAAATTTCAACTTGTCTAAATCCAGCTCCAGGGAGCAGAACAAACACCAACTTCTAAAATTTCCACTCTCCATCATCAAATAGTGTATCGATTGCAAAATCATGCACTAGATCTCCCAATTGCACAAACAACCAGTGATACACTGATGATCCTTGCAGACACAGACACAATCCCAACCATAATCCAAATTCCCAAACAGATTCAAAAGCAAGAGTTGCTTAAACTCATGCCTTTGGAATGGCTTACCAACTATGAGCAATTTCATCAGAATTCAGAACCTGTCCAAACATCTTAAGCTATCTTTGAAAGAAGAACAGATGGACAAGTCAAGATATCCTTTCAGACTCCTGAAAAAACTGGTCCTGATCCTCCACAACTCTCTTATACTGCTATAGACAAGAAACAAATCTTCCAATCTGTGGATTTTCCTCAGAAGGGTATCCTGTATATCCTGACAAAGTCAATGGTCACTTCCTATGGGATGTTCCAGAAGCCCATATGCGTAATCCAGATTGTCCCTACTTGGATGACACAGATGATGATGAAGACTTTGAAACCATGAGGAGAAGGAGAAAGAAAAAGAAAAAGTCTCAAAAAACTCCGTGTCGGTCTTATTCTCCAAGACCACCGGAAGATCCAAAACCAGAAAAGCCTTTACCGATCTATAAAAGGCACTCAGGCAAATAGAAAAAAAGTCATCCTTTAAGCCTATTCCCACTCAACCAAAAATCAAGTCATGTCTAATGTTTTCATCCTCTAGCCAATCATACCAAGAATCCTTTCCCCCACTTGAAAGACATACAGATCCATAAACCAAAGCTGTCTCTTAACCTTATGTTCAATCACCAATCACAACCTCAGGACAGCCTGAAGCACCAAAACAGTTTGAAGTTGTACTGAATTGGCAAACTCAAAATGCCAACGCTCAAAACCAAGCTCTCCACCATCTTGGTAAGAAGATTGATAAAGTCGCATCACAGGTGTCCCAAATAGAAACAAAGGTGGACACAATTAATACTTGGCTTGAACAAATTTATTCAAATCTGCAAAACAGAATCTCTGAATTAGATATTGATCTCAAAACGATGATAAATAATCGTATTTGGTGTCCGAAATTCAATAAAAAGAAGCAGAGATTAGAAAGTTGAAAGTGGAGTTGGCTAGGATTGATGCTGATAAAGCACAACTATCCCTTTTCACCAAAACACAGTCTATACCTATACCAGCACCATTATTTACATCATACCAACCTTTTTACAATCCTCCTAAACAGTCGACTTATGACCAATTCTTTGGTCTTTCCCATCTCTATTCCACAAACCCAAATATTCCTCCAATTCCACCAACAAAGCCTTCCTTACCGAAAAAACCCAAACTAAAAGTCAAAATCTTAAAAGCACCTCTCAAAGAAGATCTTCAGATCCTAGAAGACTCTCCTAAAGCAACTCCTGAACCTTCAAAGAAAGACAAAGCTCCAGCTTACCAATACCATTACCAGCATATTGACTGCCAAAAAGTTGACTCATATTCAATTTCAGAAGAAAGTTCATCCTCCTCTACCGAACTCAGTTCATCTGAACAAACTTCTTCAGATTCAGAATCTCAATATGCAAACATTTCTGGTCTTCTCATGGCCACGAAAGCAGAAGACCCTAGTACATCTACTCCTATTGTAGAAGAATCCTCTGATGACAATAATGATGACCAAGGCTCACAAATAGAACCGGTTCCACCAGTCTCTCCAGTTCCTAAAAATTCTTCAAAATCATCGTCTTCACCATGGTTTACATTTGATGACATTGCTCGTCACAAATGGCAAGCGCGACATCAAGAATTTGCTGCATGGATTGATGTGCAAATGACAAAGCCTCATGCACAAACCCAAAATGTTCTCCGAGAATTTTGTTCCAGATTCACTGGTTCATTGCGGGATTGGTTTAAAAGTCTAGGAGAATACAGACAACTTCAATTAATTCAAACCACCATTGCTACAACTCTTTTAGTCATTTATGAGCAATTTATTGGAGAACCAGCAGCATCAACTGAAGCATCTAGAAAAGAATACCACCAGATGAAATGTTGTTCTCTTAAATGACATCACCTGGAAATGCATTACAAAAGAATGAGCATGCTTTATTACAAATTGAATGGATTCAATGATCCAGAGCTTCAGCCAGAGCTTCAACAACAATTGACAGCCTTCAACCTTGATATAGCCAATGTCTCACTTGGAAAAATCTTCCAGTTAACAATGTTATGCCTTGATAAGATCTATGAGCAAAAAGATTTCTTTAAAGATCTCATTAAACAAAAAGAATCCTTTGCCCCAGCCTGTAAAAAGCCCTATCTTAAAATCCAATGCAAAGATGACAAAAAGTGCACTTGTTCAACAAACAAGAAGAAGCACTTCCACAAATCTCTTCTAAAAAACCAAAAAAGCCTTACAGATACTTCAGAAAGAAGGATCCTTCCCAGTTCAGAAAAAAGAAACACAATCATTGTTTTATTTGTAAGAAGCGCGGACATTTTGCCCGTAATTGACCAAATAAGTTAGCAAAAGTTGTTTGTCTAATTCAGCACTTACAGCAATCTTCCATGCTTTCTGACAATGAAGATGTTGAATCCAACTTCTCAGAACAGTTAGAAAAATATGATTATACAACTTTCATTCTTGCAAAATCAACAAATTCCGAAACAGATGAAATTTCTGTAATTTCCACTGTCGAAGAATATAACCAAGTCCACTCCAAACCAATTGGTCCTTCAGTCAAAATCTCAGTCATTCCTTCAAAATTCCATAAACATGTTTCAGTCATTAGTTTCCTTGATACTGGCGCATAGCACAATATGCGCAACCCTAAAGTTCTTCCTCCTGATTATTGGGAAAACCATACTAAATACTTCAGAGCTGTAAATGGAAAAATCTTTGAAACCAACCTCATCACCAAAAAAACCCATTGGTATCCAGTTCTTTCCAAACTGTATCATTTGACAAAAAATTGTTGGTTCAGATTTACCAGACAAAGATCTTCTCATAGGATTTGATATCCGCCAACTGGTAAAAAATCTCTTTATTACACCAACAGGAGTTAAGTTCAAACAAATATTTATGCCTTATACAGATGTTCTTCGTCTGTATACACTGTCAGATACAACTCCTCCTTATACCTCTATTTCCCAAAAGTTCCTTGAACTTTGTCCTGAAAATCACTCACAGTTTACTCATCCATCACCACTCTGGAAAAATCAAAAGTTTTTCTTACATCTTCCATTCAAGCTTAGTGAAGATGTTAATCCCACAAAAGCTACACATCTAGGGATGCCTCCATCTGATCTCTCTCTCACCAAGCAAGAATGCACCCAATTGCTTCAGCAAGGCCTCATTGAACCCACTACTTCAGATTGGGCTTGTCAAGCCTTCCATGTTGAAAAACGATCTGAATTAGTTCGTGGAAAGAAGAGATTAGTCATTGATTACCAGCCGCTTAATGCTTTCCTTAAAGATGATAAGTTTCCTCATCCAAAAATTCAGTCCCTATTCATTATCTTCAAGGTGCAAAAGTATTTTCAAAGTTTGATCTTAAAGCTAGTTTTGGCAACTTGGCATTTCACCAGAAGATCGTCCCAAAACAGCCTTCTGTATCCCTGATGCTCATTATCAGTGGACAGTCCTACCCTTCGGGCTTAAAGTCCCTCCTTCCTTATTTCAAAAAGCAATGGTTAAGATCTTTTCTCTGATCCTCCATCATGCTTTGATCTACATTGATGATATCCTGTTATTTTCACACAACCACCAAACACACCAATTGCTCCTTTTAGATTTCTTGGAAATCGTGCAGACACATGGCATTATGCTTTTTGAAAAGAAAAGTAGCATAGGAAAGGAATCTATTGATTTTCTTGGCATGGTTTTAAAAGATGGTCACTACCATCCAGGACCACACATTGCAGCAGAATTATTAAAGTTTCCAGATGCTGATCTTAACAAAAAGCAAATTCACCAGTTCCTTGGAATTGTTAATTATGTCAGAGACTTTATTCCCAAAGTTGCGGTCCACACCAGCCAGCTATCAGGCATGCTTAAAAAGCAAACCCCACCATGGGGTCCAGCCCAAACTGCAGCTGTAAAGCAGTTTAAAAAGATAGCTCAGTCACCTCCTCCACTCAAAATACCCACTATAGGCCAACACATTCTCTAGACAGATGCTAGTGATGCCTTTTGGAGTGCTATCCTTTTGGAAAAAATAGGTGAAACAGAGTCCTATTGCACTCATGCAAGTGGACAATTCAAAGACTCAGAAAAGAACTATCATGTGATCTACAAGAAAATTCTCGCGGTAAAATATGGAATCAAGAAATTTGAATTTCATCTAGTTAGCCATAATTTCCTCATCAGAATGGACAACAGTTCTTTCCCAAAGATTTTTGACTTTAAGAACAAATTGTTTCCTGACAACCAATTACTCAATTTGAAAACATGGTTCACCAAATATGATTTTAGATTCCATCTATAAATAAACTTGTTCTCATCTCCTCCATCAGTACCATTCTTGTTATAGCCATGTATCGATCTCTTCCTTTCAAAACTTTAACTCAAAAAGCTTTTCCTTTAAACCTCACTTTCAGATCAGCCTTACAAATCCAGGACTTTGCTAAGACATTGATGATATTTTGCTTTTTTCAGGAATATGATACGTAGCATTGTTATCTAAGGAATCGCTCCTGCTCAGTTATTTTAGAGCAGATATTTAATAGCGCTTTGGACCAGTAGCCCGCATCCTCGAGTATTCCAGCTGATATATCAAATCGGATACCATATTTGATGAAAACTTTGAAACCAGTTTCTTTTCTCGGGTTATATAACCCAAAACAGACTTTCCTTTAGTCTAAAACAGGGTACCAGACCAGATAAGAATTTGTTTCAAAAGTTTTCTGATGCACAGGATCCTTACTGGAAGGGAAGTGCAGAGCATACTTCCTTAGGTTTCAAAATGAACAAATTTAATTCGTTATTTCTTTTCTTTTCCTAGGCCTTCATTTGCAGAGAGAGAGAGGAGAGTTTAGAAATGCATGGTTATGAAAACACACGAGAGTTTATTTCTTAAAAACCACTTCCTATTTTATAAGAGAGGAGAGAGCTCCTTATATAGGAGAAATCTCAGGAAGATAGGACAGGACCCCTATCTTTTACAAAAGCAAAAGTAGAAGTTACATCATGACACACCTTTAATTATTACAAAGGGACAAAGGATGCTTTAATAAAGCATGACTTTTGACAAAAGCAAAAGCAAAAGCTTAAAGCAAAAGCAAGTTGTAATAATTATACAAGACAAAAGCATAAAGGAAAACACAATTATTACAAGAAGACAAACTACTTTATGGAGAGGAGAGATTCATGTAGTCATCTTCAGAGGAACTTTCCGTTGCGTCTCGGTCCGTGTCACCAGAGTGCTTTTGGAAAAAAGGTTTGGAGAGCTTTGGATGCTTGCAAGAGGGACCACGGCATGGTGGCCGAGGGCAATGATAATCCCGGGGAGTATTTTTTGGAGTATACCGTGGGGAGGTTTGGGTGGCTTTGTCAACTTTGGAGGGTCGGACTGGGGTCTTGGAGGGTTGGGTTGATGGAGAAGGTCCGGGTTCATCTATTGTTGGTTGGGGAAACTGGTTAAGGTGTTGGCTTAGAGGAAGAAATGCATCCCATGGGTCTTGGGAATCCTAGAACAGGAAGTCAGTGTAGTCTGGTTTTTCTTCCTTGATAATGATACCTGTGGACTTAGGTTTGGATATGGCGGATGGAGTAGGGATCATGATGAGGTCATGTTGTGGACCTAAGGAGGTGTGAAAGATTTCTCGGTGTGGAGCAGTTTGGTGGTTTAATTGACAAAGGTAATTGTGCAAGGTAGTCTGGACTTCATTGTCAATGATAGCTGGATGGGGGGCAGTGAACCATTCATAGACCTGATCTTGGGTCCAAAAGAGGTTGGTATCTGGGAGTTGGAAATAGGGTCTGTGAATGATAAAGACTGAGGTGAACATTTGGGCTTCAGAGGCTGGCATGCGATCGAGATTGTAAATCTCTGTTAGTTGCTGCAACTTTTTTCTCCACCATGGTATTGGAGAATACCATTCGAGCAATGTCCAGGTAAGAGAGGGGGCTTTTTCTGGATCAAGGAGATGGGTTAAGGTAGGAGCGATTGGTAAGATTAGCTTGGTAGCATAAAGAACAGTTAGTCACCAGAGGTACCATAACTCGTCTTGATGATTTCTGGATGGGTCGAGTCGAGCAATGAGCAGTTTTACAGGTGGAAAGTGGAAAATGGAAATGAGTCGGCCATAAGGTAGGCTTTCATGAAATAGCGAAAGAGAGCTTTTCTTGCAAACTCTTGGATGGCAAAGACAGAAGAAAATGTTTTGTTAAGGGGAAAAGTCTTTTTGGTCAGAGCTTCTGGTGGAAGGGAGGTAGCCATGAGGATGATGGGAAAATGATAGGTGGAGGAAATTAAGGCTAGAGAGTGTTCTGGCTTTGAGAGTCTGGAGAGCATATCAGGGATGAGGTTCTGGGATCCCTTTATATGCTTGACAGAGAAGTCATATTTTGAAAACCATTCCTTTAATCGAAGTAACATCTTTTCGGGAACAGTTTTACCTTTGAAATGGAAGATATTGGGGAAGGCTGAACTGTCCATTCGGATTAGAAAATGGTGTCCAATGAGATGGTACTCAAATTTCTTGATGCCATTCTTTACCGCTAAGATTTCTTTGAATACGCTATGGTAGTGTTTCTGTGTGTCAGAAAAATGTCCACTAGCGTAAGCAATAAAGTATTCTTTTCCATCGAGTTCTTCAAGGAGGATGGCACCCCAAGATTCATCACTAGCGTCTGTTTGTAATATGCGCTTTCCATCTGCAATCAGCTTTAAAGGAGGCGAATTTTGCGCGATCTGTTTGAGAGTAGTGACAGCACGTGTGTGGTCATCATTCCATTCTGGGGGCTTCTTTTTCAATAAAGCCGAGAGATGATGAGTGTAGTGGTCCACATGTGGGATAAAGTCTCAGATGTAATTGATGATGCCGAGAAACTGTTGAACTTGCTTTTTGGAAAGTTGTTGATCTGGAAAATGGAGCAATTCTTGAGCAATGTGCTTTCCTGGCTGGTAATGGCCATCTTTTATGATCATACCAAGAAATTCGATGTTGTCTGTGGCAATGGTGCTTTTCTTGGCAGATAACATGATGCCATGACTTTAGACAATATCAAAAAATTGGCTTAACAGCTGACGATGTTCATCATGTGATCCTGAAAAAAGCAAAATATCATCAATGTAAATTAATGCATGATGCAGGATTGGCTGAAAGATTTTGATCATGGATTTTTGGAAAATGGATGGGGCAGTTTTGAGGCCGAAGGGAAGGACAGTCCATTGGAAATGGGCATTGGGAATGCAAAAAGCAGTTTTGTATCGTTCCGAGGGTTCAATGCCTAATTGCCAAAAACCTGATTTTAAATCAAATTTTGAAAAGATCTGGGCATTTTTTAGAAAAGTAAACATGCTTTGTCGGCGGGGTAAAGGAAATTTGTCGTCTTGCAAAAACATGTTTAGTGGCTGATAGTCTATGACTAGGCGTTTCTTTCCTCGAACAATTTCAGAATGCTTTTCAACATAAAAGGCTTGGCAAGCCCATTGAGAATTTGTGGGCTCAATGAGACCTTGGGCTAACAATTGTGAACATTCTTGTTGGGCTAGGAGTAAGTCAGATGGACTCATTCCTGGATGGGTAGCCTTGGTGGGATTAATGTCTTCATTGAGTTTGAAGGGCAACTTAATGAAGAAAGACTTATTTTTCCACAAAGGGTTCGGATGGGTGAACTCAGAATGGGATTCAGGACAGAAGCTCAAAAGCTTGGTGGAAATATCCTGATAGGACTGAGGAGTTTCAGACAGATTGTAAAGTTTCAGAATGTCTGTGAATGGTTTGAACATGGACTTGACTCGAATGCCATTGGGAATGATTTGGAGGTGTTTGATCTGGTGAAGAATGTCAAAACCTAACAAGATATCCTTATTAGGAAGGGTTGAACCAATAACTTTGGTCCAAATGACACAATTTGGAAAGATTTGAATACCAATGGGTTTTTTGGTAATCAAAGAGGTAGTGAACAATTTTCCATTGACAGCTTTGAAATGTTCTTCAGACTGTGTCCAGTAGTCGGGTGGAAGAATATGTGGATTAAGCATACTGCGTTGGGCGCCAGTATCAATAAGACCAATTGCTGGAATAGGCCTTTGGAATTTGGAGGGTAAGATCTGGAGTTTGATGGAGGGTATAGGAACTGAAGTGTCAAGGGACAATAACTGTTGATGGAATATTATTTGGGACTGATCACTGTCTGAATCATCAGAGGATTGTTGGAGTGCGAACATTGTTTCATCATTGGGTTCATCTTGTTCAGAGAAATAAAATTCAAGTTCATCCTTGTCTGGAGAATAATCTGTAGTAGCTTGAAGATGTTCAACAAGGCGAATGGATTTTTCTCTTTTGTTAGGACAGTCTTTGGCAAAATGACCTTTTTTCTTGCAGATAAAACATCTGTTGGACTTCCTGCGTTTTGAGTCTCTGGAAGAAGAAGACTTTTACGAAGAATGCATGGTTTTCGGACTGCGGGGTTTGGAGGAGAATTCTGGGGTTTTGAATTTTCGAAAATGCCTTTTCTTTTTGGAACTGCAATCACAATCCTTCTTTTGTTTGCATTTGATCTGCAGATAAGGTTTTTGCGAGCTTCGAATGGTTCTTTGTCTTTCAACAGTTCTTTGAAAAACTGCTTCTGTTCACAGAGTTTGTCAAGACATGTTTTGGCAAGCTGAAAGATTTTGCCAAGAGAGATGTTGTCAATGACAAGATTGGAGGCAGTGAGCTGCCGTTGAATGTCTGGTTGGAGTTCTTCTGGGAGGGAGGCTAGGAAGACATGCTTCAAGGTTGGCTCGTTGAATCCATTAAGCTTATAAAAAAGCAGAGACATACGCTTGTAATGGAAATCAAGATCCTTGGCATTGAGTGAGCAGCATTTCATGCTGAGATAATCTCGTCGTGCAGCTTCAAAGACTGCAGCTAGGTCTCCGAGAAATTGATCATGAAGAATTACAAGAGCACTGGAGATTTCTGGTAATTGGACAAATTGCAATTGTCTGTATTGACCGAGAGAGTCAAACCAATCTCTTAGAGCACCCGTAAAACGAGTAGCAAATTCTCTAAGGATTGATTCAGTGGTGGCTCCAGGTCTGAGCATTTGGAGATCAATCCAGGCAGACATTTCATTAAGGCGATCACGCCATTTATGAGATGGAATATCATCAAAGGTGAACCATGGACCATTGGATGATTTTTGGCTAGATGAACCAGTCTGGGTTGGAGGTGGCTGGTTTGTGGCAGAAGATTCAGGCATTTCTTCTTCGACATCGGAAGGAATGTCAAAATATGGTTCAGTTCGGGATGTTTGACCTTGGGTATGTTGATCAGGTTGAGCCATCAGAATCTGGGTGAGATCAGCATAAGATTTTTCAGAATCACTAGTAGATACTGAAGAATCATGTCGATCTCGATATGGCTACTGAAGCAGGCTAGATTTGAATCAGAAGTTTGATCATCTGTAGTGGAGGAATGGTCAACTGTGTGGGCACTGAACTGGTGCATGGGTTCTTTATCTTTGGATTTAGGAGGAGGTTGGGATAAGGGTGGTTCAGGTGGGGATGGTGAGGCTGGTGTATATCCTGGTGATTGCTGGTCAGAGGTAACAGAGGAGGATGGATGAACTGTAACGGGCCGTGGTTGAGGTTTAGGCTTTGTTTTTGGCTTTGGTGGTGGCAATGGATTGTCTCTAAAGAGGGTATGAGTCATACCAAATAACTTGGAAGGCTCATATTGTCGAATAGGGGAAAGCATTGAGGCAAAGGGATGATAAGTGGGGCCAATGGAAGGAATTGGAGGTGAAGAGGTAAAAAGAGAAGGGCGTTGTTTGTCAGATTCAATTTGAGAAAGTTCAGCTTTTAAGCGTCTGATCTCCCTTTCTTTTTGGCCAAATTCTGGGCCATAGTATCTTTGGGTAAGCATGGTCCGTAATTCATAATCAAGTTGAGCAATTTTGGACTGAAGATTTTGGTGGATCTGTTGCATTTGTGCAAAGATGGAGTCAACTTTCGTCTCAAGTTTTTCAGTTCATAAACTGATGTTCTCAACCTTGGAGTTGATATTTAACAAAGTATCATTTTGGGCTCTGGCATTTTGGGTTTGCCAATTGAGGACTGATTCAAAAGGTTTATGAGGTTCTAGGTGGCCAGATGAGGTAATGGGTGAAGGGATAAAAGGTTTGAACACAACATTACGTTGGGGATCTGTGTGAGCCTCTAAAGGAGGGAAAGAGGGAGAATAATTTGAAGAAGTAGATGAAAACATCATACAACTCAGTGGAGGAATGGGATCTGGGACAGGTGAAGGAGTCTCAGATTTGCAAAACTTTACAATCCATTTGAGTTCCTTTTTGTAGATAGGTAAAGGAGCTGGTGGAGGTGGAGGGTCTTTTGGAGGTTTAGGGTGACTGTGGTGACAAGAGACAAGAGGATGTTTCTTTTTGGATTTCCTTTTCCTTGCATAATCATCATCTTCTTCCCAATCATCCCAGCAGGGACAATCTGGGTCACAGTTGCCTGATCCGGGAACATCCCATAAGAAATGGCCATGTTGCTTAGCTGGATAAACAGGGTAGCCTTCAGAATTGAACCCTGTAATAGGCAGATCTTCTTGGGCTATTTGAACAGCGGTGATCATGGAAGAATAAGTAAAGGAGAGCCGAGGGGGCTCTTGTGGAGCACTGGGAGGTGGTTTAAATGTCATTCTGACCGTTCCATCTGGTCGTCTTTCAAACATGCTTTCAGATGTCTGAACTGGAGCTGTATTGTGATGGAACTGTTCATAGTTGGAGATCCATTCAAGAGGCATAAACTTGATAAGCTCATGGCGAGGAATTTGTCTTGGGATCTGGATGATGGTTGGGATTTGGTCAGATTCGGCTAACACCATAAGAGTGTCTGAATGGTGTTCTGGAGTGGGTAGATCTAAGGCATGGTTTTGAAGCCTATAGACCAGTTGGTGGTGTAGGGTGGCAATTTTGGCAGAGGAGATTTTGCTCAGCACCTTGGATTTGAACTTGAACGTTCAAGGTTGTGGGTAGATTGGTGTCTTGAAGGGAAAGGTTGAAATTTGGATAAAAGGTGAGTAAAACACTTCCAGCATGTAGGGTTGTGAGGATCATCTTGACATCTTTTTTATCAAGCAAGGTTATGCGAGCAGTAACTGGCAATCCTTTTCGCCCATGAAGGGTAAGGATAAGTCTGATGCCGCCAAGATGGAGGTGAGTATATCCTTCACGCTTCCAGTTTGAAATGAGCTCGGAAGGGATTTCAAGAGTAACATATTGCTCGGCAGAGGTGGCTTGAAGAGCACACTGATCCAGATGAGAAGACTGGATATATTCTCTAGGGTGAGGCCGTTTAGTAGAGATGAGAGTACGGATACTTCGGGGAAAGGAACCAGGGCGTTTATACAACTGATAAGGGCTAAGAAGGGGGTAGGTAGATTCACTAATTTGAGCGGATTCAGGGATGTAGGAATATTCAACAAGGTTTTCGATTTTATTGGTAATATGAGAAGTGCAGGATTTAGGCAAAGAAAGAGTAGAAAAAAGAGTAACAGGGGTTGAAGATGAAGTAGAAGCCATGAATGAGAAGTTCTCTCTGCGCCTGAAGTCTAAAGAGCAAAGCAGAAATAAAGAGTTAAATTATACCACTTTGGTAAAAATGAAAAGGGTTAGGCTCTGATACCAATTAAGGTGGTGTTTAGAACATATGTTTCTCACTGGTTTCACCATCATACATGTGGTGTCTCACAGTTTTGTTTGCTACAAAGCTTGTTCTACCTGTCCTACCAACCCTTAGGCATATCTCCACACCAGACCATGCGTTCACACTTCTTTGGACACTTCTTGAATGGTTTTCACCACTCACCTGGTAGCGTAAGCAATTACAGAATCTCTCTAACTTTCATCAGTTAGACAGAATTCTAGATCAAGAAGCAGATATGTTTACTTCTGTATTCATAGTCCACAAGCCATATTTCTAATACCCTGAAACTAAAGACTACTGGACACAGGACATGGCATATGAATTGAAAACATTCCCACAACCTTTTCCTCTCAACCATGATCCTACAATCATCTCTATGCTCAAAGCCTACCTGTTGGAACTCAACAATGTCCAACCTGCCCCTATAAACATTCACCATACATCCATTGGTCCATCCCACACCCTTGAAATTATACCACGAATCTAGACATGTACTCCAGGATCCAGTTCCAGTCCTCATGGCATCCTTATTCGTGAACAAAGACCCGACTATACCCAATGTTCTCTTCCAAGACACCCAAGACCCTTGGGAAGATTTTCAATCCATACTTCCATCACTAGAAGCCCAGTACTCTGTCACTGAGCCAAGTTCTTCGACCACTCCAACTCCAACACAGTAAAAAGAAATTCCAAGGATAGATGAAGATTTATATGATCTATCAAGAAATTCACAAGGTAAAAGAAGACTATGAAAATGAAACTGGTGACGTGTCTCCATCCAGATTTCCCTCCACTCCGTAATAGCTTCACATGGCTACAGAGTCATCCGGGAATCTCTGCTTTTAATAAATGACAGGGGTCATGTCCTGTCTAAAGTGGGTTTCTGCTTTTTATGCTTTTAAGAGTGAATTATTATTTTCTTTTGTCGTTTGCATTTTGAAGATAAGGGTCCTGTCTTATCTTTGCTTTAACAGCTCTATTTAAGAGCTCTTTTGTCTTTGTAAAAATTCATATTGCCATCAATAACATTTCGCAGTTTTTCATAAACTTTGTCTTACTAAGACTCTCTTCTTCTTCTAGGTAACGAAGAAAACACTTGGGTTATTAAATTAGGAGCGTTGATCTCTATTTTCTATACTGAGTATGCTCTACATTTGCCTTTCTTAAAGGATCCTGTGTATCAAAAAAGTCATGATTTAATTATAAAACCGATTTAAAATAAAGTTATTTTCTCACAACGTTCACCCTCTTTGAAGGTCTAGAGATGACCTGTTTTCGGGTGGTATCGTGATCAATAGTTTTTGATTTTTCAGATTTTATATCTCAGGGATAATGGGTATATCAGCTGGAAACCAGAACTTGCGGACTATTGGTCCAAAGGATAGTCTCAGCACTATCATAGTTCAGGTGTAACAACGCCATGCACCCTGCACCCCAGTTTGGGAAGATTTTCAATCCCTACTTCCATCACCAGAAGCCTAGTACTCTGTCACTGAGCCAAGTTCTTCGACCACTCCAACTCCAGCACAGCAATAAGACCACACATTGCAGCAGAATTATTAAAGTTTCCAGACGCTGATCTTAACAAAAAGCAAATTCAACAGTTCCTTGGAATTGTTAATTATGTCAGAGACTTAACAAAAAGCAAATTCCCAAAGTTGTGGTTAACTTTCTCTATAGAGGAAATGTTAGACTCATTAAATGTGACATGTATAGATTCTTCAACAACCAAGTTTCTTTTATTAAACACTCTCTAAGCTTTGCTTCCGTTTGAACATCCAAGAAAGATACCAACACCAGATTTTGGATCAAATTAACCAAGATTGTCTTTTGTATTTAATATAAAATATTTGTATCCAAAAACTTTGAAATAATCAATGTTGGGTTTTCTATCTTTCTAAAAGCTCATAGGAAGTTTTATTGAGGTAGGGTCTAATCAAAACATGATTCAAAACATTAATGGCTTTGGCCTAAAAATAGTTTGGTAATGCATTAGCTACTGAATATGATGAACTGAGGTTGGAACGTTGGAATTCACAATCTAAAACTTTCTGATGCACAAGATCCTACAAAGAGGCGAGTGTAGAGCATACTCGTTACAAGATCGAAATGAACTATTATGAGAGTCTGTTGTTTTTTAAGGAGAATAAAGGAAAAAGAAGAAGTTTAGAATGCCATATTATCAAAATGATAAATCTTAATTGAGTTCTTCAAACGAGTTCTGATTACAAACCGGAATGAGTTCTCCTTATATAGAAGAGCTCTTGGAGAAATGATAAGACAGGACCCTTACCCTTTTGTAAAAGTAAAAACATAATTATGAAAGGTATAGGACAAGACCCCTATCTTCCTTTTCGTAAAGAGAAAGCAAACACTACCACAAATAATATGATTATAAAAGCAAAAGTAAAAGTAATCTTTTAGAAAAAGTAGATGCTTTGCTTTTGTCAAAAGCAAAAGTAATTATTATAAGCAAACAAAAACTACTTAAAGAAGCTGAAAACACGAGATTCCAGATAAGATTATTAGTGGCTATGAGAGGGTGACAGGTTGTCAACATCGCTATCGACATCTGTGAAAGGTTCTTTCCACCAAGGCAAATTGGCATAGTATTGACGAGCTGCTGAATCTGTCGGTGGAACTGAACTGGTTAAAGGTGCACCAGTTGTTTCTGCAGGATGTAGGATTGAGGTGAATTCTTCCCAATGATCCTGGGAATCTATTGGTATAGTCTAGTCTTTCTTCCTTAATCAATATTCCAGTGGATGGAGAATTACTAGGTGAGGGCATTTTAGCAGTGAGAATGACCATAAGTTCATGATGTGGACCAAGGGAGGTATGTTGAATGTCGGTTGGTGTGGGCTAAATATGGTTTAGTTCAAAAAGGTAGTTCTTCAAAGTAGAGACAATGTTAGGGTTATGTGTTAGGGCAAAACTATGAGGGACGATTTTCCACTCATAAGCTTGGTCCTGTGTCCAGAAGAGTTTGGTGATAGGATGTTGGAAGTAAGAATGATGGATAATGAAAACTGAGGTGAATTGTTCACCTTCTTGATTAGGGAGAAGATTGAGGTGATGGTGGTTTATGATAAGGCTGAGTTGTTTTCTCCACCAGGAGAGAGGAGAGAACCATTCAAAGAGAGTCCATAACAAGGAATGAGCTTGAGTTGGATCGATGAGATGTCTGAATGTTGCATGTACAGGAAAAACAAGTTTAGTGGCATATAACACAGTGAGGCACCATAAGTACCTCAGTTCATCTTCTGTGATGTCTCTAGAGGGATCAATGGTGAGTCCTGTGAGAAAAATGTGATCAGGGTGAAAACTAGGAAAACCAGATGACTGAGTATGATATATGTTCATGAAGTAGCGAAAAACAAACTTCTTAGCGAAGTTCTGGATTTGATAGGGATTGGAAAAACTAAGATAGCATGGAAAAGACTTTTTTGTAAGGGCTGAGTTTGGTAGAGAAGAAGTCATGAAGATTACTGGTACTGTAACAAAGGAGGAAATGAGAGTAAGAGGAGCTGGCGAAGGAGGTCTAGATAACAGGTCAGGAATGAGATTTTGGCCTCCCTTGATATGTTGTACTGAAAAATCATATTTGGAGAACCATGTATTAAGACGGAGAAGATGTTTGTCTAGTAATGTCTTATTTTTTAAATTAAGAATTTTCAGAAAAGAGGAGTTATCTAATCTGACAAGAAAATTATGCTAATGAGATGAAATTCAAACTTTTGAATTCCATATTTTACGGCTAAGATCTCTTTGAATTGACCACTGGCATGAGCACAACTTATTCTTTTCCATCAAGCTTTCCAAAAGTACTGCTCCCCAGTATTCATCACTTGCATCTGGTTGGAGAATGCGTTGTCCTTCAGTGGGAATCTTTAATGGAAGTGGTTGCTGAGTAATCTTCTTCAGGTATTGAATTGTAGCAGTCTGAGAAGGACCCCATGGTGAGGCAGATTGCTTCAGCATTGTTGACAACTGGCTGGTGTGAACAGTCACATGAGGGAAAAAATCCCGAAGATAATTTACATTGCTTAGAAACTACTGAATTTGTTTTCTAGACAAGTGTTCATCAGGAAAATGGACAAGTTCTTGAGCTATGTGTGGACTAGGACGGTAATGAGAATTTTTAATGACCATTCTAAGAAATTCTACAAAATCCTGGCCTAAGATGCTCTTCTTGTCAGAAAGCATAATGCCATGTGACTCTACTATCTTGAGAAAGTGGGAAAGTAGATCTTGGTGGGAGTCATGGTCTTTACAATATAGGAGCACATCATCTATATAGATAAGTGCATGGTGGAGTATGGGCTCAAAGATTTTGATCATGGCTTTTTGAAAAAGTGAAGGTGTTACTTTGAGACCGAATTGCATTACTTTCCACTAGTAGTGAGCATTTGGAATGTAAAAGGCACTTTATGACGGTCAACAGGATGGATTCCTAATTGCCAGAAGCCAGCTTTGAGGTCACATTTGGAAAAGACCTTGGCATTATGAATATGAACAAACAAAGACTGATTTTTTGGCAAAGGGAGTTTATCGTCACGGAGGAAACAGTTGAGAGGCTAGTAATCTATGACAAGACGGTTTTTGCCTCAAACTATTTCAGATCATTTTTCCACATAGAAGGCTTGACAAGCCCAATCTGAATTTGTAGGCTCAATGAGCCCTTGTTGAACCAACTGAGAGCATTCTTGCTGGGCTAGTTTAAGATCAGATGGTGTTATACCAGGATGGGTAGCTTTGGTAGGATTGATGTTTTCATTAAGCTTGAAAGGAAGCTTAATGAAGAAGCTTTCATTTTTCCAAAACGAAGATAGATGTGAAAGTTGACTATGACTTTCAGGACAGAAAGGAAGAAATCGGTTTTTGAATGAGCCCTATGAAGGAGGAGAGTTCGAGATGGAGAACAATCTTAGGACATTAGTGTATGGTTGAAACATTTGTTTGTACCGAATCCCAGAGGCTATAATATGAAGGTTCTTAATCAGGTGAAGTATGTCAAACCTGATTAAAAGATCCTTATTAGGTAAATTGGATCCAACAATTTTGATCCAAAGGACACGGTTAGGAAAGAACTGAATACCAACTGGTTTTTTGGTAATTAGGTTTGTCTGGAATAATTCTCCATTGGCTGCTCTGAAATATTCTTTGTGCTTTTCCCAAAAATGAGATGGGAGGATGGATGGGTTAAGCATACTTTTTTGTGCTCCAGTGTCAATAAATGCATTGACAGAAATTGGTTTGTCAAATTTTTCGAGCAAAAGATGGATTTTGATTGAAGGAATTGGTATGATTGCTAGGTTGTTTGGATCTGTTGCATTGTTTGGATTATTGAAACACTTTTTGGGTCAGAGTGGTCTTCTGTAAGAACAAAAGTAGTTTGTTCATCATATTCTTCTTGTTCTGAATAAAAAGATTCAATATCATCATTGTCTAAGAGCATTGAAGAACTTTGAAGATGTTCAATGAGACGAATTGATTTAGAAGGGCAGTTTGAACAATTTCTTGTAAAATGCCCTTTCTTCTTACAAATGAAACAACGGCTGCTTTTGGATTTTGAGGATTGGGTAGGATATTTTTTTCTAAAAAGCAATAGGGTTTTTTGGGTCTAGATGAAATTCAGTTTTTCTTGTGTGGGTGTCGGTATTTCTAGAAATGAGATTTTTTCTTGGTCAAACAGGTGTAATCTTTATCACTTTTGCACTTGATGGAGAGATGAGGTTTTTTGCAGGCACTTTTGAATGGCTGGTTGTTTTCCATTAAATCTTTGAAAAAAGCTTTTTATTCACAGAGCTTTTCCAAACAATTTATAGCCAGCTGATAGATTTTTCCCAAAGAAAGGTTGGCAATATCCAATTGATGAATAATGAATTGTCTCTATAATTATGGCTGGATCTCTTTAGGAAGAGATGCTACGAAGACGTGCTTTAACGAAGGATCATTAAAGCCATTAAGCTTGTAGTACATCGTAGACATCCTTTTATAGTGGAAGTCAAGATCTTTTATTTGCAAAGAACAACACTTCATTGGTGGAATTCTCGTCGTGTCTGTTCATATGTAGCAGTGGCCTCTCCAAAGAATTGTTCATAAATGATACCAAGAACTTGAGGAATTCAGCTTGGACCAACTGAAGTTGTCTGTATTGGCCAAGACTTTCAAACCAATCTCTTAGGGATCCAGTAAATCGAGATTGTTTGAGATGTTGTTCCAGTTCTGAGCATCTGAGCATCTAAACATCTATCCATGCTAAAAATTCTTGGAATCGAACAGGCCATTTGAGTTTTGGGATATCATCAAAAGCAAACCATGGGCCATTGGAAAGTTTAGGAGGATTATCATAGGAAGATGCAGTGGGGTTGGTATCTGATTCTGCTTCTTCAACAATCGGTGTTGTTGGAGGAGGAGATGAAGGAGATGGATCATTGGACCCTGTAGAGGGTTGAACCATTAGCAATTTAGAGATATCTGCCAAATCTACTTTAGAGTCTGATACGAAATCCCACAATGAAACTTTGAAACTCACACTTAAATTGTAGTTTCAACTTCCCAAGAAAGTTCTAAATAGATTTATGACAAACAAAACCTTGACCCAATGCTTAAGAAAAGCATGAACCAAAGGTATGGAGAATGATATTGACGCCACACTCAAGAAATAGATGAGAAGGTGAGTGATAAGTCTAAATTTGGAATGCCACAAGAATGCAAATTCTTAATAAGTTCACTAGTTTTCAAAAGAACCAAAGAAAGAATAATCTTTCAAATTCAAATAACATTAATCTCTTAATTGTCATACATAGCAAGGTTGCTGAGTTTAAATAGGCTAAAAGAAACCCAAGATCCTAAAAATACAAATGGAAACATTGGAACAACCCTCCAAATATAGGTTTGTCAAAGGGTACTTTAAAAGCCTTCACCAACCCACCATTATTAATGTTAGCATTGACAAACATAATGCTAGCCCACCATCATCAATGGTAGACTTATCTAACACATTGATAAACTTGACACAAAACAAATAAATGAAGTTGAATAATCAAAGGAGTCGTTTGAATTCCCAAGCCTGAACAAGATGTAATAAATTGATCATAACTCCTTCTAGAGAACTCCAAATTTGTTCTGTAAAATGAATTGGAAATCTAACTTAATTATTTTTCCAACAGTATATAGCGTGAACATTTATTCTAGCTCAATCAATACCCGATTTATTCCAAATTTGCCCTTTCTGCATTTGATCCAAATTGTGTATTTGGCTGCCCAATAGCTTGAATAATGCCCACAATGCCTTGTCTTCTCTCCAAGCCCAATTCATGATGCCTTGCATCTTGAATTGCATTTTTTTCAATCCATATTTTCTCAATTAATCCATTTAATGCAGCTTGCATCTTTTTGGCTCTAGCTCTTGTAATTGGGCCTCCATGAATGTGCAAAGGATCACTTGAAGCTTTAATGATATTCCCTTGATGGTTCTCATCATTCCCCCTCTCTTCAAAAGGATTCGTCCTCGAATCTTCACCTACATCGAAAGGAGAAAAATCAGAAACATTAAAAGTAGCACTTATATTATACTCACCAGGAAGATCCAATTTGTAGGCATTCTCATTGATCCGTGCAACCACTTGAAATGGACCATCTCCCCTTGGAAGCAACTTGGAACGTCTTTGTGCTGGGAACCTCTCCTTTCTCATATGCACCCACACCCAATCTCCAGGCTGAAAAACCACTTGCCTACGTCCTTTGTTGGCTTGAGTAGCATATTGTTCAATTCTCTTTTCTATGTGTTGTCGCGTTCTCTCATGCAATTGCTTGACAAATTCAGCTTTCTTTTTACCATCCACACTAGCACGCTCATCAATAGGTAAAGGTAATAAATCCAAATGAGTTAATGGATTAAAACCATATACAATCTTAAATGGTGAAAATTTAATAGCTGAATGGACAGTTCTATTGTAAGCAAATTCAACATGTGGCAAACATTCTGATGCGAATCCCACAATGAAACTTTCAATCCCACACTTAATTTATAGTTTTAACTTCCCAAGAAAGTTCTAAACAGATTTAAGACAAACAAAACCTTGACCCAATGCTTAAGAAAACATGAACCAAAGGTATAGAGAATGGTATTGACGCCACACTCAAGAAATAGATGAGAAGGTGAGTGATAAGTCTAAATTTGGAGCATACAAGAATGCAAATTCTTGATAAGTTCACTAGTTCTCAAAAGAACCAAAGAAAGAATAATCTTTCAAATTCAAATAACATTAATCTCTAATAATCATTACATAGCAAGGTTGCTGAATTTAAATAGGCTAAAAGAAACCCAAGATCCTAAAAATACAAATGGAAATATTGGAACAACCCTCCAAGTAGGTTTGTCAAAGGATGTTTTAAAAGTCTTCACCAACCCACCATAATTAATGCTATCTTTGACAAACTTAATGCTAGCCTACTATAATTAATGTTATCATTGACAAACTTAATGTTAGCCCACCATCATTGATGGTAGACTTACCTTACACATTGACAAACTTGAAACAAAACAAACAAATGAAGTTGGAAAACAAAGGAGTCGTTGAAAATCCCAAGTCTGCACAAGCTGTAATGAATTGGTCATAACTCCTTCTAGAGAACTCCAAATCCAGCTCTGTAAAATTTATTGGAAAGCTAACTTAATTATTTTTCCAACGGTATATAGCTTGCACGTTACTTCTGGCTCAATCAATACATTTTTTATTCCGAATTTGACCTTTCTGCATTTGATACAAATTGTGTATTTGGCTACCCAATAACTTGAATAATGCCCACAATGCCTTGTCTTCTCTTCAAGCCCAATTCATGATGTCTTGCATCTTGAATTGCATTTTCAAACCATATTTTCTCAATTAATCCATTTAAAGCAGCTTGCATCTTTTTGGCTCTTGCTCTTGTAATTGGGCCTCCATGAATGTGCAAAGGATCACTTGAAGTTTTAATGGTATTCCCTTGATAGTTCTCATCATTCCCCCTCTCCTCAAAAGGATTCGTCCTCGAATCTTCACCTACATCGAAAGGAGAAAGATCAGAAACATTGAAAGTAGCACTCACATTATACTCACCAGGAAGATCCAATTTGTAGGCATTCTCATTGATCCGTGCAACCACTTGAAATGGACCATCTCCCCTTGGAAGCAACTTGGAACGCCTTTGTGCTGGGAACCTCTCCTTTCTCATATGCACCCAAACCCAATCTCAGTGAAAAACCACTTGCTTACGTCCTTTGTTGGCTTGAGTAGCATATTGTTCGATTCTTTTCTATGTGTTGGCGTGTTCTCTCATGCAATTGCTTGACAAATTCAGCTTTCTTTTTACCATCCATACTAGCACACTCATCAATAGGTAAAGGTAATAAATCCAAAGGAGTTAATGGATTAAAACCATATACAATCTCAAATGGTGAAAATTTAGTAGTGAATGGACAGTTCTATTGTAAGCAAATTCAACATGTGGCATACATTCTACCCTAGTTTTCAAGTTCTTTTGAATAATGGCACGCAACAAAGTAGACAGAGTTCTATTTACAACCTCAGTTTGTCCATCAGTTTGTGGATGACAAGCAGTAGAAAACAAAAGTTTAGTACCCAACTTACCCACAAAGTTTTCCAAAAGTGGCTCAAGAACTTACCATCTCGATCTGAAACTATGCTCCTTGGTACTCCATGCAATCGACTATTTCCTTGAAAAACAAATTAGCTATGCTTGTCGCATCATCGGTTTTATGACATGGAATGAAATGTGCCATCTTTGAAAACCTATCAACAACAACAAAAGCAGAATCATTTCCCCTTTTTGACCTAGGTAAACCCAAAACAAAGTCCATAGAAATATCAACCCAAGGTTCACTAGGTATGGGCAGAGGGTTATACAATCCATGGGGTAAAACTCTTGACTTAGCATGTTTACAAGTGATACACTTCTCACATATTCTTTCAACATCACGTTTCATATGTGGCAAAAAGAAGTGTTCTTTTAAAACATCTAAAGTCTTTGCAATGCCAAAATGTCCCATTAAACCACCCCCATGAGCTTCACGCACAAGCAATTCACGCAAAGAACTATGAGGCACACACAATTTATTTTCTCTAAATAAAAGCCCATCATGCCTATAGAATTTACCAAATGCAACTTTCTCACAAGCATTAAACACATTAGCAAAATCAAGATCGTTAACATATAATTCTTTAATGTACTCAAATCCTAACAACTTTGCATTTAATGTAGAGATAAGTGCATACCTTCTAGATAATGCATCAGCCACCACATTCTCCTTACCTTGTTTATATTTTGATCACATAAGGAAATGGCTCAATAAATTCAACCCATTTGGCATGTCTCTTATGCAACTTACCTTGCCCTTTCAAATGCTTCAAGGACTCATGATCAGTGTGTATAACAAACTCTTTAGGTAGAAGATAATGTTGCCAAGTTTCCAATGCTCTCACCAATGCATACATCTCCTTGTCATAGGTAGGATAGTTTAGGGCTGCTCCACTCAATTTCTCACTAAAATAAGCAATTGGTTGCCCTTCTTGCATCAAAACAGCTCCAATACCTATACCTGAAGCATCACACTCAATTTCAAAAGTTTTAGTAAAATCAGGTAAAGCAAGTAATGGTGCAGAAATCAATTTCTCCTTAATTAGATTAAATGCCCTTTCTTGTTCACTACCCCACTTAAATCCCACATGTTTCTTCACAATTTCAGTTAATGGTGCAGCAAGGGTGCTAAAATCTTTCACAAATCTTCTATAAAAACTAGCCAAACCATGAAAACTTCTTACCTCACTTACACTTTTAGGTGTAGGCCACTCTTTAATAGCCTTTACCTTCTCTTCATCAACCTCAATTCCTTTAGCACTTACAACATAACCAAGAAAAACAATCTGATTTGTACAAAAGGAACACTTCTTCAAATTAGCATACAACTTTTCCTTCCTTAAAACAGTCAATACACTTTGCAAATGTTCAATGTGTTCATCTAAGCCTTTGCTATAGATCAAAATATCATCAAAATAGACAACTACGAATTTACCAATAAAAGCACGCAAAACATGGTTCATTAACCTCATAAAAGTGCTAGGTGCATTAGATAACCCAAATGGCATCACTAACCACTCATATAAACCATATTGTGTTTTAAAGGCAGTTTTCCACTCATCTCCCTCTCTAATCCTAATTTGATGATATCCACTTTTAAGATCAATTTTACTAAACACACAAGAACCATGCAATTCATCAAGCATGTCATCAAGTCTAGGAATAGGATGTCGATACTTTACAGTGATTTTATTAATTGCACGACAATCAACACACATCCTCCATGTTCCATCCTTTTTGGGCACTAGTAAAACTGGTACTGCACATGGACTCATGCTCTCCCTCATATATCCTTTTGCCAAGAGTTCTTCAACTTGCCTTTGAAGCTCCTTTGTCTCCTCGGGGTTACTTCTATATTAGGAATGGTAGCTCCGAGGGACGAAGTCTATTTGATGCTCAATTCCCTAATAGGTGGCAAACCGTTAGGGACTTCATTTGGAAACACATCATCAAAGTCCTGCAAAAGAGTCACAATAGCACTAGGCAAAGAAAAGTTAAGCTCATTAGTGTGTAAACAAGCCTCTTTGCACAAAAGTACAACGATAGGCTGTTTTGAAAAGAAAGCCCTCTTAACGTCGCTCTCTTTTGCAAACAAGTTCACTTGCTTTGTCTTTTCTCTCAATATTTTTTTCTATCTTTTCACTTGCTTTTCTCTCAATCTCTCTTTCTTTTGTACTCTCATTTTCATTTTTTGTATCACTCTCTTTTTTTATTGACATTTGATCCTCATACACTTGCCTAGGTGTTAATGGTATAAGAGTGATTTGCCTTTTATTCATTACAAAAGAATATCTATTTAAGTATCCATCATGTGTCACATGCCTATCATATTGCCAAGGTCGACCCAAAAGAATGTGTCCAGCATGCATGGGTACTACATCACATAGAACCTCATCCTTGTATCTCCCAATAGAGAATGAAACCAGCACTTGTTTATTTACTTTACCTTCCCCACAATCATTCAGCCATTGTAGCTTATATGGCCTTGGATGTTTCAAAGTTTTCAAATTTAATTTTTCAACTAAACTAGTGCTAGCTACATTAGTACAACTTCCACCATCAATTATCATACTACATATCTTATCTTTGATGTGGCATCTAGTGTGAAAGATGTTATCACGTTGTACCTCCGCATCCTCTTTTACTTGAATGTTGAGAGCACGCCTAGCAACCATCAATTTACCATCAACAGGATATTCTACACCATCATTAGCATCCTCCAAAGGTGGCATAGGATCATCATCTGATTCACTCTCGGATTCAAAATCACCATCATCCCTCAAGATCATTACTCTCTTATTTGGGCATTAAGATGCAATATGACCTATCCCCAAACATTTAAAACACTTAATATCTCTATTTCTAGAGTGTTGGGAATCAGATTTACCTTTGCTTTGGTTGCCTCCCTCTTTATGATCCTTGATTGGCTCAATCTTAGGCTTTGAAACAACCTTTTCATCTTTGCTCCATTTTGACTTCCATGAGGAAGATGAACCCAAATTGGTTCTAGCGGAACCTTTCTTTTTCAATTGTCGTTCCACTTTCATGGCCATGTGAACCATGTCTTCCAACTCAACATAGTGCTGTAAGTCAACCACATTAGCAATATCTTGATTTAACCCATGTAAAAATCTTGCCATAGTGGCCTCTCGTTCTTCTTCAATGTTGGCTCGAATCATGATTATTTCCATCTCCTTGTGGTAATCTTCTACACTTCTAGAACCTTGTGTAAGACTTTGAAGCCTTTGGTGCAGCTCCCTATAATAATGACTAGGAACAAATCTCCTCCTCATAATGGCTTTCATCTCCTCCCAAGTGTTTATAGGCCTTTCACGATTTCGTCTCCTACTCAAAACAAGTTGATCCCACCAAATAATAGCATAATCAGTAAATTCAACTGCAGCTAGTTTTAACTTTTTCTCCTCAGAGTAGTTGTAGCAATCAAATACTAGCTCCACCTTTTTTTCCCACTCCAAATAAGCTTCCGGATCATTTTTACCTTGAAAAGAAGGAATTTTCAGTTTTATACTCCCCAAATCACGATCTATACGTCTTGCCCTTCTATTATCTCTTCCACGCATGTCAATGGTGGCCTGGTCATCAAAATCGTCTATGTCATCGCCATCTTCTTCTCCCATGACAGCACGCCCTTGATTACCTCTTACATTAGGAGCTATTGGTTGTTGCCCCCTTTGTAGGTTGGCTATGGCAGTGTCTTGCCTCTCCAATTTGTCACGGATCTCTCCAAACATCAGATTCATGTGCTCAAATTGTTGTTGCATGGCTTTGAGCATGATTGATTGGTCTATAGCTTCTTGATCGTTTGACATATTTGTGATCTGAAAAGAATGTTAGCAAAAAGACCTCACAACACTCCCTCACGTGTTTCACTCAATTTGATGTCACTTAACTCTCGTGTTTAACACACAAATTGGCTTTTACCCTCTAATGATCTCACAAACTTTTGCCTTTTACCACACTTAATTTTCTCTTTCAGTTCTTTATTGAACTAAATAAACAAAATCAAGAAAAAAAAAACCAAGTGGCATACCAAATATGACAATCCAGCACACTAACAAAGAAAAGAAATTAAGAGGACACAAAGAATGAAAAGGAAATTGAGGAAAGGAAAGCAAGCAAGCAAAGCAACAGAATTGATATGTGTGTAAACTATGTCAAGGAAAATGAATAACTAAAATTCAATTTGATGAAAGTAGAAATAATTGAATCCTTTTGTAATCTTTTTTTTTGTACGTTTTTTTCTATTTTTTTTATAATCAAAATAAATAAGAATTCAAACCTGATTAGAAACTAGCTCTGATACCAAATGATGCAAATCCCAAAATGAAACTTTCAATCCCACACTTAATTTATAGTTTCAACTTCCCAAGAAAGTTCTAAACAGATTTAAGACAAACAAAACCTTGACCCAATGCTTAAGAAAACATGAACCAAAGGTATAGAGAATGGTATTGACGCCACACTCAAGAAATAGATGAGAAGGTGAGTGATAAGTCTAAATTTGGAACGCCACAAGAATGCAAATTCTTGATAAGTTCACTAGTTCTCAAAAGAACCAAAGAAAGAATAATCTTTCAAATTCAAATAACCCAAGATCCTAAAAATACAAATGGAAACATTGGAACAACCCTCCAAGTAGGTTTATCAAAGGATGTTTTAAAAGTCTTCACCAACCCACCATAATTAATGCTATCTTTGACAAACTTAATGCTAGCCTACTATAATTAATGTTATCATTGACAAACTTAATGTTAGCCCACCATCATTGATGGTAGACTTACCTTACACATTGACAAACTTGAAATAAAACAAACAAATGAAGTTGGAAAACAAAGGAGTCGTTGAAAATCCCAAGTCTTCACAAGCTGTAATGAATTGGTCATAACTCCTTCTAGAGAACTCCAAATCCAGCTCTGTAAAATTTATTGGAAAGCTAACTTAATTATCTTTCCAATGGTATATAGCTTGCACGTTACTTCTGGCTCAATCAATACATTTTTTATTCCGAATTTGACCTTTCTGCATTTGATACAAATTGTGTATTTGGCTGCCCAATAACTTGAATAATGCCCACAATGCCTTGTCTTCTCTTCAAGCCCAATTCATGATGTCTTGCATCTTGAATTGCATTTTCAAACCATATTTTCTCAATTAATCCATTTAAAGCAGCTTGCATCTTTTTGGCTCTTGCTCTTGTAATTGGGACTCCATGAATGTGCAAAGGATCACTTGAAGTTTTAATGGTATTCCCTTGATGGTTCTCATCACATTCTTCCCAAGTTTTCAAGTTCTTTTGAATAATGGCACGCAACAAAGTAGAAAACAAAAGTTTAGTGCCCAACTTACCCCACAAAGTTTTCCAAAAGTAGCTCAAGAACTTAGCATCTCGATCTGAAACTATGCTCCTTGGTACTCCACGCAATCTGACTATTTCCTTGAAAAATAAATTAGCTATGTTTGTTACATCAGTTTTGTGACATAGAATGAAATGTGCCATCTTTGAAAACCTATCAACAATAAAAAAACAGAATCCTTTCCCATTTTTGACCTAGGTAAACCCAAAACAAAGTCCATAGAAATATCAACCCAAGGTTCACTAGGTATGGGTAGAGGGTTATACAATCCATGGGGTAAAACTCTAGACTTAGCATGTTTACAAGTGATACACTTCTCACATATTCTTTCAACATCACGTTTCATATGTGGCCAAAAGAAGTGTTCTTTTAAAATGTCCCATTAAACCTCCCCCATGAGCTTCACGCACAAGCAATTCACACAAATAACTATTAGGCACACACACTTTATTTTATCTAAATAAGAACCCATGATGCTTATAGAACTTACCGAATGAAACTTTCTCACAAGCATTTAACACATTAGCAAAATCAGGATCATTAACATATAATTCTTTAATGTACTCAAATCCTAACAACTTTGCATTTAATGTAGAGATAAGTGCATATCTTCTAGATAATGCATCAGCCACCACATTCTCCTTACCTTGTTTGTATTTGATCACATAGGGAAATGGCTCAATAAATTCAACCCCTTTGGCATGTCTCTTATGCAATTTACCTTGCCCTTTCAAATGCTTCAAGGACTCGTGATCAGTGTGTATAACAAACTCTTTAGGTAGAAGATAGTGTTGCCAAGTTTCTAATGATCTCACCAATGCATACATCTCCTTGTCATATGTAGGATAGTTTAGGGCTGCTCCACTCAATTTCTCACTAAAATAAGCAATTGGACTCCCTTCTTGCATCAAAACAGCACCAATACCTATACCTAAAGCATCACACTCAATTTCAAAAGTTTTAGCAAAATCGAGTAAAGCGAGTAATGGTGCAGAAACTAATTTCTCCTTAATTAGATTAAATGCCCTTTCTTGTTCACTACGCCACTTAAACCCCACATGTTTCTTCACAATTTCAGTCAATGGTGCAGCAAGGGTGCTAAAATCTTTCACAAATCTTCTATAAAAACTAGCCAAACCATGAAAACTTCTTACCTCACTTACACTTTTAGGTGTAGGCCACTCTTTAATAGCCTTTACCTTCTCTTCATCAACCTCAATTCCTTTAGCACTTACAACATAACCAAGAAAAACAATCTGATTTGTACAAAAGGAACACTTCTTCAAATTAGCATATAACTTTCCTTTCTTAAAATAGTCAATACACTTTGCAAATGTTCAATGTGTTCATCTAAACCTTTGCTATAGACCAATAAAAGCACGGAAAACATGGTTCATTAACCTCATAAAAGTGCTAGGTGCATTAGATAACCCAAATGGCATCACTAACCACTCATATAAACCATATTTTGTTTTAAAGGCAGTTTTCCACTCATCTCCCTCTCTAATCATAATTTGATGATATCCACTTTTAAGATCAATTTTACTAAACACATAAGAACCATGCAATTTATCAAGCATGTCATCAAGTCTAGGAATAGGATGTCGATACTTTACAGTGATTTTATTAATTGCATGACAGTCAACGCACATCCTCCATGTGCCATCCTTTTTGGGCACTAGTAAAACTGGTACCGCACATGGACTCATGCTCTCCCTCACATATCCCTTTGCCAAGAGTTCTTCAACTTGCCTTTGAAGCTCCTTTGTCTCCTCGAGGTTACTTCTATATGCGGGTCTATTAGGAATGGTAGCTCCGGGACTAAGTCTATTTGATGCTCAATTCTCCTAATAGGCAAACCATTAGGGACTTCATTTGGAAACACATCATCAAAGTCCTACAAAAGAGTCAAAGAAAAGTTAAGCTCATTAGTATGTAAACAAGCCTCTTTGCACAAAAGTACAATGATAGGCTGTTTTGAAAATAAAACCCTCTTAACCTCGCTCTCTTTTGCAAATAAGTTCACTTGCTGCCTCTCTTTTCTCTCAACAATATTTTTTTCTATCTTTTCACTTGTTTTTCTCTCAATCTCTCTTTCTTTTGTACTCTCATTTTCTTTTTTTGTATCACTGTCTTTTTGTATTGACATTTGATCCTCATACACTTGCCTAGGTGTTAATGGTGCAAGAGTGATTTTTTTTTATTCATTACAAAAGAATATCTATTTAAGTAACCATCATGTGTCACATGCCTATCATATTGCCAAGGTCGCCCCAAAAGAATGTGTCCAGCATGCATGGGTACTACATCACATTAGAGATGGCAAAAGTCCGGGTTTGGGGCTGTCCGGGACCAACCCGGATGTCACACATAGCTACCCGGACCCACACCGTGCCCGAAATTTTTCTATGCGGGCTGGGCACATGCCCAGCACTATCCGAGCACGGGTTTTTTTTGGGTTTTCTCTACCCGGATTTGAGTGATGACAAACAATCTTCTCCAAGCTTAACATTAACAGATTTGGATCCTTGCAAATAAAAGAAGGCTTCATGCTCAATTCGTTAGTAAGAAACCCATCAACTTCCTTATTTTCTGAACAGAAACAGGCATACTGAAAGGTTGCTTTTAAATGCAGAACAAACACCATCGTTTGTCAAACCAAACTCATATAAGCTTCCAACTTCTATTCCCAAAGTTCTTTACCCATTACTGCCATAGAACAAATGGCTAAAAGAAAACAAAAATATAAATATAAAAGTAAAACAATAATAAAGCAAAATCACAACAGCTGCAACAGCCGCAATTTAAACACTTCCAGGATCATTCATGCTTCTAAACACTTCGAGCATCTAGGAAAATAATTAAGCATATATTGAAAGCAATCGAAAGAAAATTCATCATTTTTTTTTTAAAAACAGCCAAAAAAAAATTACCTCATGGGTTGTGGCTGTGATGGCGGGGTTAAAGCTGATATGGTGACAAAACAATGGAGTGAGAGTGTGAGACCAGCTATAGTGGCGGACGCCGTCGTGCGGTGGCTGCCACTGAGAAACTAACCAAACAGTGAAGAGCTCTTTGACGGATTGACGACTGTGCTTTGCGGTTCGTGGAGGGAGAGGCGCAGTCAACTGTCAATACTGCATCGCCATCGGTGAAGATGGGTGGTGGCTGTTGGTGGAGAGATGGAGGGAGGAGGTACCGATTTTGAGACTTGTCGTGAATTCGCAATTTACGGTTGGCCGGTTGGGTTTGGGGGAAATTGGGCAAAGGAAAATGAAATTTTCGTTTTTATATTTTCCTTTTTTTTTACTTAATTAAAAAGCAGGCACGGATCCGAGTTCCGGGTTCTTGGTGCTGTAACCGGACCCGTGCCCGGAAACAGCCGGGCATTGATAATCAATGTCCGGATCCGCTTTTTTCATTCATCCGCATGCACCGGGTCCGATCCAGATCCGGTCCGGGCGAGCTTTTCTGCCATCTCTACATCACAGAACTTCATCCTTGTATCTCCCAATAGAGAATGAAACCAGCACTTGTTTATTTACTTTAACTTCCCCACAATCATTCAGCCATTGTAGCTTATATGGCCTAGGATGTTTCAAAGTTTTCAAATTCAATTTTTCAACTAAACTAGTGCTAGCCACATTAGTACAACTTCCACCATCAATTATCATACCTTATCTTTGATGTGGCATCTAGTATGAAAGATGTTATCACGTTGTACCTCTACATCTTCTTTTACTTGCATGTTGAGAGCACGCCTAACAACCATCAATTTACCATCAACAGGATACTTTACACCATCATTAGCATCCTCCAAAGGTGGCATAGGATCATCATCTGATTCACTCTCGGTTTCAACATCTCCATCATCCCTCAAGATCATTACTCTCTTATTTGGGCATTGAGATGCAATATGACTTGTCCCCTATTTCTAGAGTGTTGGGAATCAGATTTACCTTTGCTTTGGTTGCCTACCTCTTTATGATCCTTGAATGGCTTAATCTTAGGCTTTGAGATAGCCTTTTCATCTTTGCTCTATTTTGACTTCCATGAGGAAGATGAACCCAAATTGGTTCTAGTGGAACCTTTCTTTTTCAATTGTCGTTCCACTTTCATGGCCATGTGAACCATGTCTTCCAACTCAACATAGTGCTGCAAGTCACCCACATTAGCAATATCTTGATTTAAACCATGTAAAAATCTTGCCATAGTGGCCTCTCGTTCTTCTTCAATGTTGGCTCGAATCATGATTATTTCCATCTCCTTGTGGTAATCTTCCATACTTCTGGAACCTTGTGTAAGACTTTGAAGCCTTTTTTGCAACTCCCTATAATAATGACTAGGAATAAATCTCCTCCTCATGATGGCTTTCATCTCCTCCGAAGTGTTTATAGGCCTTTCACGATTTCTTCTCCTACTCAAAACAAATTGATCCCACCAAATAATAGCATAATCAGTAAATTCAACAGTAGCTAGTTTTACATTTTTCTCCTCAGAGTAGTTGTGGCAATCAAATACTAGCTCCACCTTTTTTTCCCACTCCAAATAAACTTCCGGATCATTTTTACCTTGAAAAGAAGGAATTTTTAGTTTGATACTCCCCAAATCATGATCTATACGTCTTGCCCTTCTATCATCTCTTACACGCATGTCAATAGTGGCCTGGTCATCAAAATTATCTAAGTCATCACCATCTTCTTCTCCCATGGCAGCACGCCCTTGATTACCTCTTACATTAGGAGCTATTGGTTGTTGCCCCCTTTGTAGATTGGCTATGACAGTGTCTTGCCTCTCCAAACATCAGATTCATGCGCTCAAATTGTTGTTGCATGGCCTTGGGCGTAATTGATTGGTCTATAGAATGTTAGCAAAAAGACCTCACAACACTCCCTCACGTGTTTCACTCAATTTGATGTCACTTAACTCTCGTGTTTAACATACAAACTGGCTTTTCCCCTCTAACGATCTCACAAACTTTTGCCTTTACCACACTTAATTCTCTCTTTCAGTTCTTTATTGAACTAAATAAATAAAAAAAAAACAAGTGGCACACCAAATACGACAATCCATCACACTAACAAAGAAAAGAAATTAAGAGAACACAAAGGATGAAAAGGAAATTGAAGAAAGGAAAGCAAGCAAGCGAAGCAACACAATTGATATTGTGTGTAAACAATGTCAAGGAAAATGAATAACTAAAATTCAATTTGATGAAAGTAGAAATACTTGAGTCCTTTT
Source organism: Citrus mangshanensis (assembly GCA_030449895.1). Classification (NCBI taxonomy): domain Eukaryota; kingdom Viridiplantae; phylum Streptophyta; class Magnoliopsida; order Sapindales; family Rutaceae; genus Citrus; species Citrus mangshanensis. The sequence goes on from JASUUJ010000043.1 coordinate 2,175,723, forward strand.
GTAATCTTTTTTTTTGTACGTTTTTTTTCTCTTCTTTTTTTTTTGATAATCAAAATAAATAAGACATTCAAACCTGATTAGAAACTAGCTCTAATACCAAATGATATGAAATCCCACAATGAAACTTTGAAACTCACACTTAAATTGTAGTTTCAACTTCCCAAGAAAGTTCTAAATAGATTTATGACAAACAAAACCTTGACCCAATGCTTAAGAAAAGCATAAACCAAAGGTATGGAGAATGATATTGATGCCACACTCAAGAAATAGATAAGAAGGTGAGTGATAAGTCTAAATTTGGAACGCCACAAGAATGCAAATTCTTAATAAATTCACTAGTTTTCAAAAGAACCAAAGAAAGAATAATCTTTCAAATTCAAATAACATTAATCTCTTAATTGTCATACATAGCAAGGTTACTGAGTTTAAATAGGCTAAAAGAAACCCAAGATCCTAAAAATACAAATGGAAACATTGGAACAACCCTTCAAGTATAGGTTTGTCAAAGGGTACTTTAAAAGCCTTCACCAACCCACCATTATTAATGTTAGCATTGACAAACATAATGCTAGCCCACCATCATCAATGGTAGACTTACCTAACACATTGATAAACTTGACACAAAACAAATAAATGAAGTTGAATAATCAAAGGAGTCGTTTGAATTCCCAAGCCTGAACAAGATGTAATAAATTGATCATAACTCCTTCTAGAGAACTCCAAATTTGTTCTGTAAAATGAATTGGAAATCTAACTTAATTATCTTTCCAACGGTATATAGCGTGAACATTTATTCTAGCTCAATCAATACCCGATTTATTCCAAATTTGCCCTTTCTGCATTTGATCCAAATTGTGTATTTGGCTGCCCAATAGCTTGAATAATGCCCACAATGCCTTGTCTTCTCTCCAAGCCCAATTCATGATGTCTTGCATCTTGAATTGCATTTTTTCAATCCATATTTTCTCAATTAATCCATTTAATACAGCTTGCATCTTTTTGGCTCTAGCTCTTGTAATTGGGCCTCCATGAATGTGCAAAAGATCACTTGAAGCTTTAATAGTATTCCCTTGATGGTTCTCATTAGAGTCTGAAGAAAAAGGGGATTCTTTTGAGGATTCTTTAGAGGACTCTTGATCAGAAGAAGTATCTTCTGATTCAGATAAATGAGAGCAAGCTTGGGTCGAATATTGATGTAAGGGTGTTTTATCTTTTGGTTCAGGTTCAAGAGTTTATTTTGGCGAAAATTGTGGATCTGGGATAGTTGGTGGTTTGTGGTAGACTGGTGGTGATTATGTTGTCTCTGGTTTGGTGGGTTTGGGTTTTTACTTTGGTGGAGCCGGAGTTGGAGTTTGTTTGGATAAATTATAGGACAGTCCAAAAATTTTAGCATAATCTACTGGCTGCCTAGAGGAAGATGGTGTATAAAATGGTTGATAGGTATTGAATGTTGGTGTATGGAGAGGGAGAGTAGGAGATTTTGCAAATAAGGAAGGTTGTTGCTTATCTGCATCTATTTTGGCTAGTTCAACTTTTAGTCTTCTGATCTTCGCTTCTTTTTGGTTGAATTCTGGACCCCAGTATCTATTTTGGATCATCATCTGAAGTTCTAAATCAAGCTGAGAAACTTGATTTTGGAGATTGAGATATATCTGTTCAAGTTGAGCCGTGATTTTATCAACTTTGGTGTCCGTCTGTTTGACTTGAGATGCAACCTTTTCAATTTTGTCATCAAGGGTCTGGAAAGCTGAATTTTGTGCTCTGGCGTTCTGGGTTTGCCAATTTAGGACGGCTTCGAAAGGTCTTGGTTCTTCAAGTTGGCCAGTGGGAGTTACTGAAGACTGAACAAAAGGTTTAGTGACAACCTTTGTCTGAGGATCTATTTCTTTTTCCAAAAGTGGAAAATGTTCTTTGTACGATCTGGATGAAAACATCATGCAAGACTTGATTGGTGATGGTTGCATATTAGGTTGATTAGCCTCTTGTCTGCATGTTTTTTGTTGATACTCTTTTCGGATGAGCCTTAAGCCTTTTTTATAGATCGACAAAGGAGTTGTATTGTCTGGGTCATCTGGAGGCAAAGGAGGCCTTTGTTGGCATGGTTCCATCCTATGACTTTTCTTTTTTCGACGCTTGGGCTGTCTGTTAAAGTCATCATCATCTTCTTCTTCAAGGCATGGACAGCCTGGATCACACATATGGGACCCTGGAACATCCCATAAAAAGTGGCCATTAATCTTATCCGGGTAAATCGGATAACCATAAGAGGCAAATCCATGGATGGGAATGTTTTCCTGGGCTGTAAGAACAGTCGTAATCATGGAAGAGTAAGAGGAGTTTCTGGGTGGTGTTTGTTCAGTGGGTGGCTGAAAAGTCATCCGAACTGTTCCATCAGCTCTTTTTTTAAAGAGAGCGTCAGAGGTTTGAATAGGATGGGAATTCTGGTGAAATTTTTCATAATTGGATAGCCACTCAAGAGGCATGAGCTTAAGAAGCTCTTGCTTTTGGATTTTTCTTGGAATCTAAACTATAGAAGGGACGGTTTTTGAATCAACAAGGATATTAAGGCATCAGATGATGTGGAATGGTTTTGTAGTCAGTACACCAGCTGGTGGTGTAACGTTGCAATTTTTAAAGAAACCGTTTGTTCAGCTCCTTGAAGCTGGATCTAAACCTTTAAGGTTGTGGGTAAATTAGGATCATCTAGAGAGAGATTGAAATTTGGGTAAAAAGTCAAAAGAACACTTCCTGCATGTAGGGTAGTCAAGACAGTGCCAATGACTGCATGTTGGTAATCTTTGAACCGGGTGTCTAGCAGCGTGACTGGTAATCCCTTTCTGCCATGAAGAATGAGAATTAATCGAACTCCACCAAGATCGAGGTGAGTATATCCTTCCCTTTTCCATTGGGAAACAAGATCTGTTGGAATCTCCAAAGTGATATACTGTTCCGATTGTGTTGCCTGAAGAGCACATTGATCCAATTGAGACGACTGGACATATTCCTTAGGAGCAGGTCTTTTAGTTGAAATCAAGGTTCTAATACTCTGGGTATAGAAGATTCACTGATCTGAGCTGAATCAGGGAAACAAGGTTTTCTATTTTGGAGGCTAGGTGTTTAGTACAAGTTTTGGGAAGAGAAAGAGTTGAAGAAAGAGAAATAGGAGCAAGATTTTTCGAACTATTGGATGAAGAAGCCATTTGAGAATATTTTCCTCTATTCACCAATTAAAACAAACCGACTTAACCTTTACCACTTCGTTTTAGAGAGAGCATAATGCATAGAAGAGAATTGTACGTGGCCTGTTATACCAGCAGTGCAAACTGATCTAGTCCCCATTCGGGAAGACCATCAGAATATATGTCGTTGGTTTCCTGCCGATATACAATTATATTCTAGCCTTTTGGAAAAGTTTGGAAAGCCGATATACATAATTTGCTTGTGATGAAAGACTTTCATTCAATGCTTGTAAATATTAGCATTTTTGTGTGCATCATTTCAAATATCTTCAAGTTCTACTAGCTATAATCTTTTTTCCAAATCAGCTTGTTATATGTCAAAGTTGAATTTCTTAATAGCCTAGTATGCATGATGCTCGAGTTCCACACGTAGGTGATAAGCTTTCCCATACACAAGCATAGGATGACATCCTAATAGGTGTCTTAAAGGCTATTTGATATTCCTATAATGCGTCATCGAATCTTAATGACCAATCTTTTCTATCGGCTCTCACCGTGTTTTTTAATATGTGCTTTATTTCTTTATTAGAGATCTTGAATTGGCCACTTTGAATGATTTGTTGCAAAAGTGGGTACCACCATCACTAATTATTGCCCAAAGGAATCCAAAGTGCGAAACAATGTTGCTCTTAAAAAATCTCATCACCACGTTGTGATCATTGGTTTCGCACAGAATTATTTCTATTTACTTGGACACGTAGTCGACAGCAACCAATATGAACTGATGACCAAAAGAATGAGTAAGGGGTCCCATGCAATCAATGCCCCACACATAAAAAATTTCGACCACTAGAATAGGGTTTAATGGCATCATGTTTCTTCATGTAATGCTTCTCATACACTGGCACTTGTCACATAAAAATAAAAAAGTATAAGCATCTCAAAATAAAGTTGGCCAATAGAAACCACATTGTAAAACTTTAGTAGCCATTTTCTTAGTACTAAAATGGCCTCCACAAGTTTGTTCATGGCAAAATGAAGGGATTTTTGGAAATTTGCTCTCGAGGACACATCATTTGACAATTTATCTGTGTAATACTTGAACAAATAAAGATCATCTCAAAAGAAACTCTTTATTTTCACAAAAAAATTAGCTTTGTCCTACTTAGTTCAATACTCTGAAAGTTGACCTTTAATAAAATAGTAACTAGAACAGTAAACTAAGGTAATTCATTCAACGGTAATGGTTCTAAAATTATGAACTCAAGGTCGAATTCTTGCAAAAAGAACACCCAGCAAATCAGTCTGGCTAAAGATCGAAATTTTTCTAATGCAAACACTACCGCTAGCATTTCTTTCTCAATGGTTGAGTAATTCAACTATACATCATTCACTATCATACTAGCGTAGTAAATGACATGGGGAATTCATTAACTCTTTGGCCTAATACTCATCTTACTGCATAATTAAATTCATCACACATGAGCTCAAAAGGTAATCCCCAGTTTGGGTTGAATAATAGGTGATGAGGTCAACAACTATTTTAATTTTTCAAATGCCTCAAGACATGAATCATGAAAGACAAAAGGTACATCTTTAGCAAGTAAATTGCATAAGGGTTTAAAAATTTTGCTAAAATATTTAATGAGACATCTATAAAAACCAGCATGCCTAAGGAAATATCTTACCTCTCTGATTATTTTGAGTAGAGGAGGATTGGAATGAGATCTACCTTGACTTTATCAACCTTAATACATTTGCTGGAAATGATATGACCTAGAACAGTACCTTGTTTCACCATTAAAAACGACACTTCTCCTGCTTCAAGACTAAATTCTTCTCTATACATCTCTGCAGGGCTAGTGTTAGATAATGTAAACACTGAGCTATGAACTATTAGAAATAGGGTAAATGATACCTGTATCTAATAGTTTAAGAACTTCAACTCTAATAACTTCTTTCATATTAGGATTTAACTGATGTTTCATTTTCCTAGTAGGTTTGGCATTTTCGTCAAGGTGAATGTAATGCATGCAATCTACTGGATTTATACCTTTGATGTCAGCTATGGTCCATCATAATGCCTTTTTGTGCTCTCTTAGAATACCCAACAACTTACTCTTTTGTGTGTCATCAAGAGAAGATGAATTATTACTGGCAAAGTGTTTTCATCTCCTAAGAATGCATACTACAAAGTGTCAGGTAATGGTTTGAGCTCAAGCTTTGTTGATGATTCCAGTTATGGACTGAGTTTCTTCCTTGATGATTCTAGTTGCTCTATCTTTGACTTCCATTTATTGGTATCCATGGGTAGTGATGAATCGAGTAAGGCATTGGCCTCGTCAACTAATCTGTCAATATCAAAATCTAAACCAAAGTGGGTTAAACATGTTTGTAAGGAGAATCACTATGATTAGAAGAAAAAGTATAATCAACTAGTTCTTCAATGAAATCAACATCAACAATTCCTACATCTCCATTGCGAGGTTGTTTATCAATGTTAAAGATATTCAACTACATGGTTAAATTGCCAAAAAAATAATTGCATATTTCTAGTTCTGCATTGAATATGTGCATCGGTAGTTACTAAGAAAAGTTAGCCCAAAATAATGGGGATGTGCTTCTTCGAATCTTGCACTAGTTGAGTGTCAATTGTAATAAAATCAATAGGGAAATAAAATTTATCTACCTAAATAAGCACGTCCTCTGCAAAACCATGAGCTATTTTCATGGGTCGATCTGCAAACTGCAACACAATTGGATTTGGGTGTAATTCTCCTGTTACTCAAAAGATTTACACTAGCTCTTAATTCGAATAAAGCATTCCAAATATGTGGTTCTCAATACTACATCAGAAAGTAGGGGAGCTTGGGTCTTTGAATTTTTTAGGAATTTTGTGTTCAAGTATCAAACTAATGTTTTATATTAAAAGACCTTCTTTTGAACATGAATGCTTCTCTTTTTAGTGCAAAGGTCTTTAAGAAACTTAGCATAAAAGGCCACTTGTTTAATAGTATCAAACAAAGAGATATTAAAACGTACTTGTTTAAAGATTTCCATAATCTCACTTGTAGAGTTTCCCTTCTTTGCTTTATCTAACTTATGGGGGAAATGAGCTTTGGGGAAGTGTTCTCGTCGGCTGCTTTCTTCTTTCTCCTTTGGTGATAAGTCATCAGAGTCTGAAGGTTTGTCTTTAGTTGTCTTTTTTATTGGCATCTCCTCTTTATTATCTATTTTCTTGCCATTTCGCAAGGTCATGATGGATTTCACCTCTTCATATTGTTGGGGTGAAATTGTACTTACTTCATGCACTTTTTTAGGATTAGGAATTGGTTAGCTTGGGAATTTATCTTTCTCAACAGTCATTGCCAAGGCCTGAACCGAAGAAGCAAGTTGACCTACTATATTTTTTAGGCTTAAGATTGATTAGGCTTTTCAATTGATGCCAACCCCCATCTCATTCTGTAGATTGTCAATGATGCGATTTTGTTGTTCTATTGAGAAATAGATCAAATTTTTAAAATTCTAGTGCGCCTCTTCCCATGGTTTGGTTTGTGAGTAGTTTTGATTATGATTATATTGTCTGAATGGTGGCTGAGTGATATGAGGAGCTTGGTGAACTGGTTGCACTAGGATGGTCTCTCCACCCAGGGTTGTAAGTATTAGAGTAAGGGTTGTAGTTCGACTACTTTCTCATCACATTTATGGCATTGGCTTGATTTGAGTATGAATCATGGTCAAATTAATTGTAGGCTTGTGGCTCTATTGATTTTGCAGTCGTTAATAACGTTATTTGATGAGAAAGTCCTTCGACTATTGCTTCGACTTCCTTAGACTATTGCTTTGACTTCCTTGATGTTCGATCTTGACTCACCAACGTAGATTTCATTTATTCTCTTGATTTTTCTCACATTCCTGAATGATCGACTTTGCTGTTGGGAATTATCGGCTTGTTGCTGAAAGAAATCCCAAATTTCCGATGCGCTTTAAACGTTAGCTCACCTCCACTTGTCACCATTAGCCACTCCTGCGCATGTAGCAATTGTCATTCCAAGAATTACTGATATTGGTGTCATTTCTCGTACCCATGATGTGGATTATATAAGAGTAACCAATTGAATCACTCCCATGCTTCGAAAAATTGCTCGTCTTCTCTCTGAGTAAACTCTAAGATTTCCTTACGAATAGCATTAGGAAGTATTAACTTAAAAACTTAGTTACCAGTACTTCCCACGATGTGACATTATTAGCAAGCAATATATTTATCCAAGAACGAGCTCTATCCTTTAGAGAGAATGGAAACAATCTAAGATGGGAGACAATTTAGTACACTAAGTTTCAACTCGAAACTCCTAGTAGTTACATTGAGGTATCTTATGCATGATGTGCTCGAATTAGCTAATGGATTGAAGTAATCCTTAAATGACCTCTCTTGTGGTGCTTGTGATTGTTCCAATTTCATTTCAAATTTATCCTTAATTTTAACTTGTGATGTAATGTGTCTTTGTGTGTGAAGTGTCCTTTCCCTGTTCAAGGTCAATCGATTCTCGATCATGTGGTTGTGACCTTAGACTGTGCATGCAAAGAAAATTAAAACAAAATTAATGAAAGTAAAGAGAGGATAAACTATGATACTGACCTTATCACGCAGTTACACACTAACTATGAAAACACCCTCAAAACTTGCACACAAAGTTATTTACAATATTTACAAAGAAATTAACTTTACAAATTAAAATGACTTACCTCCTTGATAACGGCGCCAAAAACTTGTTGAGCGAATTTTATTGTATTCACAAGCACACGAATCTATTGTAGTATAGATTTATAGTGATAACTCTCAATCCCACGGAATGTAGATTTAGTCATGCACATGGTTCATTTTCCAAAGTTCATTTGTGAAATGGTTGGATGTGATTTTTCGATAGCATTTAAATTAAAAAGATAGCGGGAATAAATTAAAGTTAGAACAATTCAAATGAAGCATTTGAGTCTCTGGATTCACACTCAATATTTCACCATGGGCTTAATATTCCTTTTTAAGTTCAATTAATTTATGAGGGAGGTATTTCCACTCCTCATAAGCCTAAATCTAATAAATATGGTATCAAGCACTCATTGTGCCAAGGAAATAATCTTCTGTCAGATGTGGTATTAAGAGCATGTCGACAATATGGCAAGCCTATCCACTAAGTAACTTAGAGACATGCTCCATCAACACTGAGTCAAGATGGACCACAAATGCTAGAGGGGAGTTTTTCCCTAATAATATAGTGTAAAGTACTAATCATGCCAAACAGCAATAATCTTGCACTAAAGAGCTAATCTACCATGAAAAATCTAGGCAAAATCATTATGGTTGTCAACGATGAGTCAAGACAACCCAAATAAATTAAAGAGAGAATGTAAACTTACCAAATTAAGCCCTTGGATCATATTAAGGCTTCACCTTCAGCCTAAGTTTGAAACTAAATTAGCTACTCATTTTGAACTAGGGGTAAAATGATAATTTTATAAAAAAGAAAAATACAAAATACAGTAAGATTTAGACAAAAAAGAGCTCAAATTTGGATACAAAGTTGCTGAATTAGGGGGAAGAGCCCCCCATCTATAGATGCACTAAGTAAATCATTATTTTTGCAAGCTTTGATTGGCTAGAACACACTGTTGGTGAATAGCACATCAGTAAATCAGTCCAATAATATGCTGCACATCATCAATCGATGCTACATCAGCATTTCAATCTAATAAGATGCTGCCACATCATTGGTCAACACCAAATCATTGGTCGACACCACATCATCAGTCAAATAGAATGTTGCCATGTTTGTGGTTAATGCTATGTTATCGGTCGATGCCACATTAGTAAAGCCCCACCAAAATTCTAAAATTATGGATATGATACTGTTCACATATACGATTTTTCCCTTTATGTCCTTTCCTAAGATTTTCAGCTATTCTGAGCTAAAAAATGATATCCGTTTTGCTTTCTGACTTTTTATTTATTATGAAATGACCAAAATACTCTTAAAATGCATAAAATACTCAACTTATAATCAAACAAACACAATCAGAGTTAAAAGGACTCAAATACATAAAAGTAGAAATGTTAGCTCGGCTTGGAGTGTAAAATGATAATTTTACCCTTTTTAAATATGCATTCTCAAGTACTCTACAAATGCTTTTGGTAAATTGGGCTTTAAATTATCTAATAGGGTATGGGCCTTTAATGTGTAGAGACTTAATGGTACTTTCTATTTCTATGATGTGTTGAAATATGAATACCTAGCAATAACAGGAAAAGTTATCTATATTAGTGGTTATGATCCCTAGATCACACATATCGTCCTATTCTCAACTGACATCCCATCATTAAAGAGAGTGCAGAGAGAAGCTTCAAAGAATTCTCTACTAGAAGCATTATGGATTCAGGTTCCGCATATTCGTTTATTAATTTTTGGTGAAACAATATGATGTTCGTAATAGTTTTCATCAAAAGTTTGTTATTCTAACAAGTGATATCAGAGCCTTTTCATGTTGAATCATTAAGAATTGAATATATTTTCAGTTAATTATTAAGATTTTGGTGTTCTCGAATTTAATAATTATGTTATTATTAAGTTGAAGAACAATTATGGCCGTTCTTTTTAAGGATTAAAAAGAATCGATAAATTTTAAAACCTTCAAAATTGGGCATTCGAAAATTTCAGTTAAGCCTAGTAGCAGCCATTACCGCCACCGGCGTCATCATCGCCATATTGTAGTGGTGTACTGGTGTCTGAGCAATTATTGGCAGTACATTGTGATGTGCCTTCTACTGGTTCTCCTGAAACCGCAAGAGATTGGCCATTGCATGGTTGTTGGTCTGCAACGGCAAATAGCCACAACCTGGTCAAGAGAAGAAAATCTGTATAAAGCAGAACAAAAAAAAAAAATTAGAAAAGCATCGATAAGGTGTGGCCTAGCGAGCAAACCGTAGAAGTGGTGGCCTTCAATTAAGGAGCATGAAGATTAAAAAAAAAAAGGGCGTGAGTTGGCTTAACATCCAGGTTGATTTGACCCAACTCGGTCCAACCCGTACTCGATCAATAGTTGACCTATCAATAATTGATCATTGATTGTTGACTTTAACCCTAAATTTTTTTAATGACAATTTTGGTATAATTTTAAATTCAAATATTAGTATAGTTATAAAGCTTTTGAGATGAATTAATTAAAACAAGAAGTTGCCAAAGCAACCTCTCCTGTGAAAGTTAATTTGTTTTGGAATATAAATAGTTGTGTGTATGTAATCTTTGTGAATATCGATCGACTCAAAGAAATGTCTATATTTGATAGAATTGCATGTGTGTCTATGGTAATGAATGCATAATGATTTACTATTTGACATATTTTTATTACCAGTGTTTGCTTACTTATTATTTTGTTCAAAGATAAAATATTAATGGAAGGCCTAGTATCTTGAGATGGGTTTACTTTTATTTGATTTTTTTTAGACTATATAAGCTTGTTTTGTGTGTTTATTTTATGACTCCTGCTAATATTACTGCCATAATCAAATCTATTTCTATGCTAAGAAAAAGGCTGAAATTGTTAAATAGATACACGAGAAGGCGAAGTTCAACATTGAGCGGAGAACTGAGCAATATGCTAAACAAGCCAACAAAGGGTGACATAAGCTAATCTTTGAACCTGGCGATTGGGTGTGGTTTGAGTACAAACTGGATTTGCCTGGTGAGTACAATGTAAGTGCTACTTTTAATGTTTCTGATTTGAGTCCTTTTGATGTAGGTGATGATTTGAGGACAAATCCTCTTCAAGAGGAGGGGAATGATGAGATTAAGGATAAAACTATCACAAGCACATGAGATGAGGCATATTCATATCCTACTCAAGTTCCCGTTGGACCCGTTACAGCAAAGAAATTCAAAGAAGCAGTTAATGGATTGATTCAAGCAACTTGGGCTATATCAAATTCATGGAGGCCCCGTTGAAGGAATTGCACATGATAAATGCATGCTTCAGACTCCTGAAGTTTTCAAATAATCACTTCCATGAAATAGGAAGTTGGCTTGCACATTATGGCGAGAAAATATATTATTTTCCTTTTTCAAATACTTTCCCGTTTCTTGAGGAGGCTATTAGGGAAACAAATCAATTATTTCTATTTTAATCGCCTAGTTTCCATTTAATTGATGTAAGGCATTTAAGCCAATTAGGATCCTGATTTGATTTAGATTCTTTCTTATTTACTTAGATTAGGATTCTGATTTGATTTAAATTTCTTTCCTATTTACTTAGATTAGGCTTTTAATTTTATTTAGATTCTTTCCTATTAGGGAAGATTCAAATTCAGATTTGATTTTTTGTTATGATTTATTTCCAAAAATTCTTGTAGCCAACCCTATATAATGTACTCGAATCCAATAAACAGGGCGAAGTTTTTTATGCAATTGGTGAGAGAGTTAATTCTCTTTGGTTCTTTACGAACTCTTTGAACTTGTTGGATTTCCGTGGCGTTCAAACTCTTGACTTATCAATCAGACCATCCATAGCTGATTGTGGCATCTTCACATACCAAGGTTCGTGCATTCAACAAGTATTGGGTCGAGGTTCCATTCCATTCCTGGTTTAGATTCAATCTTAGGAACTAAATTGATTAGGGTCGCGTCAGTTCTTGACAGGGTTCGTATCATTCCTACAGTTGCTTGGAATGACCAATAATATTTTATGACGTTCATAGACGATTTTTCTAGATATGGCAACATATATCTCGTATATGAAAAATCGTAGTCCTTGGATATGTTCAAAAATTTTAAGGCTGAAGTTGATAACTAACTCAACAAAATAATCAAAAGCGTCAGATTTGACCGTGGTAGTGAGTACTATAGCAGATATGATAGTTTAGGTGAACAATGTCTAGATCTATTTGCTAAGTTCCTAAAGGAATGTGGTATCGCTCCATAATACACTATGCCAGGCGTGTCCACTACGTTTAAGGACATGATAAAAAGTATGATTTGTCATTCTAGAAAGAAACACTTAAGATTGCAACATATATCCTTATGGGAGTTCCAATTAAAGTGACTGTTAAAACCCTACTACGAACTCTAGATAGGCAATAAGCTTAGTCTAAAACACTTTCATGTTTGGAGAAATCCAGCTGAGGAATGGCCTTATAGGCCTAATAAAAAGAAACTAGACTCAAGAATTGTAACTGAGAGATCTACGGAATACAAGTTTTATGATCCCACGAATAAGTCTATTTTCGAGTCGAAAAATGCTCACTACTTTGAGGATGTAGAGTTTGAGGGGGGGAGATACAATTAGAAACATTGTTATTGAAGATGAATATGTTGATATTCCCACAATTGTTATTGGTATTAATCAGGATCTCATTCTTGGCTTTGTTTAAGACACAATACATCAAGATGGTGTTAAAGAACCCCTCGTACAAGAAATTATTTCTAAGGAACAAAATCTACCATCACAAGAATTTATGCCATTAAGAAGATCCATTAGAGAAAGGAAAAGTGCAATGCCAAATTACTATATTGTATTTCTCTAAGGATAGGGGTTAGATATTAGAGTGAAGGAAGATGATCTAGTCAATTTTCGTCAAGTCATAGAAAATTCTAACTCTCAGAAATGAATTGATGCCGTGAATGAGAAGATAAAGTCTATGAAGGACAATGACATATGGGATATTGTCTCATTGCCAGAATACACAAAGCATGTTGGTTACAAGTAGATATTTAAGACCAAGAGGCATTCAAAATGCAATGTGGAGAGATACAAGGTCACTAGTTTCTTTGAAATACTCTTTCAGGATTATAATGGCATTGGTGACGCATTTCAATCTTGAGTTACATCAGATGGATGTGAAGATAGCATTTTTTCAATGGTGAGATTGATGAGATAATCTATATGATGCGACTAGAAAACTTTGGGTCAGGAGACCCAAAGAACAGGGTTTGAAACTTGAGAAATCCATTTATAAGCTCAAGCAAGCATGTCGACAATGGTATTTTAAATTTCATCCAGTGGTCGCCTCATTCAGTTTTCAGAAGAATTTGGTAGATGATTGTATTAAACTCTTTAAGAGGAAGCATGTTTTTCTAACATTTAGCTTGCCAACAACAGTAGAGTCTTATTGGAAGAAATTTATAGCAACGAATTTTAAGATGAAAGATATTGGTGATGCCTTTCTTGTATTAGGCATGCAAATACATCGGGTCGCCCTTGGGATTTTTTGGAACTATCATAAAAAATATATACTGAAAAGATTCTCAAGAGATATGGCATGCAAGATTAGTCTCAATTAGTGCCTTAAGAACGATTTCAGGAAAGAAAATGCAAAAGATTTCTTACGCCTAAGAAGTAATAAGTTTGATGTATGCTTAGGTTTGTACGCAACCGGATATTGTGTATGTTACTGGGATTCGGACAAATACTTAAGTAATTAAAGAGTAGTTGATTGAAGCAGCCAAACAGATCTTATATTACTTAAAAAGAACAAAAGACTATACTATCACATATCATAGGCTAGACCAACTTGAGATCGTTGGGTGTACTGACTCTGATTTTATAGGATGACAAGATAGTATGAAATCTACTTCGAGTTATATTTATTACATTTAAAAGAATGTTAAACAGTCTTTTATAGCTTCTTCTAAGATGATAGCAGGGTTTATAGCTTTTTATGAGGCGTCCAATCACGAAATATGGTTGCAGAATTTTGTTGTGGCTGCATATAGTTGATGGTATTGATAGACCACTCAAGTTATTTTGTAACAATAAGCCAACAATGTTGTATTCCAATGACAACAGAAGCTCGACAAAGTTAAAGCATGTAGATATAAAGTTCCTAATTGTTAAAGAAAGAGTTTAGAGTGGACCGTTGTCTATAAAGCATGAGCACATCTGCACAAACTTCGTGATTGCAAATCCAGTTACTAAGTGACTGCCATCCAAAATGTTTTATGAACACATTGTTTATATGGGTGTTATATCATTAAATGATATTCAGTTTTATTGGGAGTTTGTGATTTTAGATACTCATTTGTTATAGGCATTTTTTAGTTATCCAGTTATGGATATTTGAGATTATTTTTTGCAGAAATAAAGTTTTGGTTTATTCACACTCTAGTTTTTGTATGGTTTGATCTCACTAAGGTTTATTTACTATGTCATTCAGTTGTATTAGCATATTGACTATTGATGAGTCAAGTTATGATAGTTGTAAAAAAAAACCACTTTTATCCTATGTTAGTGTGATTGATGGATCAAATTAATTATAATTACAATTCGATAATAACAATAAATTTAAGCTCATATAGTTATTTTTACGAAGTATGATTATAAGTTACAGAAATAGCTCAAGTGAGAGATTACTGGATAAAGGAAAGTAATATGTCAATTGAAATATAATACCATGGGAGGCAAAAAGAGGGTTAGCAACTAGTATGTAATGGCGGCAAGGCAACATTGTTTCGTCCAACTTCAATTTAGAGGAATGTTCTAACAACTCTATTCCGAGCACGAGAAACACAATTTTGGAAATAAGCTGAACTGTTCACGAATCAACAGTGTGTTAGCTGGCACATTGAAAGACACGTGCCAGTGAAATATGCTCTAGAATGACCAAGAGATAAAGCAGAAGGTCTAACCGTGAAAAATCAAAATACATGGCTTTCAACGTTTCAGTGTGGCAAGTCATGGAAAGCACGCGTACTGTCATATCATGCTCCTGAGCACAGAAATAAAACGACATGTCATCTCGAGAACGTTCCCCGTTGCCACGATAAAGCGACTGGGCACCGCTGCAATATGAAAAAGTTGGTCAAAGTTGGAATATAATAGAACGGACGGCAAAAAAGAACCACAAAAAGGGAAACATTGATTGAATGTGAAGTCCCAACTCAAGTCAACGTAGCCATAGATTAACTGATCTTAATTTAAAAAATAATAATAATCACTTGGTTAAAGATAGTTGATAATTTTCATCAATCTTATGATCAACCTACGAATTGTTTCAGACAAATTATATTTGTTAAATATTCTTTAGATTATTTTGTATAATTATTGGATTGACGTAAGTTATATTATTATATAAATTATATATTTTTAGCCATTTTAAGTGTTTAAACAATGAATTTGAAATTTTTAATGTTTCATTTACTTATTTTGGAGAATTAAAGATACATCTTGTACATGAAGAAAAACTTAATGTATGGGGGTAAGAATTGTCATCCCATAAACATGGAAAATGTTAGACTTGTCATAATGATTGCATACTCCTGTAACGAAATAAAAAATATAACTAACGTCACGGTTCATGTAAACATAGCCTACATGAACATTATAATTTGTTTGTATCTGAAATTTCCCAATAAAAATTTTTTTAATGTTTAATTATTTGATGTTTCCGGAAACTCTATAATTTTTTCATAAAATTTTGGAGCACGTTTATAAGGTGGTTTTGAACTGTGAATTTCCAATGAAAAATCTCCATTTTTCATTGGAAATTCACAATTCAATATATATATATATATATAGGACAGTGATTTAATCTGGGACTTTCGAATTGTATCACTATCCAAGAAGGCACGAATCCAACGGCCCCTGGTGGCTTTTTTTTTATTTTTTTTAGTTGGCCACATGGTGGGGCCACCATGTGCAGCCACTAGTGTCTTTGTTCCGCACACTGTTCCAATCCGGGACTATATATATGTATGCATGTATGTATGAAAAGAGCAAAAATTTTAAGAAAACAGATTTGATAGAATTAGAAAGAAAAATCTATACAACGATGGAGTAGTTTATATGTTTATACAGATCAAATAATTTAATTTTGTGGACCCCCTTTTCCGCCCACAATTTTGAAACAATGTGTTTCATCTGCTGATAGATGTGAGAAGAGGGAAGGAAATTCCCTCTAACTCCACCTTTCTCAACTCTCGCCACTTGACCATAGTTCGAGTCCCACGTGATGACTCAATATTTTTCCTTTTTCATTTATTAATTGAGTGAAAAATAAATGACTTCTTTACTCATGTAAGAAAATGGGTAGAATAAGTACCTCCCCAGTATTAATAAGAATATATATATTAGTAAGAATATTTATTTAATGTGTGTTTTATGGACTTGATTTAGAAATAAGTTATAATAGATATTTGTCTTAATTTAGAAATAAGTCATAGTAGATATCTCATATTAGATTTCATAAAAGATATTAAACACCTTGTAAGTATATCATCTTCTACAGAATTATTTGTAGAGTAGATTAAAAATAGGAAAAAGGACATCAACACTTATAAGATTTAGAAAAATGGTCATGAAAACTCCTAAGTTTTTATAAAGGAATACCAAGAATCTCTTTTGACCATAATACCTTTGGACTCTATTAATCTAATAAATTACTTCAATGTTTATAATAAAATATAATATTAAAATAAATATAATAACACATTCAATTTAAAAAAATTTCAATATATAAAATATTTTCATATATTACAATCTATTAGACATACTTTATTATATTTAAGTAAATTTTATAACAAATATAAATTTTATATTTAAATAAATTTTAAAAAAATTAAATTATTTTGAATATTATGTAATTTTAACATTATTAGTACATGAGATTTTTTTATTTGTAAAATATATTTAACCCAATAATTTATTTTAAATCTCTACAATAAATACAAAAATGTTATTAAAATAAGTATAATAATTTACATATTTAAATATTTAAATATTTAAATATTGTTAGTCTATTAGATAGATTACATTATTTATATTATAAATTTCAAAATGAATTTTTTAGTTACTATAATTAAAGAGTACTATGGTTAAAAAATGATTTTAGATTTTGGTGGCTTTTTTTAAAACTTGGGAGTCTACATGACCATTTTCCTAAACTTTAAGAGTGTTAATATCATTTTTCTTAAAAAGTATTATCATATTAAAAAAAATCTCTTTTGATATTCAATCTCTAAGGGTGTTTCTAAGATAAGAGTTAAAAATAGACTATAAATAACAATAAATGGAGAGCAAATAAGATAAAATTCCATTGTCTTAACTTATACAAAAGAATTAAAAGAAAAAACTAACTCATAAATTAAGAATTGCTTCAAAATTATTAGTGCATAATTTATTATTAGTTAATGTTTTTTTAATAAATAATTTTTAATACGAGATCCCGAATAAATTAAAAAAATAAGAGAAATACTTTGATATAATATTTTTTTAACTTTAATCTTTATCGTATTAAAATAAAAGATCCTTTTATCAAATAATTATTTATTTTTCAATAAAAGTACAACACTACAACTAATCTTCCCTCGCCCGTGTCTGAGATTAAAATGTGCAAGAGATCTTTGCGAACCCTGGTGATCACAATTTTTTACACTCGATGAACTGTCGTGGCCATAGGGCAAAATTTCAAATTACATTCGACATTAGTAGGGTCGACAAAAGAAAGATAATTAGACAACCCACTTGAACTCAAAAACCAAACCGCCTTTCTGACATTTTAAGATGTTATTCGCTTATTGCCAAGGGCGGCTGACCAACTTTTATGATTCTAAGAACTAAGACATTGTTTTTTTCTTCAAAGTTCAATGAATACTTGGCACGTGGAAACTAACATTTCAGACCCACGCCACACGTGTCAAAACCAATATGGCCCCCACTAAACACGGAGTCTTCACATCACCATTAAATTCTTCCGAAAAAGGGAAACATAAGAAAGAACTGTTGTGCAGACGACAATAACACAAATGATTTTATTTCATTTCCATATACTGACATCCATTGCTTCACATATTACAAAAGAGTACATTGTCATTTCACCGGTACCATTTCTATCTGAGAAGAGGAAACCCTATTTACATTTTCAAGCAAAAACTTAGGTATAAAACAACCAAACCTATATATATATATATAACAAAAACTTTGACCTTATTACTACCATCCAGTCCTTTTTCACATTTTGTCTTATTTTCCACTTTCCTCAATCTTCTATTTTTTGCTGCTTCTATATACAAACAACTAAAGAAAAACTAGGCAAATGCGTACATTGATCAAACTATTTTGTATAAGTTGGGTGGCTAATAAGATGATAAAACTAAAGTGCCAATAAGTAGACACTAGAATTCTATCAATAATCCCCCCATTGGAGCTCGGTGAGGGATTCCCTTTCTTCGCTTGCTGATTCGGTGACTAACAGCAGTTGGAGGGGGTGTTGAGGGGGAGAAGCTTTGCATTTTGTTGTTGTTGCTGCTGCTGAAGTCCCTATTCTTCAGCTTGCCGTGGATGCTGCTGCTGTATGAATCCTCAGAGTCTGATCCCATTGCTAGCCGGTTCTTCCTCTTTTGAAAATTCTTTGATGTTCCAACAATCTATAATAACATCAATATTTTGAAAATATAAATTTTATAAAAATGTGCAAATTCGCAAAAAAATAGGTAATTGAAATTTGAAAGGGGTGTTCATGTGTCACACTTCATAATCAATCTAATTATTGGCGTAACAACTTTCTCGGACTTAAAGAAAATCCAGCATCCAGGACCGGATGAACAGTCGTTAAGGAATAAAAAAAATTAAAGCAATCAAATTAATTAATCAATCAATCATCAAAGGGGTAATTGAAATTTGAAATCGAATTCTCCAGTACTCCACCTTCTGTAAGCTACTTAGTCATTAAGGAATAAAAAAATTAGAGGGGGTAATTAATTCATTATGAAAAGTCAACTCCATTCCAACCAAACAAACAATGTGTTAACTGAACATTATTGTTTTCTTTTCCCACACTTGCTCATTAACCAAACAAGAAAAATGGGACAACATTGAAATTAGTTGTGATTAAGGTTACCTTGCAGCCAAGAGAGCAGAAGCGGAAGGAATCAAGGAGACTGCGGTCGCAAACCTCGCAGGTGTTTGTGACACCCTTGCCAGGCCTAGGCTGAGGCCTCTCATTCAAGAACACAACTCTGGCACTGTTTATAACATAAGTTTGGACTCCAGATATGTCAAGCACCTTCTGAATTTCAGATACCCTTATCACATCATGGTATGAGGACCTTCTTATCTGTTCCATATAATCAAATCAATAAAATCAAGGATGCCCATTAGTTTATAATTAGCTTGATTAGTCAATTTCAAAGAAACAGGGGATTTTGGGATTTTGATTTTTGAACCTGAATAGCACGATGGTCCTTATGGTAGTCCAAGCAGAGAGAGCAGAAAGCGCCATTCATACAATCCAAACAATACATATTGCATTCACTCTTATGAGAATCAGGATGTAACTTGCATTGAACAAAGAAGCTCTCCCTTAGCAATGGCTTCAGCCATGGAGGCCACCTGTTGTCCTCTTCATCGGGGCCCTATGACAAATAATCAAACACATATACATTAGGCCATTGTTGTAAACAAATAAAGAAAAATGCCCAAAGGGGGAAAGAAAAGGAAGAATGTGAAAAAGTTGTTTGCAATTGTAATACCATTATTCTGCGATTCTTGGGCTTGATTTCACGGACAGTGGATTCTTGATTTTCGATCGCCAGCTTGAAGAACTCACAGACTAAATATCTCGTTCAGTTAGAGAAAAAGGATTTAAAGAGAGAGTGATTGATATTATTAGTAGACAAAAGCAGAGGCGGCCGAGACTCTGAGACGATGAAAGAAAAATGTTCGTAAGAGAGAGGAGGGGGGTCGTTCTTATCTTCACACACGAAGTCTACACTCCGAACCTAATGCCAAACCTAAGTGCGTTGGCCGCAAGGAACCCGCCTTCTTCTTTCCTTTTATTTTCCTTTCATTTTGACTGCTATTGCCTCTTTTTTGGTCTTATTATATATATATATATATGAACTTATAATTAAGAATTTATACACAAGTTAAATAATAATAAGTATAAATTTATTATATCATAAAATAAAATGCATTGTATTAAAATTTATATTTTTTATTTTTAACTCATTCTTAATTTTAATATTATTAGATTGTCATATATATATATATATATGAACTTATAAGAATTTATACACAAGTTAAATAATAATAAGTATAAATTTATTATATCATAAAATAAAATGCATTGTATTAAAATTTATATTTTTTTATTTTTAACTCATTCTTAATTTTAATATTATTAGATTGTCATATATATATATATATATATATTCATTTTAATTCTGTCAATCAATTTTATTTTTATTTTTATTTTAATGTTGTTTTATATAATTTACAAATGTTGAAAGTTTGTGCTCCAAATCATTGTCCTTGTCCATGGTTTAATTTTTTTTATTATTATTACAATTATTTATTTAGAATTTTTTTTTGTCTAATAACTTTTATTGACCAACTAGGCTTCATGCTTTAATTGTTTTGATATAGGCAAGGATAAAAATTAATTAATTAGATAGGGATATTTTGGATTAAGTAAAAAGTTAAAATAATTAGCTTAATAATTTAATGACTTAATTATTGAAATTTTTCATGAATTTGAAAAAGAAACCGACTTAATGATTTAACTGATTAAAATTAAGTCAATTGAGTCATTAATAAGTGAAAAAAAAACAGCTACTAAATATATACTGACAATATAATATTATGTCAAAGTTGTGTTATAAAGTTGAAAATTAAAATTTGTATAAACGGTAATTATGTCATTGATTTATCACTTATTAATATTGTAAAATTATCTCATTTATAATATTATTAACAATCAACTATTACTAAATCCATGATAGTGATTGATTAGTTCTATTTCTTTTTCAGATGTAAATTTTGTATCTCTATTTTGTAATTTGTGTGTACGAGCATTCTCATACCATCTAAATATATTATGTTAAAAAAATAGCATGTTCCTGTAATAGCCAAACGCATTTTTATGGTTGACTGTCCAAGGATGTATGAATTATTCTCTGCAATAATTTTTATTTTTTTAGTCTAATTTAAAATTTTGACCCTCCATCTCCCAAGGATTCGAGTTTGACATATAATTCAATTTGGAAGTGCCACAGCTTTTAAAATAATTACTTTTAATTGTACTATAAAAATAACCAGTTGTGAATCAAATCAATTAAACATTTGGTGAAATTTATTTTAAAAAAGTGTTGTGTGTTTTTATTTTATAGTTTTAATATAATTGGCAATAATAATAATTCTTTTAAATTTAATGACTTTATAGAAATAAAATAAAATAAAAAATTAGATTATCAAATTAAACCCAAAAATAAAATAAAAACAAAAAAGTTATATTAATTTTTGTGGAAGCTCATGTATGTCCAAAAAAATTAATATTGTAAAAAATTAGATTATAATTTTGTTAGAAAAATTAATATTTTAATTCCTCAGGAGAGTATTCCACAAAAATTAATATATATTTTTTGTTTTTATTTTATGTTTTGGTATTAAATTTGTAATTTAATTTTTTCTTTTTAATAATGTCTAAAAACAAGAAACATTATTGTAATAGGGTAATATTGTAAAAATAAGTCAAAAGGAACAAAAGGTAAGGACAAGAGTGTCAATAATTTAATCATAAGGATGCTTTGAGATATTTTAAAAAATACATGGACTAAACGAACACTAACCTCAAAATATAAGGACTAAACAAACTTTTACCCTATATGAGAATATACATGGAATTGTATTAAATATAAAATTAATTTTCAACCCCTTCCTTACTTTTCAAAATTTGTTATAGATGAGATGATTTTGCCAAAAATAATTTTAAAAGAAATTTATAAATATTAAAATTGACTTTTAAGTTTAAAAATCACTTTTGAGTCTCTTAAAAATAATTTTAAAAGACCCTAAATTTGTGAGTTATTTTCTATGATACGAGAATAATATTAATCACAAGTAAATTATGCATTCCAATGCTACAGATAAAATATGTTTTAAAATAGGTGATAAGGATTAAGGATTAGGTTAACCTAGGTTAAGTGTTTAACCAAGTAATTGGGTTAGCATTGCATTATTTTAATCAATGATTTTTATAATAAAGTTAATGCCACTAAAAATTTAATAATTAAAAATAACGGGATTGGTCCAGATCAGAACGGCAAGCCATGCTTAGAGATGATCCATAGAGACACTGAATGGACACATTAACGTTATAAATATATGCATTTATAAAAACAATTTTGACAGCGTTGATCATGCAGAATCTTCTATTATAGTATTATTACCAATACATTTATCTTAAAAGTGATTATTATATCCCCAAAACTTACGACAAAATCTTTGAATTGGATTCATCACTCGTGTTTATGATTTGTTTTACAAAATTGCACATATATCTTCTCTTGGATTTCTTGGAAACGATCACTAATTTGATTCTCAAAATTACCTCTTTAACAACTTGTATCTCGCGTAAGAATCACGAGAACAATTACATTGATCCAATTTAAATGGAAATTCACAAAGTATATATCAATAACAAACTAGATATAAAACTAAAATACGTATTTATCTTTTTTATTGAAATTTAATAGTTTTTTCAATTTTTTTTAAAAGGTAGATGAGTGTACAAAACTCAAATCAATTTTGTAACTCCTTATTTTTTTATGATTCAAACTTGAGTGATTAGTCAAATAAAAATACTTAAAAATTACTCTACAAGCCGCAACCAAAATACTTATCTTAAAAGTATTGGCACCTCTTTAGAAAATTCCTAAAACCACTTTGGGTGTCTTAGAACTTTAAGTTTTATTAAATTACATAAAAGAATAATTTCAATTAAATCCACATTTTAAAGATAAATATTTGTTTTATTAAAAGATCTTTTCGCCCACAATTTATTTTTCTTTTCTTGACAACTTTTAATGCCCAAGTCCCAAAAACCCAATTTTCTTTAAACCCTAATTTAAGAGTTCTAAATTCAGGAGAAAATATCATTAAAATAATTATGGAGAAAAATGATCATACAAACGTAGAGAGATGATCATAAAAAAGGTAACTTTTTTTTATCGTTATTAAACAACATAATAATCATGAGGTTTAAATAATAATAAAAATTGAAAGCATGGAGTTAATAAGTTCCATGAATGTTATTTTGCCATTAATGCAGGTGCTAAAGAATTTTATATTGTTTATCAATTTTTTAATGAGATATATAATGAAAAGGGATGTTTTAAATTTTTCAAATGAGATATATAAAGAAAAGGGATCTTAAGAGGTTTTTTGTTCCTACTATTTTTTTTTTTTTGGGTGAAGTATCCTAAAATCATTTAATTCGTCAATTTAGTGAATTTTTTTTTATGACCTGATAAGTTTTATATTAAGTTATGAATTTTAATAAAAATTTTGATAGATTCTAAATAATTTTAGTTGAAATATTATTTCAACTTACTGATATTAAAATCTTGAATTTGCTTCTAAATATTTAGAAGAATTTATGTTAAAACTCAAATATTGTGATCCTTCATATTATTGTATGATAGAATAATTAAGATAGAGTAATAAGTAATTTTATAATCACCATGCAAGAGATGAGTGACACATAGTATTAGATCTTAAGTTAGGACAAAAATGTTGAGATCTCTAGTATTATTATACTTTTAAATAAATTAATAATGCATAAATAAAAACCAATGAAAAAATTAATACCCAAATGTTGACCTTGCCATTTATAAGTATACTAGTTAGTTTTAAAGTTTGACTAATGTTGACCTATACAAAGGGGGGGGGGGGGAGTGGAATCTCAAGAGATACTAACCAGTGAAAAGAAACATATACAATTGGAAAAAAAAAAAAAAAAACTTCCTTCAATAGTACATTCTCTTTGAATGAGAGACCACCGAATGGAAGCTCATTGAGATCTTTATGATTTGGCGTAATGCTCACTAGTTGAGCGTTAACTCTTTAGGTTATTTACTCCTCATCTTCATTATCTTTCTCTTGAAAGACTTCAATCTTAAAGTTAAGAGTATAGGGTAAGTGTGTGTATTAAAAGAAAAGGTGAGAGAGAGTTCAAAGCTGGAGGAGGAAATCTAAAGCTCAGGAGAGGGGTGAGGTTGGTAAGGGGCTGTTAGACTTTTAAATAGGGCAGACTGTGCTTATTTAAACGACATGGACACAAAAGAACTAATACTAAAGTGCAGCAGTGTAACGCTAGAAGAAGAGGAAGAAGACAAAGTTATCTTTAGGTGCAGTATGAAGAAGAAAGGAGATAAGATCGCAACAAGCTGCTTAGAGGGAAAAAATTTTACTATGAGAGGCATTAGTCATGAGGGTATCAAAACAACTATACAACAAGCCTAGCGTCCAATGGGGTTAGTAAAAATAGTTTTCTTCAGAAGAAGATAAGCGAAGTGTGTTAAATGGAGGACCCTGGCATTTTGATAGAGCTCTAAATGCTCTACAAGAACCAAATGACATAGGCAACGTCATGGAGCAACATTTTTCACATGTCTCATTTTTGGTACAACTGAATAACGTGCCTCTGATGTGTATGGATATATGCACAATTCATAAAACTGGATCAAAAATTGGGGAAGTGAATATGTGTGAGTCAGAATCTCTATAGACATTATGAAGCATTTGAAAAAGATATTAAGAATTCAACAAGAAGATGGGAAGGAAATTCCATTTGAGGTAGTCTATGAGAAGTTGCAAGATTTTTGTTTCTGTTATTGCTATATCGAACATCAATACAGAGAACGTGCTATATATAAAGGCTGAACCAAAGTAGAATTGGCATATATGGCTTAGTTACATGCAATTCCATTGGCTGATTGCATGAAACTTTAGAAGAGTAAGGAAAGAGAAAATAGGGATCAACAAAGATCAATAAAAGAACGTGCAAATTCGGAGAGTATAGATCTCGAATGGAGAAAATAGGTCAAGATCAACCCAATATCAAGAAGAAGCACCACAAATAAGGTTAAGACACGTGGAGAAGGTAGTTTAGGAAACATTAATGACTGAGGGGAAAGAATCGAGATGGCATCCAGTTGATAATAGAAAGCAGTGTTGTGCAACTGAAAATGAAGAGGTGTTTAAACAATGGTGTCAAAGGGCGAGAATCATGAATGAAGGTGCAAATGTGGAGGGAAAGAATGTGAGTAAATATTCTTTATGGGCTAAAGACTACTCAAGCCCGAACAGGCTTCATAGTTGCAATGAACTCAGATGAATAGGTGGTTGAAAATGAGTGGTCTTTAGAAAAGCCTAAGTCCAAGTGGAGGTGGTGGAAAACCTAACCCCAAAACTTTCACAAAAAAGTAAGCACCAAAGTGGTATCGGATACTTCCAAGCAAGCCAGTTGTGAAACAAAAACAACAAGCCTAAACAGGAAAATAAAGATAGTAAACCCAAGTGAGAGTATCTGAAATCTAATGTTATGTAATTCCTTGGCAGCTAAGCTCAAACTAAGTTGGGATACAACATCTATGGAGGTACTAGAGGTGCTAGATTCAGTAGTGAAGGAGATAT
Source organism: Citrus mangshanensis (assembly GCA_030449895.1). NCBI lineage: Eukaryota > Viridiplantae > Streptophyta > Magnoliopsida > Sapindales > Rutaceae > Citrus > Citrus mangshanensis. The sequence goes on from JASUUJ010000043.1 coordinate 2,201,354, forward strand.
CGGTGGAGGCTGGTGTTTAACCCCATTGACAACCATGAAAACTATAAGTTAGAACGTCTGAGGTTTAGGGAACACTGGACGTTCCTAGATCTAAAACACATTCTCCGAGAGCACAAGCCTTAGATTCTTTTTTTATGTGAAATGAAGATGAAGCCTGTTAGTAGAAGTGGTACAGGGGTGGCATCGCAATGTTATGGAGTAGTGAGGTGGATGTGAATATCACTTCTTACAGTAATCATCATATAGATGCTGTGATTAATAGAGTGATTGGAAATAATTAGAGATGCACTAGAATATATGGACATTGTTAAGGAGGCTCCCATGTCTTTTTTTGCCCCATAGTTGTGCTTTGGTGATTTTAATGAAAATTTGAATTTAAATGAAAAAATTAGCGGCAAAGATAGAAACTGAAGTCTGGTGGCTTAGGGAGGTTGTAAACGACTGTGATTTAGTGGATTTAAGATTAAGGGTTATCCTTTTACTTGGTCCAATATAAGAATACATGGTGCTCTAACCGTAGCCCCATTATGTTAGATATGCATGTGAAGAATAACTTTGTGAGGTATAAAAAGATATCTTGCTTAAGAATTCATTATGAGAATAAGTGGGGCCTATATGAAAAGTATAGATGCATAGTAAAAAGGAATGAATAAAATATGGTAGTTGGAGTGCGAGGGATCCTGTTAAAATCTTTAAAAAGACAGTCAACAATTCAATGGCCCAATTGCAAATATGGAGTAAGAAGGAATTTGATGGCAGAAAAGAAAAGTTGAAACTTTTGAAGAACAAGCTCTCATAAATGAAGTACAACTTTGAACAGTATAAAAAAGTGATTGAGATTAAAAGCACAGAGGAGTAAATTGAAAGAATGCTGCTTGATAAGGAAGTGTACTGGAAGCAAAGATCTCGAGTAGACTGGCTAAAGGAAGGCAATAAGAACATGGAGTTTTTCCACTTAAAGGCTTTGTCAAGATAAAGGAAGAATCGAATTTAAGGAGTCACGAACTAAAAAGATGTTTGGCCTGAAGATAAAGAAGAGATTGACAAGGAGTTTGGTGAATACTTTGAAATCTTATTAAAAAATTAGCTCAATAGATATGCAAATTAAGATAGCAATTGCAGGCTTTGTGCCAAAGGTGAATTCATATATTAATGATCATCTAGAGCTACCGTTCATAGAAGAGGAAGTCCCAACATCTCTTTCTCAAATGTGCCTAACTAAAGCCCCCAGTCTGATAGACTTCCAGTATCTTTTTTCAAAAGCATTGGGATTCGATAAAGTAGTGTGTTGTTTTTACCTGCCTCTATATCCTGAATGACAAAGGTACAATTGCTCTACTCAATCACACTTACATTGTTTTAATCTTGAAAATTCATAAACCTGAGAGAGTTTTAGATTTTAGACTAATAAACTTGGGTAATGTCATCTACAGAATTGTAGGCAAAACAATTGCAAATAGGCTAAAAAATATCTTGTACCAAGTCATATCTCCAACTCAAAGTGCATTAATCCCTAATAGACTGATTTTTGATAATACCATTAGTGGCTATGAATGTTTGCATAAAATTAGACGTAGCAAAGAAAAATACATGGGCTGATGGCATTAAAATTATATATTAGCAAGGCTTATGATAGAATCAAGTGGAGCTTTTGGAAACACACAATGTTAAAGCTAGGTTTCTGCAGCAACTTGATGGATTTGATTATGAATTCAGTTATTGGGATGATTTAACCTCAAAGAGAGCTCAATCAAGGATGTCCTTTATCTCTTTACCTTTTCATAATATGTGTATAAGCATTTTCCAACCTTCTGTGCAGGTAGAGTAGCAAAAGCTTATTTATGGGCTTTATTTTGGCAAAGATGGAACAATTTCCTATTTGTTATTTGCTGATGATAGCTTAATCTTCACCAGAGAAGTGATGGAGGATTATAAACACTTAAAGGCTATTTTTAAGTGTTATGGTAAAGCATCCAGGCAGATTTTCAACTTTGAAAAATCATCTATGTTATTCAGTGGTAGCACAAAAAATGATCAAGTTACAACTATAAAGGACATCTTCTAGTTGAATTTGGTCGAGATGTCTCTCGACATGAAAAGTACCTAGGCCTATTATCAATGATAAGGAGAAAGATGGGGAGTTTCTTCAATGAAGTAAAGCTCAAAGTTTTGAATAAAATATTAAGCTGCCAACACAAAATTTTCTCAAGTGGGGTAAAGAGGTGCTTATCAAAGCAGTAGCACGAGCTATCCCAGCATATGCTATAAGTGTGTCCAAGATTCCTAGAAAGTTGTGTGAGGACATTCAAAAATCGGTAGCTAGATTCTAGTGGGGAACAAAACAAGAGAAGAAGTATTCATTGTGTGAGATGGTAAAGGATGAGTCAAGCAAAAGCAAGGGGTGGAATGAGATTCAAAGACTTTTCAAGCTTCAACTAAGATCTTGTAGCTAAGTAAGGTGTGCGCATCATGTAGTTTCCAAATTCACTGGTGGTAAGAGTATTGAAAGTTAGATACTTCAAACAACTTCAAACATTCATGGTTTATGGATGAAGAAATTGGATCCAAACCATTTTTCATTTTGAGGAGTGTTTTGTGGGGAAGGCAAGTGATTTAAAAAAGGTCCAGGTGAAGAATTCAGAATGGAAAAATGTATATAATAGACCAAGACCTTCAACATTTAAGCCAATTTCAGCTTGAACAATAGGGATCAATATGGAAGTTGCAGAATTACTTGATGAAGACCAACATTGGAAGGAAGATTTGATCTACAAACACTCTGGATTAGAAGATGTAGAAGCTATTATGCAAATTCCACTCTCAAGAAGACCAAATGAGGATCAATTGATGTGGCACTATGATAAAAGAGGGCAATACTCAGTTAAAAGTGGATACCAAGTGGCTATGAAGATAAAGTTCCTAGATTATCCAAGTTGTTCTGCTTATAAACAAAACCAATGGAGTATTGTTGGAAGCTTGCCTTACCAAAGAAGGTGAAAATATTTTTATGGAGAGCTGTACAAGACTTACTTCCCACTGTTGAAAACTTATAGAAGAAAAGAGTTTTCAAAGAGCCTATATGCTAAATCTGATGCTATAATATGGAGTACATAGCTCATACTTTGTTAGAGTGCAAAATGGCAAGGAAAGTTCAGAAAAATTTTCAATTGACAGCTGAATTTCAAGAGGAGTACTTTCATGACATAGCTCAATTGCTGTAAATCTTACCTCAACAGCAAACTAAAGTGATGGGGAGTTAGTAGCAACTTTATTATAGGTAATTTGGAATGTAAGAAACAAATAATTGTTCGAGAGGAAAAAAAGGAAACCCAACCAGGTTAGTAGCAAGTATAGAGTTAGTTGTGGAGGCTTTTAAAAAATTAGCCAACCTTGGGCAATTTATCCTGAAAGCAAAGAAGTTAAGAAGCAAAAACAGTGGTGCCCCTCTCCAAATGGCTGGATGAAAGTTAATGTGGATGCTGTTGTGGATGCTAGAAAGCAAATTGTAGCTGGTGGAACCTTTGTGATTATAGAATTTGATTCCCAATAGATAGTAGACTTAGTTAAAAAAAAAAGGAAAAGTTGCATCTCTAAAAATTTTCGGGTGATCTCTAAAATTCTAGAAAACAAAAAGAATAATTAGAATTTTAAAGCTAAGCATACTCCTAGGTTATGTAATGGAATTTCCCAATCATTAGATAAGTTAGCATTGCAAAAAACTAAAGTTGTCATATGGTTGAGTGAATTTCCAATAGATATTATGTATTTACTACTAGTGAAAGGCATACTTTCTGATTAAAAAAAAAACTTGTGAAAAGAAAAAAAAAGGCTAGAAGTAAGTTATCTTGGGGGTTTGGTACCCAAGGTGTTGTTCTGTAGTGGAGTAATGGTTGAATTAGAGGGACAAATATCAAATGGTTAGAAATAATAAATGTTGCTTTATATTGCTCTGATACCAGAGGGTAGTTGTACGTGGCGTTGTTACACAAGATCTATAACAGAACAAAGTCTGTCCTTAGGGCCAATAGCCCACAAGTTCTGGTTTCCAGCCGATATATACTTATCCATCAAATACCAAATCCGAAAATCATATGTGAAAATAGTTTTTCACTATACCACCCAAAAACACGGCACTCTTAGCCTTCAAAGAGGGTGAACGTTGTGAGAAAACAATTTTATTTTACAAAAATCAGTTTTGGAGGATAAAACAGGACGTTTCTATTGCACATGATCCTTAGGCTTAAGGCAAGTGCAGAGCATTCTCAGTTTAGAAAATTAGAGGTGAGCGTATCATTATTAACCCAAATAACTTCTTTGATTCCTAGAAGAGAGAAAAGGTTTCAGGGAAACATGATGTAAAGAAAACTTAAATTTTATTTGATTAGCTCTTGCCTTACAAGGGGATAGAGAGATCCTTATATAGAGATCTCGAGGAAGGAGAGATAAGGTGGGACCCTTATCTTTTGTAAAAGCATAATTATTAAAGCACACCACGCCAAACTAGAAAAAGAAAAAGCATAAGACACACTTTAGACAAGACAGGACCCTTGTCTAATTATTAAAGCAAACTTTAAAAAAGCAAAAGCTAAAGATTCCCATGCGTGTCTGTAATCATGGAGTGAATGGGTAGTGTGATGGAGACACATCACTGGTTTCTTTTTCATACTGGCGCTTGGCACGACGGATTTGTCATTGGTCAAGATAAGCTTCAACTTACAGATAAGCTTCTTCATGTCTTTTGGGGTGATGTAGTAGGAGATGGGTGGATTTTCAGTATGAAGGAGAGACTGAAAATCTTCCCATGGATCCTGAGCGTCTTGGAATAAGACATTAGTGTAATCAGGACATTGTTCCACGACAAGGATTCCTTGAGGACTTGAACTGGAACCTGGAGTACAAGTTTGTGTCTTTGGGACAATTTCCAAGGTGTGTGATGGTCCAACAGAGGTGTGGTGGATGTTTGTGGCAGGTGACTGAACATTGTTGAGTTCCATGAGGTATGACTTGAGAACAGAGGTAACAGATGTATAATGGATGAGGGTATAAGGATGGGGATAAGTTTTCCATTCATAGGCCATATCTTGTGTCCAGAAGTCTCTTGTTTCTGGGTGCTGAAAGTAAGGTCTATGAATGATGAAGACTATAGTGAACATGTTGGCTTCTTGTTCTGGCATCTTGTCTAATCCGTGAAAAGTACACAGATTTTTGAGTTGTTTTCGCCACCACGTGAGTGGTGAATACCATTCAAGGAGAGTCCATAGAAGGTCTGGAGAGAATTCAGGAGTGGTGAGGTGGCGGAGGACTGGTTGGACAGGGAAGACTAGTTTGGTAGCATATAGGGTAGTGAGGCACCACATGTACCATAACTCATCTTCGCAGATGGTTAAGGAAGAGAGGGTAAGACCTGTGAGAAACAGATTTTCCATACAGAAGGAAGAAAAACGATCAGGCTTTTTGCTCTGAACATTAAAGAAATACCGGTAAAGGAATTTCTTTGCAAAGTCTTGGATCTGGTAGGCTGAATGAAAAGGAATGTTCATGGGGAAAGTTCTCTGGTTAAGAACTTTGAAAGGAAGTTGACGATTCATGGCTATAACTGGGATGATGTGAATGGAGGAAATAAGTGAGGGTTTATTTATAGCCGGACGTGTAAGGAAATCTGGGATGAGGTTCTGTTTGCCTTTTATGTGTTCGATAGTAAAATCATATTTAGCAAACTAGATTTTGAGGCTGAGCAACTGTTTGTTCGGGAGCAACTTATTTTTGAAGTCGAAGATTCGAGGAAAAGAAGAGTTGTCCATGTTGATAAGGAATTTATAGCTGATTAGATGAAATTCAAACTTTTTGATTCCATACTTGACCGCCAAAATATCTTTGTAGATCACATGGTAATTCTTTTCAGAGTCCTTGAATTGTCCGCTTGCATGGGCACATAAGTGACGTACACCATTTATCTCTTCAAGAAAGATGGCACTCCAGTAATCATCACTGACATCGGTTTGTAGAATGCGTTGTCCAGCTGTGGGAATTCGAAGAGGAGGAGGTGACTGGGCTATCACCTTTAGTTGCTTGACAGCTTCTGTCTGTTTTGGTCCCCATGGAGGGCATTGTTTTTTTAGCATGCGAGATAGCTGGCTTGTGTGGATTGCAACTTTAGGGATGAAATTACGGATATAATTAACAATCCCAAGGAATTGTTGGATTTGCTTTTTGTTGAGATGTGTGTCCGGGAACTTTAATAATTCAGTTGCAATGTGTGGACCAGGTTGATAATGGCCATCTTTAAGGACCATGCCAAGAAAGTCAATTGATTCCTTTGCTATGCTGCTTTTCTTTTCAAAAAGCATGATTCCGTGTTCCTACACAATATGAAAGAAATCCAAAAGGAGCTTCTGGTGGCTCTCAAAGCATGATGAAGGATAGGACTGAAGATTTTTGTCATGGCTTTTTGAAATAATGAAGGAGCAACCTTAAGACCAAAAGGCATAAAAGTCCACTGATAATGGGCATCAAGGATGCAGAAGGCAGTTTTGTGACGGTCAATTGGTAAAATACCAATTTGCCAAAAACCAGCTTTTAAATCAAACTTAGAGAAGATACAAGCCCCTTGAAGATGGACAAATAGGGTCTGGATTTTTGGAAGGGGAAACTTATCATCTTTAAGGAAAGAATTAAGTGGCTAGTAATCAATAACTAACCTCTTTTTACCACGAACTAGTTCAGACCTTTTTTCAACATAGAAGGCTTGACAAGCCCAATATGAATCAGTAGGTTCAATAAGACCTTGCTGAAGCAACTGAGAACATTCTTGCTTAGCAAGTAGGAGGTCAGAAGGAGACATACCCGGGTGTGATGCTTTGGTGGGGTTTATGTTAAGCTTGAAAGGAAGGTGAATGAAGAATTGTCCATTTTTCTAAAGCAGTGAAGGATGGTGGAACTGTGAATGGTTTTCTGGACAAAATTCTAAGAACTTCTATATGGAATATAACTGTATGGAGATGGTGTTTCGGAAAGTGCATACAAGCGTAATGTATTTGTATACGGCAAGAACATTTGCTTGTAGCGAACTCCAGAACTGGTAAGGGATAGGTTTTTAACCAAATGAAGAATGTCAAAACCTATAAGTAAATCTTTATCTCGGAGTTTGGATGTTACAATCTTTTTCCAAATTATGCAAATCAGAAAGAACTGAATACTAATGGGTTTTTTGGTAATCAAAGTGGTTTCAAAAGTTTCTCCATTAATTGCTCAGAAAAGTTTTGAGTGTTTTTCCCAACAATCAGAGGGAAGGACAGAAGGATCAATCATACTGGTATCTGTACCAGTGTCAATAAACCCGATAACAGGAACAGGTTTATGGAATTTGGAAGGAATGATTGACATTTTTAGAGAAGGTCTAGGAGTGGCTAAAACATGGTTGACAGTTTGAACTACAGAAATGACTGAAATATCATCAGAATTAGAAGATTCTGCGATAATGAAAGCAGTCTGATCATCTTATTCTGACTGTTCTGAAAAATTTGATTCGACATCTTCATTCTCAGATAACAGGGAAGAATGTTGAAGATGTTGTATGAGACGAACAGCTTTGGCCGACTTATGAGGACAATTTTGAGCAAAGTGACCGCGTTTCTTGCAGATGAAACAACGGTTGTGCTTTTTCTTTTTGTACTGGGAAGCATCTTTTTTTCTGAAATATCAGAGAGGTTTTTTGGAGGATGATTTTTTATGGAAGTGTTTCTGCAAATGTCTTTTCTTCTTGGTCGGACAAACACACTTCTTTTCATCCTTACACTCGATCTTGAGATAGAGTTTTTTACAAGCTTCAGAAAAGGATTTTTTGTCTTCCATGAGATCTTTGAAAAATTCTTTTTACTCACAAATCTTGTCGAGACATAACATTGCCATTTGGAAAATATTTCCCAGTGAGATATCAGCTATGCTGAGATTAGTGGCTGTGAGTTTTCTTTGAAGATCAGGTTGTAACTTAGAAGGAAGAGAGGCTATGAAGACATGTTTGAGTGAAGGTTCTTTGAACCCATTCGGCTTGTAAAAAAGAATACTTATTCTTTTGTAATGAGATTCCAAAAGATGTCTTTTGAGCGATCAGCACTTCATCTGATGATACTCTTTTCTGTCTGCATCAGTGGAAGCAGTTTTTTCACCGATGAATTTTTCATGGATGATATTAAGTGATGTGCCAATTGGAGATTGCATGAATTGGAGCTGATGGTATTCTCCCAAGCTTTCTAACCAATCACATAAAGAACTCATTGATCGGGCCATGAATTCACGGAGAACAGCTTGAGGTTGAGCATTAGGTTTGGTTCCTTGGAGATCAATCTATGTAGCAAATTCTTGAAGTCGATCAGGCTATTTATGACAGGGAATGTCATCAAATGTAAGCCAAGATGCTGAAGATGGTTTTATTGAGTGATCAGGAACTGGTGGAGGCATTGATGGCTCTGGTTCTATTGGAGATGCTTTATTTTCAGCATCAGAAGAACTGCAGAAGAACTGTCTTCAACAATAGGTGTGGCAGTTGAAGTGCTTAGATCTTCAGTTTTGGTGGCCATTAATATGCTTGTAATGTCAGCATATTCGGATTCAGTGTCAGTGGAGGTACCGACTGAGTTTGTGGATAAGGAAGAGGAAGATGGGTTGGACTCTGATGGGTTTGACTCATAGACTGTTTCTGGCTCAGAGGAGTCAGAAGATGTGTTGTCGTTGATCAAGATAAACTTCAGCTTGCAGATAGGCTTCTTCATCAGCATTAGTCATGTCTTTTGGGGCTGATGTAGTAGGAGGGTCTGGGTTTGTGATAGTGTAATGGGGATTTTCAGTATGGAGGAGAGACTGAAAATCTTCCCATGGATCCTGAGCGTCTTGGAATAAGACGTTAGTGTAATCAGGATGTTGTTCCACGACAAGGATTCCTTGAGGACTTGAACTGGAACCTAGAGTACAAGTTTGTGTCTTTAGGACAATTTCCAAGGTGTGTGATGGTCCTACAGAGGTGTGGTGGATGTTTGTGGTAGGTGGCTGATCATTATTGAGTTCCATGAGGTATGACTTGAGAACAGAGGTAACAGATGTATCATGGATGAGGGTATAAGGATGGGGATAAGTTTTCCATTCATAGGTCATATCTTGTGTCCAGAAGTCTCTTATTTCTGGGTGCTGGAAGTAAGGTCTATGAACGATGAAGACTGTAGTGAACATGTTGGCTTCTTGTTCTAGCATCTTGACTAATCCGTGAAAAGTACACAAATTTTTGAGTTGTTTTCGCCACCACGCGAGTGGTGAATACCATTCAAGGAGAGTCCATAGAAGGTCTGGAAAGAATTTAGGAGTGGTGAGGTGGCGGAGGACTGGTTGGACAGGGAAGACCAGTTTGGTAGCATACAAAGTAGTGAGGCACCACATGTACCATAACTCATCTTTGCAGATGGTTAAGGAAGAGAGGGTAAGACCTGTGAGAAACAGATTTTCCATACAGGCGGAAGGAAAACAATCAGGCTTTTTGCTTTGAACATTGAAGAAATACCGGTAAAGGAATTTCTTTGCAAAGTCTTAGATCTGGTAGGCTGAATGAAAAGGAATGTTAATGGGGAAAGTCCTTTGGTATCAGAGCCACACTCAACGCAGCGGTGGTATCATTAGTAATGTCAAATAAAATTACTTGATCTCCTAGAAGAAGATTCCCAAACATGGAAGCAACTTCATCTTCAATTTTAACTCCTTTATCATCTTCCTCTCATATTTCTCTTTCCTCTGCTCTTTCTCTTCCAAAATGATGTTCCAAACACAACCTCCAAAATTGAGAACCTTGTTGAATATTCCTATATCCCTGAGTCTGCCCAAATCAATGAATCTCAGTTTCCCATCATGAGCTGATGAGAACCATCAAGGGACCATTAAAACTTCAAGTGATCCTTTGCACATTCATGGAGGCCCAATTACAAGAGCAAGAGCCAAAAAGATGCAAGCTGCTTTAAATGGATTAATTGAGAAAATATGGATTGAAAATGCAATTCAAGATGCAAGACATCATGAATTGGGCTTGAAGAGAAGACAAGGCATTGTGGGGATTATTCAAGTCATTGGGCAGCCAAATACACAAGTTGTATCAAATGCAGAAAGGTCAAATTCGGAATAAAAACTGTATTGATTGAGCCAGAATTAAAGTGCAAGCTATATACCGTTGGAAAGATAATTAAGTTAGCTTTCCAATAAATTTTACAGAGCTGGATTTGGAGTTCTCTAGAAGGAGTTATGACCAATTCTTTACAGCTTGTTCAGACTTGGGATTTTCAACGAATCCTTTGTTTTTCAACTTATTTGTTTGTTTTGTTTCAAGCTTGTCAATGTGTAAGGTAAGTCTACCACCAATGATGGTGGGCTAACATTAAGTTTGTCAATGATAGCATTAATTATAGTAGGCTAGCATTAAGTTTGTCAAAGATAGCATTGATCATGGTGGGTTGGTGAAGACTTTTGAAACATCTTTTGACAAACCTACTTGGAGGGTTGTTCCAATGTTTCCATTTGTATTTTTAGGATCTTGGGTTTCTTTTAGCCTATTTAAATTCAGCAACCTTGGTATGTAAGGAGATTAGAGATTAATGTTATTTGAATTTGAAAGATTATTCTTTCTTTGGTTCTTTTGAGAACTAGTGAACTTATCAAGAATTTGCATTCTTGTGGCGTTCCAAATTTAGACTTATCACTCACCTTCTCATCTATTTCTTGAGTGTGGCGTCAATACCATTCTCTATACCTTTGGTTCATGTTTTCTTAAGCATTGGGTCAAGGTTTTGTTTGTCTTAAATCTGTTTAGAACTTTCTTGGGAAGTTGAAACTATAAATTAAGTGTGGGATTGAAAGTTTCATTGTGGGATTCGTATCATGAGCCCTTACAATCTCCACAGACAAAAAACTTCTTTCACCAGAAGTATCCGCACCATGATCTCCACCAAAAGACCACTACCCAGAGAATATATTTAGTCTTATAGACTAGATCAGTGTGCTTTGCAAGCCTCTCAGAGTGAGCAGTATGTCACTTTAGAAATACCTCGAGATCTCGTAGCAAACTGGAAACGAGAGGGGTATACGCATCTTCATCTTGGCGGTGTTAGATTGATTATGACCCTCCATGGTAGGAAAGGCTTACCTGTTACAGCCAGAATTGCTCTCTTAGACACCAGGTTCAAACAGTACAAACATGCTGTTGTAAGAACCGTCCTGACCACACTCCATGCTGGCAGTGTCCTATTAACCTTTTACCCAAATTTCAACCTCTCTCTTGAGGATCCCAACCTTCCCACGACCCTTAAGGTCCAAATCCAGCTCCAAGGAGCAAAACAAACACCCACATCAAAGATAGCAACTCTTCACCACCAAATAGTGTATCGATTACAGAATCATGCACTCGATCTTCCCACACCACACACTACATCCGATGCCTTAATGATACTAGCAGACACAGACACAATTCCAACTATCATCCAAATTCCCAGACAAATCCAGAAACAAGAATTGCTCAAACTTATGCCTCTTGAATGGTTAACCAACTATGAGCATTTCCACCAAAACTCTGAACCAGTTCAAACAACAGAAGCCACGTTTGAAAGACGACAAAATGGTCAAGTCAAACTATCTTTTCAGACACTTCACAGCTTTCTTATACTGCTATGATTATAGCAGTTCAAACTGGTCAAGAAAAGAAACTTCCTATTCATGGTTTCTCATCAGAAGGGTATTCAGTGTATCCTGACAAAATCAATGGTCATTTTCTATGGGATGTTCCTGAAGCCCATATGTGCAATCCAGATTGTCCTTGCTTGGACGACACGGATGTTGATGATGAACTGGAAGTTATGAGGAGAAAGAAAAAGAAAAAGAAAAAACCTTCTCATCCAAAAACATCTTGTAATTCCTTTCCTCCACAACCTCCACTAGATCCCAAACCTCTTATTCACCAGATAAGATCATGCCTAATGTTTTCAAGCCAATCCTATGAGGAATCATTTCCTTCGCTTGAAAAATAGACAGACACACAATCTAGAGTTATCCCAAAACCTTTTGTCCAATCCGCTATTACGGCCTCTGGGCAACCTGAAGAACCAAAACAGTATGAAGCTGTTTTAAATTGGCAAACCAAAAATGCTAATGCTCAGAATCAAACTCTTCAACAACTCAGAAAGAAAATTGATCAAGTTGCCAGTCAAGTCTCACAGACAGAAACTAAAGTTGATTCAATCAGCAATCGTCTTGATCAGATGTACATACATCTACAAGATCGTATCTCTAAGCTAGACACCGATCTCCGACGAATAATCAACAACCACATCTGGGGTCCAGAGTTTAATAAAAAAGAAGTATAAAAATTATTTTATAGACTGAGAATAATTATTAAGTAAATGTTAGATAACAGAGCAATTAAATATTTAAATGGGTTAAAGTAGTATAAAATGAAAAAAAAAAAGCTAAAGAGTTGCATGTTTAAGGTTACATTTTCTATGATTAATACTACAATTATATGAGCAATTAAACAGTTATGAACTATTAAGCAATTAAAGCATGATATACGTCACTAAAAAATAGTGATGGCAACCCAAACCCGATTTAGAAGCAATCTTCAAACCCATTTCATATCTGATTTATGCCATTCCTACTAAAAAGTCTTTTTTCCGATTAATTTATATTTATCCTAAAAGATTCTATTTTGAAACTCCTTTTTGTAGCGAAATATTTTCGTCGTGCTTTGTGATTTTCTTTTTCCGATGCTATAAAATTTAATTTCAATCATTGTTCCTCGACGAAAGGATTCCTTGCTAAAAATGCCTTTTGCGACAAATGATATTTCATTGCTAAAGAAAAGCTATAAAATTCTTTAGAGATGAAAAAAAATTTGATCGCTAAAGGTTTGGCACCAGTATTTTTTTTTATCGCTAAATTTTTTTTGGCAATGGAAAAAGTTTTGGTTCAATATGTATTCTTTAGCGACTAACTGTTCATTGCCGTAAATGAGAATTAAATATTTTTTTCTATTTTGAATTTTGCAACGAAACCTTATTTTTCTTGTTAAAAGGCACTTATTGCAATAAATTTTTTTGGTCACTAAAAATTTTGTTGCTAAAGACCGATATTATTATTTCATATAAATAAAAATATATTATTTCATATTACTTCCCTCCTTAGATTATGAAAGAAGCATATTTTATAATAGAAACAAAGATTTTATCTTTGAATGTTTAAATTGGCACTAAACTACTATTTTACATGTATTGTAAGAATACCTAAATGTTTGAGTTGGAGGCTGTAAAAGTTGTCCAATTTTTCCATCCCATGATCTTTTATCGGTTAGCTTCATTCTCAATCCATATGTTATGATTGTTGTGTTGGATGCACTTGCAAGCATAAGCACATGGAAGTATATATAACTCCCACATTCTATAACTGCATGTCATTTTTTTGTGTTTGATTTATTGAATAGTGCCTGATACTTTCATTGTTGGCCAGGTTGACTCTAATACAACTAATCCCTCACCCTCTATCGAAAATCACTGAATTATGGCTAGTACATTCAATGGTAATTTTTGGCCAAATCAGTCCCACCCAGATTCTTTCATTAAAAACCTTCTCTATTTCCTTGGTATTCCAGCAAGATTTATATCTTTCCCATAAATTCCATGAAACACCTTTTGTTGGAGCAATAAATCCTTTGGTGAAAGCCATCACCTATAATTCAGGAACATTTATGTTGTATCATGAAGAATCAATTATTAAATATACAGAAGCGTTCTTGAATCCATTATACTTAATTATTCTCTAGAGTCATATGTTTTGTCTTCCAGATCAACAAATTCTCCTATAGAATTTCTTTAAACATCTCTTTGCACACCCTTTAATGATGAGATGTTGGTAGAGAATAGAATGATAAATATGACCTGTGGACCATAACTACTTATATAGATAACTTTTTCCTATTATCATTAGGTATTGTTACCCTTAAGTCTCTAAACATCAAAGGCTCAAATCCTATTAGATACATTAAAACCCAAATTATCGAAAACCTTAGTAGACACTTTTAATTGGTATCAGAGCCACACTTCTTGCTGAGGTGGTATCATTAGTAATTTGAATAATCTTATTTGATCTCCTAGAAGAAGACCTCCTCAACCATGGAAACAAATACAACATCAACTTCATTTCCTTCATCATCTTCATCCCATATCTCTCTTTCTTCTACTCTATCTCCTCCCAAATCATGTTCTAAGCACATAGCCTCCAAAATTGAGAATCTTGTTGAATATTCCCATATTCCAGAATCTGCTCAAATCAATGAGTCCCATTTTCCTATCATGAGTCCTTACAATCTCTATAGACAGAAAACTTCTTTCACTAGAGTATCCGAACTCTGATTTCCACTAAAAGACCAATCCCAAAAGAATACATCCAGTCATCTAGATCAGTGTGCTTTACCCTCTCAAAGTGAACAATAGGTCACTATGGAAATACCCTCGGATCTCGTCGCCAACTGGAAACGAGAAGGGTACATGCACCTCCATCTTGGAGGTGTACGATTAATTCTCACTCTTCATGGCAGAAAAGGCTTACCTGTCACAGCTAGAATTTCTCCTAGACACTAGGTTCAAACAGTACCAACACACTGTTGTAGGAACCGTACTGACAACTCTCCATGCTGGCAGTGTCTTATTAACCTTTTACCCAAATTTCAACCTCTCTCTTGAAGACCCTAATCTTCCAACAACTCTTAAGGTCCAGATCCTTGTCATGGAACAATGTGGCGTTGTTACACTAGATCTATAATAGAACGAAATCTGTTCTTAGGGCTAGTAGCCCGCAAGTTCTGGTTTCCAGCCGATATACACTTATCCATTTAATACCAAATCCAAAATCATAGTTGAAAATAGTTTTTCACGATACCACCCGAAAACTCGGCACTCAGGGCCTTCAAAGAGGGTGAACGTTGTGAGGAAATACTGTCATTTTTTAAAATCAATTTTGGAGGATAAAAACAGGACCTTTCTGATGCACAGGATCCTTAGGCTTAAGGCAAGTGCAGAGCATACTCAGTTTAGAAAATTTGGAGGTGAGCGTATCATTATTAATCTAAATAATTGCTTGGATTCGTGGAAGAAAGAGAGAGGTTTAGGGAAACATAATGTATAGAACTGGATTTTTTATTTCTTGATGAGTGCCCCTCAACTGAAGCTAAAGGTGCTATTTATAGAAAATCATTGAGAACAGGACCTCTCGAATGATTCTAAAGCAAAGCACACCAATAAAGACATTTACAAAAGTAAAGCACGCCGACAAGGACTTTAACGAAAGTAAAGCATACTGACAAGGACCTTAACAAAAGACAAATGGGAGTCACATCGATATGTGTATCAAAAGCTTGTTCATAAGTTGTTATCATGGAGTGGATGGATAACGAGATGGTGACACGTCTCCTGTGTCTTTTTCATATTGTCGTTTGTGCCGACGGATTTGTCGTTGGTCGAGGTATACTTTAGTTTGCTGGTATTTTGCTTCATCAGCTTCAGTCATGTGCTCAAACAAGAGAAAGAAATAAACTCAAAACATTCATAGATATTCACAATATGTTCCCTATGGTAACCGGTTTCATGAATTATGGTCAACAAACAATACGAGCTGCAAGGTACATTGGTCAAAGTTTCATGATTACTTTATCCCAAGTAAATCGTTTACCTGTAACTATTCAAATTAATCAAAGGTCCAACTCATCACCACGTCTGTATTGTAAATAGGCAGTTACGAATAATCCATCCCCCCTCCCTTGGATTAGTACTAGAACGTATCCCTCAAAAGTTCGGCGTGAAATTTGAATGAGATAAATTCTTTCAAATTCAAACTAGTAATTTAAGTTAGCCAAACTAGAAACCAGAAAAGAAGATACTTTGAGTCTGGAGTGGTGACAGTATAATGAGGATTTTCAGTATAGAGAAGGGACTGAAAGTCTTACCATAGATCCTGAGTATCTTGGAATAAGACATTGGTGTAGTCAGGATGTTGTTCCATGACAAGGATACCTTGAGGGCTTGAACTTGAACCTGGAGTACGGCCTTGTGTTTTGGGAATAATTTCAAGAGTGTGTGATGGTCCAATAGAGGTGTGGTGAATGTCTGTGGCCAGGGAAGGAACATTGTTTAGTTCCATAAGCTAGGCTTTGAGAACATAAGTAACAGATGTGTCATGAATGAGGGTATATGGATGAGGATAAGTTCTCCATTCGTATGCCATGTCTTGTGTCCAGTAGTCCCACGTTTCTGGGTGCTGGAAGCAAGGCCTGTGGACAATGAAGACTGTAGTCCACATGTTAGCTTCTTGTTCTGGCATTTTATCTAATCCATGAAAAGTAATCAACTGCTGGAGTTGTTTACGCCACCAAGTGAGTGGGGAATACCATTCAAGGAGAGTCCATAGGAGGCCTGGTGAGAACTCAGGAGTGGTAAGGTGAGTTAAGACTGGTTTGATGGGAAGAACCAACTTTGTAGCATACAAGGCGATGAGACACCACATGTACCAAAGTTCATCTTCACAAATAGAGAGAGCAAAGATTAGGAAAACGGTCGGGTTTTTTTGGTTTGAACATTAAAGAAGAACCTGTAAAGGAATTTCTTTGCAAAATCCTACAGCTGGTAAGCCGATTGGAAATAGATGTTCATGGGAAAGTTTCTCTGGTTGAGAGCTTTGAAAGGAAGTTGGCGATTCATAGCTATGACTGGAATGGTTTGGATTGAGGAAATGAGTGAGGGTTTATTTATAGCTGGACGTGTGAGGAAGTCTGGAATAAGGGTTTGGTTGCCTTTAATGTGTTGAACAGTGAAGTCATACTTAGCAAACCAGGTTTTGAGATTGAGCAGTTGCTTGTCAGGGAGCAACTTGTTTTTGAAGTCAAAGATTCTGGAAAAAGAAGAATTATCCATGTTGATAAGAAATATGTGGCTGATTAGATGAAATTTGAATTTTTTAATTCCATACTTGACTGCCAATATTTCTTTGTAGATCACATGGTAGTTCTTTTCAGAGTCTTTGAATTGTCCGCTTGCATATACATAGAAATGACGCACGCCATTGATTTCTTCGAGAAGAATAGCACTCCAGTAATCATCACTGGCATCAGTCTGGAGGATGTGGTGTCCATTTGTGAGAATCCTAAGTGGAGGAGGGGATTGTACGATCACCTTTAGCTGCTTGACAGCTTCTGTCTGAGCAGGGCGCCATGGAGGGCACTGTTTTTTGAGCATGCGTGATAGCTGGCTTGAGTGAATTGCAACTTTTGGGATAAAATCACGGACATAATTAACAGTCTCGAGGAATTGTTGGATCTGCTTTCTATTGAGATGTGTGTCCGGAAACTTTAATAATTCAACTGCAATGTGTGGACTAGGCTGATATTGGCCGTCGTTAATCACCATGCCAAGAAAGTCAATTGATTCCTTTCCTATGTTGCTTTTCTTTTCAGAAAGCATGATGCCATGTGCCTGCACAATGTGAAAGAAATCCAAAAGGAGCTTCTGGTGGCTCTCATGGTCAGAGGAAAACAACAAAATATCATCAATGTAGACCAATGCATGATGAAGAATAGGACGAAAGATTTTTGTCATGGCTTTTTGAAATAAGGAGGGAGCGACTTTAAGACCAAAAGGCATAACAGTCCATTGATAATGGGCATCAGGGATGCAGAAGGCAGTTTTGTGACGATCAACTGGTGAAATGATACGAGCCCCTTGAAGATGGACAAATAGGGTCTGGATTTTTGGAAGGGGAAACTTATTATCTTTAAGAAAAGAATTAAGTGGCTGGTAATCAATAACTAATCTCTTTTTTCCATGAACTAATTCAAATCGTTTTTCAACATAAAAGGCTTGACAAGCCCAATCTGAATCAGTAGACTCAGTAAGGCCTTGTTGGAGTAACTGAGAGCATTCTTGCTTGGCAAGCAGGAGGTCTAAATGAGACATACCCGGGTGTGATGCTTTTGTGGGGTTTATGTGTTCATGGAGTTTGAAGGGAAGGTGAATGAAAAATTGTGCATTTGTCCAAAGAGGTGAAGGATGGTGGAACTGTGAATGGTTTTCTAGATAGAACTCTAAGAACTTTTGTGAGATATGACTGTATGGAGATGGTGTTTATGAAAGGGCATACAGACGGAGAGTATCTGTATAGGGTAAGAACATTTGTTTGTAACAAACTCCAAAACTGGTGAGGAAGAGGTTTTTAACCAAATGGAGAATGTCAAAACCTATGAGTAAATCTTTATCTGGAAGTTTGGAGGCTACAATCTTTTTCCAAATTATACAATTCAGAAAGAATTGAATACCAATGGGTTTTTTGGTAATCAAAGTTTTTTCAAAAGTTTCACCATTAACTGCTCTGAAAAGTTTGGAATGGTGTTCCCAACAGTCTGATGGAAGAACAAAAGGATCAATCATACTGGTATATGCACCAGTGTCAATAAACCCGATAACAGGAACATGTTTATGGAATTTAGAAGGAATGATGGACATCTTGAGAAAAGGTCTAGGAATGGTGGAAACATGGTTGACAGTTTGAATTGTAGAGATGACGAAAATATCTTCAGAATTAGAGGATTCTGCTATAAGGAAAGCAGTTTGGTCATCTTGAGCTGACTGTTCTAAAAAATTTGATTCGACATCCTCATTCTCAGATAACAGAGAAGAATGTTGGAGATGTTGGATAAGACAAACAGCTTTGGCAGATTATGGGGACAATTTCGGGCAAAGTGACCGCGTTTCTTGCTGACGAAACAACGGTTGGATTTTTTCTTTCGGTACTGAGAAACATCTTTCTTTTTGAAATACCGAAAAGGTTTTTTGGAGGATGATTTCTTGTGGAAGTGTTTCTAGAAATGCCGTTTCTTTGTGGTTGGACAAACACATTTCTTTTCATCCTTACACTCGATTTTGAGATAAGGTTTGTGACAAGCCTGAGAAAAGGATTTTTTGTCTTCCATGAGATCTTTGAAGAATTCTTTTTGCTCAGATTTTATCAAGAGATAGCATGGCCATTTGAAAAATCTTTCCCAAAGAGATATCAGTTATGCTCAGATTAGTGGCTATAAGTTTTCTTTGAAGATCTGGTTGTAATTCAGAAGGAAGAGAGGCTATGAAGACATGTTTAAGAGATGGCTCATTGAATCCATTCAGCTTGTAAAATATAATACTCATTCTTTTGTAATGAGCATCTAGAAGGTGCCTTTTGAGAGAACAATACTTCATTTGGTGATAGTCTTTCCTGTTTGCATCAGTGGAAGCAGTTTTTTCACCGATGAATTGTTCATGAATAATATTGAGGGCAGTTCCAATTGGGGATTCCATGAATTAGATCTGTCGGTATTCTCCTAAGCTTTCTAGCCAGTCTCGTAGAGAACCTATGGATCGGGCCATGAATTCACGAAGAATGGTTTGGGGTTGAGCATTAGGTTTGGTACCTTGGAGATCAATCCATGTAACAAATTCTTGGAGTCTGGCAGACCATTTGTGACGAGGAATGTCATCAAATGTAAACCAAGATGCTGAAGATGGTTTTGTTGAGTGTTCATGAACTAGTGGTGGCATAGGGTCTATTTGAGATGCTTGATCAGAAGGATGATCTTCAACAATAGGTGTTGAAGTAGAAGCACTTGGATCTGCAGTTTCAGTGGCCATTAATATGCCTGTAATGTCAGTATATTCGGACTCAGAGTCAATTGAGGTTTCGTCTGTTTGAAGACGGGATTCGGGGGTTTGACTCATCGATCGCTTCGGCAGGAGTCGAAGATCAAGATGATAATGATACTGATCCATCGGGTCTTTGTCTTTCTTAAGAGGCTCTGGAATGTCCTGTGGCAAATCTTCTAGAGGTATGGTGGAGGTAGAGGAAGAAGAAGGGACCTTTGGCTGTGGTTCTGAAAGTTTGACTTTGGATTTTGATTTTCTGGGTGAAGATGGGTGAGGAGTCGGTTGAAGGTGCGAGAACCCAAAGAACTGATTATAAATAGGTTGTTGAGGTCTGGATGGTGTGTAGAAAGGTGTATAGGTTTCAAAGAATGGAGGAGATACGGGTGTTGGCTGTGGTTGAGTAAAAAGAGAAGGTCGAGTCTTTTCAGCATCAATTCTTGACAATTCGGCTTTGAGTTTTCTGATTTTAGCTTCTTTTTTATTGAACTCTAGACCCCAAATGTGGTTGTTGATCATTCGTCGGAGATTGGTGTCGAGTTCGGAGATCCGATCTTAGAGATGTATATACATCTGATCAAGACGACAGCTGATTGAATCAACTTTAGTCTCAGTCTGAGAGACTTGACTGGCAACACGATCAATTTTCTTACCGAGTTGCTGAAGAGTTTGATTCTGAGCACTGGCATTTTTGGTTTGCCAGTTTAAAACAGCTTCATACTATTTTGGCTCCTCAGGTTGCCCAGAGGCTGTAACTGGAGATTGAACAAAAGGTTTGGATGTAACTCGGGTTTTTGTGTCTGTCTGTTTTTCAAGCGGAGGAAAAGATTCCTTATAAGAGGTTTGAAAACATAAGGCATGATTTGATTGGATGGACAGGAGGTTTGGGATCTGGTGGAGGTTGTTGAGAAAAAGATTTGCAAGATGATGGTGGATAAGAAGATTTTTTTCTTTTTCTTTTTCTTTCTCCGCATAACTTCCAATTCCTCATCAATATCCGTATCATCCAAGCAAGGACAATCCAGATTGCACATATGGGCTTCAGGAACATCCCATATGAAATGACCATTGATTTTATCTGGATATACTGGATACCCTTCAGAGGAAAAACCATGAATAGGAAGTTTCTTTTCTTGACCAGTTTGAACTGCTGTGATCATAGTAGTATAGGAAAGCTGTGGACTGTCTGAAACAGGCTTGGTGTTAGGAGTTTGAAAAGACAATTTGATTTGACCATTTGGTCGTTTGTCAAATGTGGCTTCTGTGGTTTGTATTGGTTCAGAATTTTGGTGAAAGTGCTCATAGTTGGTTAGCCATTCAAGAGGCATGAGTTTGAGCAATTCTTGTTTTTGGATTTGTTTGGGGATTTGAATGATGGTTGGAATTTTGTCTGTGTCAGCTAATATCATCAAGGCATCAGAAGTAGTGTATGGTGTGGGAAGATCTAGTGCATGATTTTGTAATCGATACACTATTTGGTGATGGAGGGTTGCAATCTTTGATGTGAGCGTTTGTTCTGCTCCTTGGAGCTGGATCTGGACCTTAAGAGTTGTTGGAAGATTAGGGTCTTCAAGAGAGAGGTTGAAATTTGGGTAAAAGGTTAATAAGACACTGCCAGCATGGAGAGTTGTCAGTACGGATCCTACAACAGCGTGTTGGTACTGTTTGAACCTAGTGTCTAGGAGAGAAATTCTAGCTGTGACAGGTAAGCCTTTTCTGCCATGAAGAGTGAGAATTAATCGTACACCTCCAAGATGGAAGTGCGTGTACCCTTCTCGTTTCCAGTTGGCGACGAGATCCGAGGGTATTTCCATAGTGACATATTGTTCACTTTGAGAGGCTTGTAAAGCACACTGATCTAGTCTAGATGACAGGATGTATTCTTTTGGGATTGGTCTTTTAGTGGAAATCAGAGTTCGGATACTTCTAGTGAAAGAAGTTTTCTGTCTGTAGAGATTGTAAGGACTCATGATAGGAAATTGGGACTCATTGATTTGAGCAGATTCTGGAATATAGGAATATTCAACAAGATTCTCAATTTTGGAGGCTATGTGCTTAGAACATGATTTGGAAAGAGATAGAGTAGAAGAAAGAGAGATATGGGATGAAGATGATGAAGGAAATGAAGTTCATGTTGTATTTGTTTCCATGGTTGAGGAGGTCTTCTTCTAGGAGATCAAATAAGATTATTCAAATTACTAATGATACCACCTCTGTAAGAAGTGTGGCTCTGATACCAGTGGGTAATTGTATGTGGCGTTGTTACACCAGATCTATAACAGAATGGCAAGCAGGAGGTCTGAAGGAGACATACCTGGGTGTGTTTGGGGATTTGAATGATGGTTGGAATTGTACTCTATCTCTTCCCAAATCATGTTCTAAGCACATAGCCTCCAAAATTGAGAATCTTGTTGAACATTCCTATATTCCAGAATCTTCTCAAATCAATGAGTCCCAGGAAGAGAGGCTATGAAGACGTGTTTAAGAGATGGCTCATTGAATCCATTCAGCTTGTATCAGTAGACTCAATAAGGCCTTGTTGGAGTAACTGAGAGCATTCTTGCTTGGCAAGCAGGAAGCCTCTCAGAGTGAACAATATGTCACTATAGAAATACCCTCGGATCTCGTCGCCAACTGGAAACGAGAAGGGTACACGCACCTCCATTCACAACACATAATTATTCACATATAAGCCCAACGTTGGATTAAAGATCTAACATTCTCCCACTTGACTATATGTGTAAGCTTATAATTATGCTTTGCAAAAATAAATGTATGAACTCAACCTTACTATCATTACCAAAATGTATCTATAACCAATCTAGTCCATCAATCATACTAGTGTAGGATCAAAGTGGCCTTTGTTACAACTATTGCAACCCATGAATGGTCACTATGTATGCCAATATAACTAAATGACATTGATCATGATGTGGATCTATGACATAGAAATTTCATGCAATCTGAACTTAGCATGCGTATTTTCAATTGGTCTACTTTAAACCTTAGTAAAATCAAACTATACAAAAATCAGAGTATGAATAAATCAAAACTTTATTTTGGCAGAAATTAACCTTAAATATCCATAAGCTGAAATGACTGAAAAATATCTATATCATAAGAGCATTTAAAATCACAAACTCCCACTAAAACTGAATATGCTTTAATGATACAATACTCATATGAGCAGTGTACTCATGAAACATTTTGGGTGGCACTCTCTTAATAAGCTTTATTAAGTTTATTTTGGTCTACTTTGGCACTCCCTTAACAAACTCCACAATCATGGAGTTTGTGCCAACATGCTTCTTGTGAAAATTTTATTGTACTTGTAAGGGCATGAATCTATTGTAGTATAAATTAAAGTGATGAGTGTCAATCTCTTGTGTAAGGTTAATTTTTCAAGTTCGGGTAAATTAGTTGGATGTGATTTCTAAGCAATGTTGAGATTTAAATTAAAAGATGTCAAGAATAAATTAAAGATGAAACAATTTAAATGGAAGACTTGAGTCTCTGGATTCATACTCGACACTTCACCATTGGTTTAATTTTTCTTTTCAATTCCAATTAATTTATGAGGGGTTATTTCCAGTTCTTATAGTCCTTATTTTGGTAAATATGACATCAAGCACTCATTGTGCAAGGAGGAAATAATCTTCTATTAAATATAGTGTCAAGTACATATTGTGCCAGGTGATAATACTCATATTGTTGACAATGTGGCAAGACTGTCCACTAAATAAATTGGTTTCATTCTCTATCAACACTGAGTCAAGATGAACCACTAATTCTAAAGGGGAGTTTCTCATTAATGAATATAGTGTAGAGTACTCAATCATGCACTATGGAGCTAGTATACAGTGTAAAATCTAGACAAGATTATTATGGTTTGTCAACAATGAATCAAAATAATCCACATAAATCAGAGAAAGAGAGCTAATAATCTTACCAAATTAAGCCCATGTATCATGTTGAGGCTTCACCTTCAACTCAAGCTTGAAACTAAATTAGCCACTCATATTGAACTAGGGGTAAAATGATAATTTTATATCAAAATACATAGAAAATATAAGATGAAGGGAGAAATATGTAAAATGGAGCACAAATTTGGATCGGATGAAAACAACTCAGACGCTCAAGATTGCACTACGTGGCAAGCTCTAATTGGATGAAACACGTTACCAAGATGTTGATTTAGTAAATTGCATGTAACATTCGCATGTTTTTTTATCCAATAATATGCGCTACGTCATTGGTCAATGACACGTCAATTAGGGCAGCCGAAAGCTAAAATTATGATTTTATTGTCTGATTTCTCGTTAATCATGAATAGATTATGGAAAACATATAGGATAATACTCTAATTTAGAGTGGGATAGGATGATAAGTTGATAAAGAATTATTTTTCTTTTGGGTAAAAGGGGTAACAATGGGGATGGTTAGAAAAGGCTCAAACGAAAAAGATGGCCTTTCTATCATTTCTTAAAGCTTTAAATAATCTTTCATATCTATAGTTCATTGAGCTTTCACATGTAGCAACATACATTTTTTTTATTGGTCGACTTAAAGGAAAATGATAGAGATCATGTACAAAATAATCAATTGCTACGTTTTGAAAAATAGTTGATCTCCAAGAAAAATAATAGGCTTAAAAACTCACTTTAAACTTATTATGACATATACATTCCTTCAAATAACTTAATCAATATCACTTGTCAAATTTCTCAATTCATACTTGTCACCAACATCAATATGCAAAATGGCAAACATGGTGTAGCATAACTCAAAGCCAAAAATAATACAAATACTAAATTTAAAAGTCATTATGTATCCAATGTTAAAAGATCAAACAAAAGGCCTCAAATTTTATTATTTTATTTTATTTTATTTTTTAAACTAAACTCTAAGACTAGGAAGATGCATGTCTAGAGTAACTAAACTCCATATTCAGACATCTTTGACTCAAAAATTTAGAAAAGATTAGTAAGAGTATAATAACACATCTATTAGTTATTCTACAACTATCAACTACTCCCTCTCCCAAACCAGAATGAGACATTTTCCTCAATGTCTTAAAGGAAAGAAGTAAAGTTTAGAAGACATCACCTAAATGCTGCAAAAACATTTACAAATGGAAGGCTAGATCTAATTTGCACATCTTACTACTGTTACTGCTATCATCATTAGTTGACCAATCCATCGCAAAGGTCATGGGATCTGGTTCTAGCCTATAAACTTGTAAAAAATCAAACCACTTATTAGCATTAGTAGCATTAATAAAGAGCTTCTTTTTGCTGTGAATGGAATGAAATGATTTTTAATTGTATGGTTAAGAAATAATATAAAGCCATCATATAAAGTTATTAACATTTAATAAACTGATAGGTGTTTTATGAATGTTCAAATAGGCCTAAGATGCAAATGTAATTAGTGCATCTAGAGTTACAAGATCTCCTGACAAGAAAACGAAAGCATCTGCATGGTTTAACATCTCGTAAATTCTGTCTTGCATACTTGAGACAAATAGCTCTTTTCCCAATTGATGGGCCAGGTAAGCATCCCAGAGGTTTCAGGGCTTTTGAGATGATAACGAACACTTAGCTTCCTCTAGTGTAAGCAGCTTCCAAGACAAGTCTTGGTGACGTGGTCAGGTATAACCAGACACTCCATATTATTTCTTTCTTATCTAAGAACCTAGACAATCCTACTAGACACCGACTCTATTGGTCACTTAGTCTAAAAGATAGGATTCTGTCCCTTACTTAGATTAAAGAAAGAGCAGGGTAAATTGCGTTCTGTTGCACAGGATCCTTATTAAGGCAAGGTAAGACTTACAAAAGGATTCAAGTATTTCTACTTTCATCAAATTGAATTTTAGTTATTCATTTTCCTTGACATAGTTTACACACATATCAATTGTGTTGCTTGCTTTCCTTTCTTCAATTTCCTTTTCATTCTTTGTGTCCTCTTAATTTCTTTTCTTTGTTAGTGTGATGTATTGTCATATTTGGTGTGCCACTTGGTTTTTTTTTCTTGATTTTGTTTATTTAGTTTAATAAAGAACTGAAAGAGAGAATTAAGTGTGGTAAAAGCCAATTTGTGTGTTAAACACGAGAGTTAAGTGACATCAAATTGAGTGAAACACGTGAGGGAGTGTTGTGAGGTCTTTTTGCTAACATTCTTTTCAGATCACAAATACGTCAAAAGATCAAGAAGCTATAGACCAATCAATCATGCTCAAAGCCATGCAACAACAATTTGAGCACATGAATATGATGTTTGGAGAGATCCGTGACAAATTAGAGAGGCAAGACACTGCCATAGCCAATCTACAAAGGGGGCAACAACCAATAGCTCCTAATGTAAGAGGTAATCAAGGGCATGCTTTCATGGGAGAAGAAGATGGCAATGACATAGATGATTTTGATGACCAGGCCACTGTTGACATGCGTGGAAGAGATAATAGAAGGGCAAGACGTTTAGATCACTTTGTGCTCTGATTATGTGCATGATTGTAGGTGACCAAAAAGCTCAAACTTTATGGATAGATACTGCAGCAGCAAACCTGCAGAGATAATAAAGAACTTGTCTATAGATGAACTAAAACAAGTCTGAATGAGATAAGATATTGTAGCTATTGCTGAAGCAATCCAAGAGTAAATACAGACAAGACTGCCCATGCGTTAACCGACAAAGCATGCTGCAGCTATTACTTTGCTGTCATGGTCACGTGCAGACAAAACAGTGACAGGCAGCACAAAAAGAAATGTGATCCGAGGTTGCTAAAAAGAGACACATGGCCGCATGCTTTTGGTTGCCCTAATTGTAAGATATAAAAAGAGCACACATGAAAGAAACGGCGAAGAGGGCTGATGAGAATCATCAAGGGAATACCATTAAAACTTCAAGTGATCCTTTGCACATTCATGGAGGCCCAATTACAAGAGCAAGAGCCAAAAAGATGCAAGCTGCTTTAAATGGATTAATTGAGAAAATATGGATTGAAAATGCAATTTAAGATGCAAGACATCATGAATTGGGCTTGAAGAGAAGACAAGGCATTGTGGGCATTATTCAAGTTATTGGGCAGCCAAATACACAATTTTTATCAAATGCAGAAAGGTCCAATTCGGAATAAAAATTGTATTGATTGAGCTAGAAGTAATGTGCAAGCTATATACCGTTGGAAAGATAATTAATTATAGCTTGTTATGACCAATTCATTACAACTTGTTCAGACTTGGGATTTTCAACGACTCCTTTGTTTTTCAACTTCATTTGTTTGTTTTGTTTCAAGCTTGTCAATGTGTAAGGTAAGTCTACCATCAATGATGGTGGGCTAACATTAAGTTTGTCAATGATAGCATTAATTATATTAGGCTAGCATTAAGTTTGTCAAAGATAGCATTAATTATGGTGGGTTGGTGAATACTTTTGAAGCATCCTTTGACAAACCTACTTGGAGGGTTGTTCCAATGTTTCCATTTGTATTTTTAGGATCTTGGGTTTCTTTTAGCCTATTTAAATTCAGCAACCTTGTATGTAATAATGCAGAGATTAATATTATTTGAATTTGAAAGATTATTCTTTCTTTGGTTCTTTTGAGAACTAGTGAACTTATTAAGAATTTGCATTCTTGTGGCGTTCTAAATTTAGACTTATCACTCACCTTCTCATCTATTTCTTGAGTGTGGCGTCAATACCATTCTCTATACCTTTGGTTCATGTTTTCTTAAGCATTGGGTCAAGGTTTTGTTTGTCATAAATCTGTTTAGAACTTTTTTGGGAAGTTGAAACTACAAATTAAGTGTGGGTTTCAAAGTTTCATTGTGGGATTCACATTAAGGGCCATCAAACAAAAATAACAGAAAAAAGAAGATAAAAAGGAGAAAAAGAGAGAGTTAAGGGCCGTAGTAAAGGATTTTGGGAAAAAAGAAAGAGATGACGCAAAAACCTAAGAGGGGGACATCTTGAATTTAGCGGATCTCAATTTCTACTTTTTATTTGCTTGTTTTATCTCTTTCTAGAAATGTATTTATCGCCTATCATGAACTTAAACTTTGATGTAGTTGGTTGTTAAACAAGCTTAATGGCTATTTGACCACCCATTTTGTGGATACTAGCTAAGAAGGAGCCTAAAAAAGATCTGACTTAGTGGAACAAATCAAGACAATATTTGGTTTTAGATTGGGTTTCCCAAGTTGAGTTAATTTTGATTTGAATAGGGTCATGCATAATGTTATATCTAATGTTAGCATAACAACTGGTCACTGTTAGTTTGCATATAGATATAAGATATCCAACAGGCGACAACTGAGGATGCATGAGAGATTCTGCCTAGTGCTGTAGCAGATGCTGTAGCAATAGTACCGTAATTGAAAAACAATCATTACTATTAAGTGAGTTTAAGCACTCAACTACCCATTTACCATTGAGTATATCTTTGTGTTTGACTTTAGATTTTCCTTATTGCATTCTATTTATTGCCTTTTTGATTTATTAGGTCATCAATTATTTTATTTTAATTAAACTAAAATTGCACTGTTAAGATTAGGGGTGGGCATGGGTTGGTTTGGGTTGGATTTTAAGTCAACCCAAACCAAACCATAAAAATTTGAATCCAACCCAAACCAACCCAAATATTTTTAACCAAACCCAAACCAAACCATTGGGGTTTGGTTTGGGTTTGGTTTGAATTTTATTATCAAAATAGTTTTTATTTTAATAAAATTTAATTATATCAAAATTATAATAATTATTAATTGTTATTAATTATTAAATTGATATTAAAATATAAAAAAATATAGTGGATACAAATTATAAATTTTACAATAACTTAATCCTTAAATTAAAGAATACTAGAAAATCAAAATAAAGTTTAATCACAAAAATTATTATTTGTCAATAAATAAGAATGTACACTTTACATGTTATTTTCATTTTCTAATTGTTGACAATTGATCACGCCGTAAAAAATTTAATGGTGGCCTTTCACTTATTTGTGTTCATTTATTTTGTTTTCATCTATTTCATTTGAAAAATTTGAGTGTTGGGGTTTTGTCCATGACCCATGGGTAAACCATACCCAACCCATAATGAAATGGTTTTCTATATAAAACCCACATCTAACCGATTTTCATGATTTACCCAACCCAAACCATTTAATTTGGTTTAGGTTTGGGTAAACTCATGGGTTGTGGGTTTATGCCCACCCCTAGTTAAGATTACTGTAGCAAGACCTATAACATCAATCCTTGTGGAGACGATCTAGATACTCATCATTATATTACTTATTGTGCACACTGGCACATTGACACCTACAACAATACGCATCAACAAGTTTTTGGCACCATTCTCGGGGATTGAATGCTTATTGTGATTTGTGAAGTAAATTTTAGTTGGTGCAATTTTAGTTTTCTTTTAATTTGTTTACTGTGTTGACAAAAGTGCTCTAGTAACCCTTGCATGCATAAGAACAAACCTGTTGAATTCCAATTTGATCCATAAATTGAAAGAATTACAAGGAGATTAAGAAAAGAGCATGGAAATTTAAGATCTACTACAGACATGGATGATTTGGTAGATAAGGGGAATTTGAACCCTCTAGGAGAAATAGAACCAGTCAATGCACAAGGAGGTCAAGAAGGCCAGAATAGGCAGATTGTTCATGGGCAATTAGGGAACAACAATATTGTCTACATGGCAAATGATAGAGATAGAGCTATTAGAGATTATGCAGTGTTGACCTCTCAAGGCATAAATCCTGGAATAGTTAGACCTAAAGTCCAAGCTGCTAATTTTGAACTAAAACCAATGATGTTTCAGATGCTTCAAATAGTGGGGCAATTCAATAGACTGCCATCAGAAAATCCTCAATTTTACCTTAAACTGTTTTTGGAAGTAAGCGATTCTTTTAAGATTCCTGGAGCATCATAGGAAGCATTGAGACTCATACTCTTCTCATTTTCTCTAAATGATAAAGTAAGAGCATGGTTGAACTCTCTACCACCTGACTCCATTAATACATGGAATGACTTGGCTGACAAATTTTTAATAAAGTACTTCCTACCTACCAAGAATGTAAAATTGAGAAATGAGATCACATTTTTCCATCAACTTGAAGATGAAATCTTGTATGATGCATAGGAAAGATTCAAGAAGTTACTTAGGAGATGCCTCATCATGATATTCTTTATTGTATATAGGTGGAAACTTTCTACAATAGGCTCAACCCAAGCACGAGATTGATGGTAGATGCTTAAGCAAATGGGGCCTTGTGATTGATGGTAGATTGATCCTTGCTGACACAGACACAATTCCAACCATCATCCCAATTCCAAAACAAATCCAGAAACAAGAATTACTCAAACTCATGCCTCTTGAATGGTTGACCAATTATGAGCACTTCCACCAAAACTCTGAACCAGTTCAAACAACAGAAGCCACGTTTGAAAGACGACAAAATAGTCAAGTCAAACTATCTTTTCAAACACCCGAGCCTCAACATGTTTTAGTAACTCCAAGGTTTTCTTACACTGCTATGATTACAGTAGTCCAAACTGGTCAAGAAAAGAAACTTCCAATTCATGGTTTCTCATCCGAAGGGTATCTTGTATATCCTGATAAAATCAATGGTCATTTTCTATGGGATGTTCCTGAAGCCCATATGTGTAATCCAGATTGTCCTTGCTTGGATGATACGAATATTGAAGATGAACTGGCAGTCATGCAAAGAAAGAAAAAGAAAAAGAAAAAACCTTCTCATTCAAAAACATCTTGCAAATCTTTTCCTCCACTATCTCCAACAGATCCCAAACCTCCTGTTCAACCAATAAGATTATGCCTAATGTTTTCAAGTCAATCTTATGAAGAGTCCTTCCCTCCACTTGAAAAGCAGACAGACACTCAAACCAGAGTTGTCTCTAAACCCTTTATCCAGTCACCAGTTACAGCCTCTGGGCAACTTGAAGAGCCAAAGCAATATGAAGCTGTTTTAAATTGGCAAACCAAAAATGCCAATGCTCAGAATCAAACCCTCAAACAACTCGGAAAGAGAATAGATCGAGTTGCCAGTCAAGTCTCCTAGACTGAAACTAAAGTTGATTCAATCAGCCATCGTCTTGATCAGATGTACATACATCTCCAAGACCGTATCTCTGAGTTAGATACCGATCTCAGACGAATGATCAGTAATCATATCTGGGGTCTCGAGTTTAATAAGAAAGAAGCAGAAATCAGAAAGTTCAAAGCTGAATTGGCAAGAATTGATGCTGAACAGACTCGCCCAACACTGTTCACCCAGACACAATCCACACCTATGCCTCCTCCCGTGTTTGAAACCTATTCACCTTTTTATGCACCTCCCAGACCTCACCAGCCTTTTTACAACCAAATCTTTGGATTCTCACATCTCCAACCAACTCCTCAACCAATATCCTCTTCACCTAAAAAATCAAAGTCCAAAGTAAAAATTTCAGAACCAAAGTCAAAGCCAACCACTAGTGGGTAGTTGTACGTGGCGTTGTTACACCAGATCTATAACATAACGAAGTCTGTCCTTAGGGCCAGTAGCCCGCAAGTTCTGGTTTCCAGCCGATATATGAATGCGTGGCGTTGTTCTGGGAATCAAAACTCTTAAAACATCTCCTTTCTCGGGTTATATAACCCAAAACAGACTTTCCTTTAGTCTAAAACAGGGTACCAAACCAGATAAGAATTTGTTTCAAAAGTTTTCTGATGCACAGGATCCTTACTGGAAGGCAAGTGCAGAGCATATTTCCTTAGGTTTCAAAATGAACAAATTTAATTCTTTATTCTTTTCTTTCTCTAGAGGGCTTCATTTGCAGAGAGAGGAGAGAGGTTTAGGGATTCATAGTGAAAAACACACGAGAGTTTTTTTTTTTCTTCAAACTTTTTTTTCTTTTCTTTTTCTCTGCTTCTTTTTCTCTTATTTTACAAGAGAGGAGAGAACTCCTTTATATAGGAGAAATCTCAGGAAGATAGGATAGGATCCCTATCTTTTACAAAAGCAAAAGTAAAAGTTACATCATGACACATCTTTAATAATTACAAAGGGACAAAGTGCTTTAATAATTAAAGCACGATTTTGACAAAAGCAAAAGCAAAAGCAAAAGCTTAAAGTAAAAGCAAGCTGCATCAATTATACAAGACAAAGGGATAAAGTAAAACACAATTATTACAAGAAGATAAACTACTTTATGGAGAGTGGAGATTCATGTAGTCATCTTCAGAGGAGCTGTCCGTTGCGTCTGGGTCCGTGTCACCAGAGTGCTTTTGGAAAAAAGATTTGGAGAGCTTTGGATGCTTGCAGGAGGGACCACGGCACGGTGGTCGAGGGCAATAATAGTCTCTTGGGCAAGCTTGGGTTTTTGGATGAGACTTAGGGGAAGTCTGGGTTGCTTTGTCAACTTTGGAGGGTCGGACTGGGGTCTTGGAAGGTTGGGTTGATGGTCCTGGTTCAGAAGGTCTGGGTTCATCCATTGTTGGTTGGGGAAACTGGTTAAGGTGTTGGCTTAGAGGAAGAAATGCATCCCATGGGTCTTGGGAATCCTAGAACAGGAAGTCAGTGTAGTCTGGTTTTTCTTCCTTGATAATGATACCTGTGGACATTGGTTTGGATATGGAGGTCGGAGTAGGAATCATGATGAGGTCATGTTGTGGACCTAAGGAGGTGTGAAAGATATCTCAGTGCGGAGGAGTTTGATGGTTCAATTGATAAAGGTAATTGTGCAGGGTGGTCTGGATTTTATTTTCAATGACAGCTAGATGTGGTGCAGTGAACCATTCATATACCTAGTCTTGAGTCCAAAAGAGTTTTGTGTCTGGATGTTGGAAGTATGGCCCGTGAATGATAAAGACTGAGGTGAACATTTGTGCTTCCGAGGCAGGCATACGTTCAAGGTTGTAAATTTCTGACAGTTGTTGGAGCTTCTTTCTCCACCATGGTATGGGGGAGAACCATTCAAGTAATGTCCAGGTAAGAGAGGTGGCTTTGTCTGGGTCAAGGAGATGTGCCAAAGTGGGAGTAATTGGTAGGACCAACTTGGTGGCATAAAGGACTGTTAGGCACCAAATGTACCATAACACATCTTCGGTGGTTTCTCTGGATGGATCAAGGGTTAAACCTGTAAGGAACAGATTTTCTGGGTGGAAGGAGGAAAATGGAAAGGGTTCTGTGACAAGGTAGACTTTCATGAAGAAGTGAAAGAGAGCTTTTCTTGCAAACTCTTGGATGTCAAAGACAGAAGAAAAGGTTTTATTAAAAGGAAAAGTCTTTTTGGTGAGAGCTTCTGGTAGAAGGGAGGTAGCCATGAAGATGATGGGAAAATGATAGGTGGAGGAAATTAAGGCTAGAGAGTGTTCTGGTTTTGAAAGTCTGGAGAGCATATCAGGGATGAGGTTCTGGGATCCCTTTATATGCTTGACCGAAAAGTCATATTTGGAAAACCAATCTTTTAATCTGAGTAACATTTTTTCGGGAACAGTTTTACCTTTGAAATTGAGAATATTGGGAAGGTCTATGATGAAAATGGTGGCCAATCAGATGATACTCAAACTTTTTTATGCCATTCTTTACCGCTAAGATTTCTTTGAACAAGCTATGGTAATGCTTCTGTGTGTCAGAAAATTGTCCGCTAGCATGAGCGATAAAGTTTTCTTTTCCATTGAGTTCTTCAAGGAGGATGGCACCCCATGAGTCATCACTTGCGTCTGTCTGCAATATGCGCTTTCCATCAGTAATCAACTTTAAAGGAGGCGGATTTTGCGCGATCTGTTTGAGAGTAATGACAGCATGTGTGTGGTCATCATTCCACTCTGAGGGCTTCTTTTTCAATAATGCCGAGAGATGATGAGTGTAGTGGTCCACATGTGGGATGAAGTCTCTGATGTAATTGATGATGCCGAGAAATTATTGAACTTGCTTTTTGGAAAGTTGCTGATCTGGAAAATGGAGCAATTCTTGGGCAATATGCTTTCCTGGTTGATAATGGCCATCTTTTATGATCATACCAAGGAATTCAATATTGTCGGTAGCAATGGTGCTTTTCTTGGCCGATAACATAATTCCATGACTTTGGTCAATACCATAGAATTGAGTTAACAGCTGACGATGTTCATCATGTGATCCTGAAAAAAGTAAGATATCATCAATATAAATCAATGCATGATGCAGGATTGGCTGAAAGATTTTGATCATGGATTTTTGGAAAATGGATGGGGCAGTTTTGAGGCCGAAAGGTAGGACTGTCCATTGGAAATGGGCATTTGGGATACAAAATGCAGTTTTGTAACGCTCAAAGGGTTCAATGCCTAATTGCCAGAAACTTGATTTTAAATCGAATTTTGAAAAGATTTGGGCATTTTTGAGAAAAGTAAACATGCTTTGTCGACGGGGTAAAGGAAATTTGTCGTCTTGCAAAAAGATGTTTAGTGGCTGATAGTCTATGACTAGGCGTTTCTTTTCTCGAACAATTTCAGAATGCTTTTCAACATAAAAGGCTTGGCAAGCCCATTGAGAATTTGTGGGCTCAATTAGACCTTGGGCTAAAAGTTGGGAACATTCCTGGATGGGTAGCCTTGGTGGGATTAATGTCTTCATTGAGTTTGAAGGGTAACTTAATGAAGAAAGACTTATTTTTCCACAATGGGTTTGGATGGGTGAACTCAGAATGGGACTCTGGACAGAAACTCAAAAGCTTGTTTAAAATATTCTGGTATGGTTGAGGGGTTTCAGACAGATTATAGAGTTTTAGAATGTCTGTGAAGGGTTTGAACATAGACTTGACTCGAATTCCATTGGGAAGGATTTGGAGGTGTTTGATCTGGTGAATGATGTCAAAACCTAACAAGAGATCCTTATTAGGAAGGGTTGAACCGATAAGCTTGGTCCAAATGACACAATTGGGGAAAATTTGAATACCAATGGGTTTTTTGGTAATCAAAGAGGTGGTGAAGAGTTTGCCATTGACAACTTTGAAATGTTCTTCATATTCTGTTCAGTATTCTGGTGGAAGAATATGTGGGTTTAACATGCTGCGTTGGGCACCAGTGTCGATGAGACCAATAGCTGGAATGGGCCTTTGGAACTTTGAGGGTAAGATTTGGAGTTTGATGGATGGTATAGAAATAGCAGTGTCAAGGGACAGTAACTGTTGGTGGAAAATGAATTGGGACTGATCACTGTCTGAATCATCAGAGGAGTTCTGCAGGGCGAACACTGTGTCATCATTGGGTGCATCTTGCTCAGAGAAATAGAATTCCAGTTCATCCTTTTCTGGAGAGTAATCTGTAGTGGCTTGGAGATGCTCAACTAACCGAATAGATTTTTCTCTCTTGTTGGGACAATCTTTGGGAAAATGACATTTCTTCTTGCAGATGAAACATTGGCTTGATTTTCTTCATTTAATGTCTCTGGAAGAAGATGATTTCTTTCTGAAGAATCTATAAGGCTTTCTGGAACGACGAGGTCTGGATGAAAATTCTGGATTTCTGAATTTCTTAAAATGCCTTTTCTTTTTAGGACTGCAATCACAATCCTTTTTCTTTTTGCATTTGATCTGCAAGTAAGGCTTTTTGCAAGCACTCCGAAATGGCTCTTTGTCTTTCAACAGTTCTTTGAAAAACTGCTTCTGTTAGTAGAGTTTGTCAAGGCAGGTCTTGGCAAGCTGAAAGATTTTGCCAAGAGAGATGTTGTCAATGACAAGATTGGAGGCGGTGAGCTGCCGCTGTATGTCTGGTTGGAGTTCTTCTGGAAGAGAGGCCAAGAAAACATGCTTCAAGGTTGGCTCGTTGAATCCATTAAGCTTATAGAAAAGCAGAGACATGCGCTTGTAATGGAAATCAAGATCCTTAGCATTGAGTGAGCAGCATTTCATGCTGAGATAGTCTCGGCGTGCAGCTTCAAAGACTGCAGAGGGGTCTCCAAGGAATTGATCATGGATAACCGCAAGGGCACTTGAGACTTCTGGTAATTGAACAAACTGCAATTGTCTGTAGTTGCCTAAAGAATCAAACCAATCTCTTAGAGCACCCGTAAAACGAGTAGTAAACTCTCTAAGGACTGATTGAGTTGTGGCTCCTGGACGTAGCATTTGAAGGTCAATCCAGGCAGACATTTCATTAAGGCGATCACGCCATTTATGAGAGGGAAGATCATCAAATGTGAACCATGGGCCATTTGAAGATTTTTGACTGGGTGAATTGGTTTGGGCTTGAGCTGGAGGGGGTTGGTTTGTGGCAGAGGATTCAGGCATTTCTTCTTCAACTTCTGAGGGAATATCAACATATGGTTCTGTATAGGAGGTCTGGCCTTGAGGAGGGTGATCAGGTTGGGCCATCAAGATTCTGGTGATATCAGCATAAGACTTTTCAGAATCACTAGTGGAAACTGAAGATTTTGTATCAGTCTCAGTATGGCTATCAGAAACAGCTAGATTTGAATCAGAAGTTTGGTCATCTGTAGGAGAAGAGTGGTCGACTGTATGGGCACTAAACTGGTGCATTGGTTGTTTATCTTTGGATTGAGAAGGTGGTTGGGATTCAGTTGGTGGTGGAGGTACTGGTGGCGATGTCGGAGTATGACCAGGAGAGTGTTGGCCTGGGATGGTAATGGGTGATGGATGAAATGTAACGGGTCGTGGTTGAGGTTTAGGCTTTGGTTTAGGTTTAGGTGGTGGTGGTAAGGGATTGTCTCTGAAAAGAGTATGGGTCATGCCAAATAACTTGGAAGGATCATACTGTCTGATGGGGGAAAGCATAGAGGCAAATGGATGATAAGTTGGACCTATGGAAGGGAGAGGAGGTGATGTGGTAAAAAGGGTAGGTCTTTGTTTTTCAGATTCAATGCGATCAAGCTCAGTTTTTAAATGATGAGAACCATCAAGGGAATACCATTAAAACTTCAAGTGATCCTTTGCACATTCATGGAGGCCCAATTACAAGAGCAAGAGCCAAAAAGATGCAAGCTGCTTTAAATGGATTAATTGAGAAAATATGGTTTGAAAATGCAATTCAAGATGCAAGACATCATGAATTGGGCTTGAAGAGAAGACAAGGCATTGTGGGCATTATTCAAGTTATTGGGCAGCCAAATACACAATTTGTATCAAATGCAGAAAGGTCAAATTCGGAATAAAAACTGTATGTATTGAGCCAGAAGTAACATGCAAGCTATATACCGTTGGAAAGATAATTAAGTTAGCTTTCCAATAAATTTTACAGAGCTGGATTTGGAGTTCTCTAGAAGGAGTTATGACCAATTCATTATAACTTGTGCAGACTTGGGATTTTCAACGACTCCTTTGTTTTCCAACTTCATTTGTTTGTTTTGTTTCAAGTTTGTCAATGTGTAAGGTAAGTCTACCATCAATGATGGTGGGCTAACATTAAGTTTGTCAATGATAACATTAATTATAGTAGGCTAGCATTAAGTTTGTCAATGATAACATTAATTATAGTAGGCTAGCATTAAGTTTGTCAAAGATAGCATTAATTATGGAGGGTTGGTGAAGACTTTTGAAACATCCTTTGACAAACCTACTTGGAGGGTTGTTCCAATGTTTCCATTTGTATTTTTAGGATCTTGGGTTTCTTTTAGCCTATTTAAATTCAGCAACCTTGCTATGTAATGATTATTAGAGATTAATGTTATTTGAATTTGACAGATTATTCTTTCTTTGGTTCTTTTGAGAACTAGTGAACTTATCAAGAATTTGCATTCTTGTGGCGTTCCAAATTTAGACTTATCACTCACCTTCTCATCTATTTCTTGAGTGTGGCGTCAATACCATTCTCTATACCTTTGGTTCATGTTTTCTTAAGCATTGGGTCAAGGTTTTGTTTGTCTTAAATCTGTTTAGAACTTTCTTGGGAAGTTGAAACTATAAATTAAGTGTGGGATTGAAAGTTTCATTGTGGGATTCGCATCAAGCCTTAAATTATACCATTGTGGTCTGGGAATCAAAACTCTTAAAACATCTCCAAAATCATATTTGAAAACAGTTTTTCACGATATCACCCAAACACACGGCACTCATGGCCTCAAAGAGGGTGAACTTTGTGAGAAAACACTTTCATTTTATCAAAATCGATTTTGGAGGATAAAACAGGACCTTTCTGATGCACTGGATCCTTAGGCTTAAGGCAAGTGCAGAGCATACTTAGTATAGAAAATTAGAGGCGAGCGTATCATTGTTAACCCAAATAATTGCTTTGAGCCCTAGAAGAGAGAAAAGATTTAGAGAAACATGATGTAAGGAAACTTAAATTTTTATTTCTAATTAACTCGTGCCTACAACGGAAGCATAAGGTGCCTTATATAGAAAATCATCAAGGACAGGACCCCTTGAATGATTATAATCGACAAATAGGCACATCCTGGGAGAAAAGTAAAGCACACCTTTTGATAAAGGAAAGCGCACCGACTAAGACTTTTTACAGAAACATACAAAGGAAACGGGAGACACATGGGCTTATTGCATTAAAAGCTATGTGACGGTGACAAGTTGTCATTATGGAGTGGATGGATAGCGTGATAGTGACACATCTCCCGTCTCTGTCTCATATTGGCGCTTGTGCCGACGTATCTGTCTCTGGTCTAGATACGCCTCAGCTTGCTGATATTTGTCTTCATCAGCGTTAGTCATGTGCTGTGATGTAGATGCCGCAGGAGAGTCGGGGTTGGTGATGGTATAATGGGGATTTTCAGTATGGAGAATGGACTGAAAATCTTCCCATGGGTCCTGAGCATCTTGGAATAAGACATTTTGGTGGAAGGGATGTGGCCATGGAGATGATCAGAAATTGGTATGTTGTAGAAATCAAGGTGAGAGGGTTTTCTGGTTTTGAGAGTCTGGATAGCATATCAGGGATGAGGTTCTGGGACCCCTTTATATGCTTAACTGAAAAATCATATTTGGAAAACCAATCGTTTAATCGGAGTAACATCTTTTCTGGAACAGTTTTACCTTTGAAATTGAGAATATGGGGGAAGGCTGAACTGTCCATTCTGATGAGAAAATGGTGTCCAATAAGATGATACTCAAACTTTTTGATGCCATTCTTTACCGCTAAGATTTCTTTGAACACACTATGGTAGTGCTTCTGTATGTTAGAAAATTGCCCACTAGCATAAGCGATAAAGTTTTCTTTTCCATTGATTTCTTTGAGGAGGATGGCACCCCATGATTCATCACTTGCGTCTGTCTGTAGTATGCGCTTTCCATCAGTAATCAACTTTAAAGGAGGTGGATTTTGCGCAATTTGCTTAAGGGTAGTGACAGCAGTTGTGTGGTCAGCATTCCATTCTGGGGGCTTTTTTTTCAATAAAGCCGAGAGGTGGTGAGTATAGTGGTCTACATGTGGGATGAAGTCTTTGATATAATTGATAATGCTGAGAAACTGTTGAACTTGCTTTTTAGAAAGTTGTTGATCTGGAAAGTGAAGCAATTCTTGGGCAATGTGTTTTCTTGGCTGATAATGGCCGTCCTTTATGATCATACCAAGGAATTCAATGTTATCCGTGGCAATGGTGCTTTTCTTGGCAGACAGTATGATTCCATGACTTTGGACAATATCATAGAATTGAGTTAACAACTGGCGATGTTCATCATGTGATCTTGAAAAAAGTAAGATATCATCAATGTAAATCAATGCATGATGCAGGATAGGTTGGAAGATTTTGACCATGGATTTTTGAAAAATGGATGGGGCAGTTTTGAGGCCAAAGGGTAGGACTGTCCATTGAAAATGGGCATTTGGGATACAAAAAGTAGTTTTGTAACGCTCAGAGGGTTCAATGCCTAATTGCCAGAAACCGAATTTTAAATCAAATTTGGAAAACATCTGGGCATTTTTGAGAAAAGTAAACATGCTTTGTCGGCGGGGCAAAGGAAACTTGTCATCTTGCAAAAACATGTTTAATGATTGATAGTCAATGACTAGGCGTTT
Organism: Citrus mangshanensis; assembly: GCA_030449895.1. NCBI lineage: Eukaryota > Viridiplantae > Streptophyta > Magnoliopsida > Sapindales > Rutaceae > Citrus > Citrus mangshanensis. Next base: position 2,241,055 of record JASUUJ010000043.1, read on the forward strand.
CTTTCCTCTGACAATTTCAGAATGCTTTTCAACATAAAAGGCTTACCAAGCCCATTGAGAATTTGTGGGCTCGATTAATCCTTGGGTTAACGGTTGTGAACATTCTTTTTAGGCTAGGAGTAAGTCAGAATGACTCATTCCTGGATGAGTAGCTTTGGTTGGGGTAACTTGATGAAAAAAGTCAGATTTTTCCACAAGGGGTTTGGATGGGTGAACTCAGAATGGGACTCGGGACAAAAACACAAAAGATGGATGAAATATCCTGGTAGGACGGCGGAGCGTCAGATAGACTGTAGAGTTTTAGAATGTCTGTGAATGGTTTGAACATGGACTTGACTCAGATTCCAGTGGGAATGATTTGGAAATGTGTGATTTGGTGAAGTATGTCAAATCCTAACAAGATATCCTTATTAGGTAGGGTTGAACCAATAACCTTGGTCTAAATGACACAATTTGGGAAGATTTGAATACCAATGCGTTTGTTGGTAATCAAAGAGGTAGTGAAAAATTTGCCATTAACGATCCTGAAATTTTCTTCGTAGTTTGTCCAGTATTTGGGTGGAAGAATATTGGGGTTTAACATGCTGCGTTGGGCGCTAGTGTCTATGAGACCAATTGTTGGAATGGGCCTTTGGAATTTTGAGGGCAAGATATGGAGTTTGATGGAGGGTATAGAAACAGTAGTGTCAAGGGACAACAATTGTTGGTGGAAGATAACTTGAGACACCTCACTGTCTGAGTCATCAGAGGAGTTTTGTAGTGCGAACACGGTTTCATCATTGGGTTCATCTTGCTCAGAGAAATAGAATTCGAGTTCATCCGTCTCGGGAGAGTAGTCTGTAGTGGCTTGAAGATGTTCAACTAGCCGAATGGATTTCTCTCGTTTGTTAGGACAATCTTTAGCATAATGACCTTTCCTCTTGCAGATGAAACATCTGCTTGATGACTTTCATTTGAATTCTCTGCAGGAAGATGATTTTTTCCTGAAGAATCGGTAGGGCTTTCTGGACCTGCGAGGTTTGGATGAAGATTCTGGATTTTTGAATTTCTAAAAATGCCTTTTCTTCTTAGAACTGCAATCACAATCCTTTTTCTGTTTGCATTTGATCTGCAAGTAGGGTTTTTTGCAGGCACTTCTGAATGGTTTTTTGTCTTTCAACAGTTCTTTGAAAAACTGTTTCTGCTCACAAAGTTTGTCAAGGCATGTTGTGGCAATCTGGAAGATTTTACCAAGAGAGATGTTGTCAAGGATGAGATTGGAGGTGGTAAGTTGCTGTTGTATGTCAGGTTGGAGCTCTTCTGGAAGGGAAACCAGAAAGACATGCTTTAATGTAGGCTCATTGAATCCATTAAGCTTATAGAACAGCAAGGACATTCGTTTGTAATGGAAGTCAAGATCCTTAGCATTGAGTGAACAGCATTTCATATTGAGATAGTCCCGTCGTGCAGCTTCAAAAACTGCAGTGGGGTCTCTAAGGAATTGATCATGGATAATTGTAAGGGCACTTGAGACTTCTGGTAATTGAACAAACTGTAATTGTCTGTATTGGCCTAAAGAATCAAACCAATCTCTTAGAGCACCCGTAAAACGAGTAGCAAATTCTCTAAGGACTGAGTGAGTTGTGGCTCATGGCCTTAGCATTTGTAGGTCAATCCAGGTAGACATTTCAGTAAGTCTCTCTTTCCATTTATGAGATGAAAGATCATCAAATGTGAACCATGGACCATTTAACGATTTTTGACTTGTTGAACTGGTCTGGGCTTGGGCTGGAGGAGGTTGGTGTGTTGCAGAGAAGTCAGGTATGTCTTTGTCAACTTCTGAAGGAATATTAACATATGGTTATGTGTGAGAGGTTTGGACGTGATCAGGTTGATCAGGTTGATCAGGCTGGGCCATCAATATTCTAGTGATATCAGCATAGGACTTTTCAGAGTCACTAGTGGATACTGAAGAGTCGGTATTAGACTCAGTATGGCTAGTGGAAATGACCAGAGTTGAATCAAAAGTTTGAGCAGAAGTTTGATCATCTGGAGTAGGTGATAGATCTACGGTGTGGGCACTATACTGGTGCATGGGTTCTTTGTCTTTGGACTGAGGTTGAGGTTGGGATTGAGGTGGTAGTGGAGGTGCAGGCGGTGGGGACTGTTGTCCAGGAATGGACATGGAAGGCTGATGAATTTTGATGGGGCGTGGTTGAGGTTTAGGCTTTGGGTTAGGTTTGGGTGGTGGTGGTAAGGGATTGTCTCTGAAAAGGGTATGAGTCATGCCAAATAACTTGGAAGGGTCATACTGTTTGATGGGGGAAAGCATAGAGGCAAATGGATGATAAGTTGGAATTATGGAAGGGATAGGAGGCAATGTGGTAAAAAGGGTAGTTCTTTGTTTTTCAGATTCAATCTGATCAAGCTCAGCTTTTAAGCGTCGGATTTCCCTTTCTTTTTGGTCAAATTCTGGGCCATAGTATCGTTGGGCTAGCATGGTTCGTAACTCAGAATCGAGTTGAGTAATAATGGATTGAAGATTGTAGTGGATCTGCTGCATCTGTGTAGTAATGGAGTCAACTTTTGTCTCAATCTGTTCAGTTTGTAAACTGAGTTTCTCAACTTTTGAATTGATATGCAACAAAGTATCATTCTGTGCTCTGGCATTTTGAGTTTGCCAGTTAAGGACTGATTCAAAAGGCTTTGGTAGTTCAAGGTGCCCAGATGAGGTAATAGCTGAAGGGATAAAGGGTTTGGACACAACATTGCGCTGGGAATCTGTGTGAGTTTCTAAGGAAGGAAAGGAAGAAGAGTAATTAGAAGAAGTAGAGGAAAACATCATACAGGCCAGTGGTTGTACAGGAGGTGTTGAGTTTAGGATGGGGGATGGAATCTCAGGTTTGCAATGCTTTGCCATCCATTTGAGTTCTCTTTTGTAGATGGGTAATGGGGCTGGTAGAGGGGGAGGATCTTTTGGTGATTTGGGTTCACAGCGATGACATGAAACTGGAGGTTTTTTCTTTTTGGGTTTCTTTTTCGTTTTGGTGGCATAATCGGCATCCTCTTCCCAGTCATCCCAACAGGGACAATCGGGGTCACACATGCCTGAGTAAAAGACACATCATGACAGCTTTAATGATTACAAAGGACAAAGTGTACTTTAATAATTAAAGCATGACTGTGAGAAAAGCAAAAGCTTAAAGCAAAAGCAAGCCTCAATAATTATACAGGACAAAACCATAAAGTAGAACATAATTATTACAACAAGACAAACTACTTTATGGAGAGCGGAGATTCATGTAGTTGTCTTCAGATGATCTTTCTGTTTCATCTAGGTCAGTGTCACGGTTGTATTTTGGGAAAAAGGTTTTGGAGAGCTTTGGATGCTTACAGTGGGGACACGGCAAGGTGGGTAAAGGTAGTTGTGCAGGTTGGATTGGAGTTCATTGTCAATGACAGCTGGGTGAGGTGCGGTAAACCATTCATATACCTGATCTTGAGTCCAAAAGAGATTTGTGTCTGGATGTTGGAAGTATAGCTTGTGAATGATAAATACTGATGTAAACAGTTGTTCATGGTTGTAAATCTCTGATAGTTGTTGTAGCTTCTTTCTCCACCATGGTATCGGGGAGAACCATTCAAGTAATGTCCAGGTAAGAGAGGTGGCTTTGTCTAGGTTAAGGAGATTATTCAAAGTGGGAGTGATTGGTAGGACTAGCTTGGTTGCATAAAGAACAGTTAGGCACCAGATGTACCATAACTCATCTTCAGTGATTTCGCTGGATGGAGCAAGGGTTAAACCTGTAAGGAACATATTTTCTGGATGGAAGGTGGAAAATGGAAATGAGTCTGCCAAAAGGTAGGCTTTCATAAAGAAGCAGAAAACAGCTTTCCTTGCAAACTCTTGGATAGCAAAGACAGAAGAGAAGGTTTTGTCAAGGGGAAAAGTTTTCTTGGTGAGAGCTTCTGGTGGAAGGGATGTGGCCATGGAGATGATCGGAAATTGGACAAGGATTCCTTGAGGACTAGAACTTGAACCCGAGGTACAGCCTTGTGTTTTTAGAATTATTTAAAGGGTGTGTGATGGTCTAATAGAGGTGTGGTGAATTTTTGTGGCAGGTGGAGTAACATTGTTAAGTTCCATGAGGTAGGCTTTGAGAACGGAGGTGACCGATGTATCATGGATGAGGGTATAAGGATGAGGGTAAGTTCTCCATTCATATGCCATGTCTTGTGTCCAGTAGTCTCTTGTTTCTGGGTGCTGGAAGTAGGGCCTGTGGATGATGAAAACTGTAGTCCACATGTTAGCTTCCTGTTCTGGCATTCTGTCTAATCTGTGAAAGGTACACAGATTCTGGAGTTGTTTACGCCACCATGTGAGTGGGGAATACCATTCGAGGAGAGTCCATAGAAGGTCTGGTGAGAACTCAGGAGTGGTAAGGTGAGTCAAGACTGGTTTGACGGGGAAAACTAGCTTCATAGCATACAAGGTGGTGAGACACCACATGTACTAAAGCTCATCTTCACAGATGGATAGAGAGGAGAGAGTGAGGCCAGTGAGGAACATGTGTTCCATGCAAAGGTTAGGAAAACGGTCAGGTTTTTTGGTCTGAACATTAAAGAAATACATGTAAAGGAACTTCTTTGTAAAATCTTGCAGCTGGTAAGCCGATTGGAAAGAGATGTTCATGGGGAAGTTTCTTTGGTTGAGAGCTTTGAAAGGAAGTTGGCGATGCATGGCTATTACTGGAATGGTTTGGATTGAGGAAATGAGTGAGGGTTTATTTATAGCTGGGCATGTGAGGAAGTCTGGAATGAGGTTTTAGTTGCCTTTTATATGTTGAACAGTGAAATCATATTTAGCAAACCAGTTTTTGAGACTGAGCAGTTGCTTGTCAGGGAGCAACTTGTTTTTGAAGTCAAAGATTCGGGGAAAAGAAGAGTTATCCATGTTGATAAGAAATTTGTGGCTGATGAGATGAAATTTGAATTTTTTAATTCCATACTTGACTGCCAAAATCTCTTTGTAGATCACATGGTAGTTCTTTTCAGCGTCTTTGAATTGTCCGCTTGCATGTGCACAGAAATGACGCACGCCATTAATTTCTTCGAGAAGAATGGCGCTCCAGTAATCATCGCTGGCATCAGTCTGGAGGATACGTTGGCCAGATGTGGGAATTTGGAGTGGAGGAGGTGATTGGGCTATCACCTTTAGCTGCTTGACAACGTCTGTCTGTGTTGGGCCCCATGGAGGGCACTGTTTTTTGAGCATGCGCGACAGCTGGCTGGTGTGGATTGCAACTTTTGGGATGAAATCACGGACATAATTAACAATCCTGAGGAATTGTTATATCTGCTTTTTGGTGAAATTTATGTCCGGGAACTTTAATAATTTAGTTGCAATGTGTGGACCAGGTTGGTAATGCCCATCTTTAATCATTATGCCAAGAAAGTCAATGGATTCCTTGCCTATACTGCTTTTCTTTTCGGAAAGCATAATTCCATGGGCCTGCACAATATGAAAGAAATTCAAAAGGAGCTTCTAGTGGCTCTCATGGTCAGAGGAAAATAATAAAATATCATCAATGTAGACCAGAGCATGGTGGAGGATAGGACTAAAGATTTTTGTCATGGCCTTTTGAAATAATGAAGGAGCAACTTTAAGACCAAAGGGCAGAACGGTCCATTGATAATGGGCATCGGGAATGCAAAAGGCAGTTTTGTGACGGTCAACTGGTGAAATACCAAGTTGTCAAAAACCAGCTTTAAAATCAAACTTAGAGAAGATACGAGCCCCTTGAAGATGGACAAACAGGGTCTGGATCTTTGGAAGGGGAAACTTATCATCTTTAAGAAAAGAATTAAGTGGCTGGTAATCAATAACTAATCTCTTCTTTCCACGAACTAATTCAGATCATTTTTTAACATAGAAGGCTTGACAAGCCCAATCTAAATCAGTAGGTTCAATTAGACCTTGTTGGAGAAACTAAGAGCATTCTTGCTTGGATAAAAAATTGTTCATTCTTCCAAAGTGGTGAAGGATGGTGAAACTGTGAATGATTTTCTGGACAAAACTCTAAGAACTTATGGGAGAGATGACTGTATGGAGATGGTGTTTCTGAAAGTGCATACAGACGGAGAGTATCGGTATAGAGTAAGAACATTTGTTTGTAGCAAACTCCAGAACTGGTGAGGAATAGGTTTTTAACCAAATGAAGAATGTCAAAACCTATGAGTAGATCTTTATCAGGGAGTTTGTAGGCTACAATCTTTTTCCAAATTATACAATTCGGAAAGAATTGAATACCAATGAATTTTTTGGTGGTCAAAGTGGTCTCAAAAGTTTGTCCATTAACAGCTCTGAAAAGCTTTGAATGAGGTTCCCAATAGTATGAGGGAAGAACAGAAGGGTTAATCATACTGGTATCTGCACCAGTGTCAATAAACCCGATGACAGGAACAAGTTTATGAAACTTGGAAGAAAGGATTAACATTTTGAGTGAAGGTCTGGGAATGGTGGAAACATGGTTGATATTTTGAACTGTAGAGATGACTGAAATATCCTCAGAATCTGAAGATTCTGTGATGATGAAAGCAGTTTGGTCATCTTGTTCTAACTATTCAGAAAAGTTTGATTCAACATCTTCGTTCTCAGATAACAGGGAAGAATGTTGAAGGTGATGTATGAGACGAACAACTTTGGCAGACTTATGGGGATAGTTTCGAGCAAAGTGACCTCGTTTCTTATAGATGAAACAATGGTTATGCTTTTTCTTTCTGTACTGGGAGGCATCCTTTTTTCTGAAATACCAAAAAGGTTTTTTGGATGATGATTTTTTATGGAAGTGTTTTTGAAAATGTTTTTTTTCTTTTTGGGCGAACAAATGCACTTCTTTTCATCTTTGCACTCCATCTTGAGATAAGGTTTTTTACAAGCTTCAGAGAAGGATTTTGTGTCTGCCATGAGATCTTTGAAGAATTCCTTCTGCTCACAGATTTTATCCAGGCATAACATTGCCATTTGGAAAATCTTTCCTAAAGAGATGTCAGTAATGCTGACATTAGTGGCTGTGAGTTTTCTTTGAAGATCAGGTTGTAACTCAGAAGGAAGAGAGCTATGAAGACATGTTTGAGAGAAAGTTCGTTGAACCCATTCAGATTGTAAAATAGAATACTCATTCTTTTGTAATGAGATTCTAAAAGATGTCTTTTGAGAGAACAACACTTCATCTGATGATACTCTTTTCTATCTGCATTGGTCGATGCTATTTTTTCACCAATAAATTGTTCATGGATGATGTTGAGTGTTGTACCAACCGGTGATTGCATGAATTGGAGTTGTCTATATTCTCCCAAGCTTTCTAACCAATCTCGCAAAGAACCCGTAGATCGGGCCATGAATTCACGAAGCACAGCTTGAGATTGAGCATTTGGCTTTGTTCCTTGGAGATCAATCCATGTAGCAAATTCTTGAAGTCTAGCAGGCCATTTGTGACGAGGAATGTCATCAAATGTGAACCAAGATGCTGAAGATGGTTTTGTGGAGTGATCAAAGCTGGTGGTGGCATAGGTGGCATTGGTTCTGTGTGAGATGCTTTATGCTCATCATCAGAAGAATTGTCTTCAACAATTGGTGTAGAAGTTGAAGCACTGGATCTTCAGTTTTAGTTGCCATCAATATGCTCGTAATGTCAGCAGATTCTGATTCAGAGTCGGTGGAGGTACTGGTTGAGTTTGTGAATGGGGAAGATGAGTTTGATTCTGACGGAGTGGACTCACATACTATTTCTAGTTTAGAGGATTCAGAAAATGAGTTGTGAATAGTATGATAGTGATACTGATCTATCAGTCCTTTATCCCATTTAAGGAGGTTCAGGAGTGGCATGTGATGAATCATCCGGAGGTACCGGAGGAACAGATCAGGATGAAGTTGGCTTTGACTTTGATTCTGAAATTTTTACTTTGGACTTTGATTTTTTAGGTGAGAGGAGTTGGTTGGAGATGTGAGAATCTAAAGAATTGGTTGTAAACAGGCTAGTGAGGTCTGGGAGGTGCATAAAAAGGTGAATAGGTTTCAAACATGGGAGGAGGCACAGGTGTGGATTGTGTCTGGGTGAACAGTCTTGGACGAGTCTTTTCAGCATCAATTCTTGCCAATTCAGCTTTAAGCTTTCTGATTTCTACTTCTTTCTTGTTAAACTCGGGACCCCAGATATGATTATTGATCATTCGTCTGAGATCGATATCTGACTCAAAGATACGGTCTTGTAGATGTATAAACATCTGATCAAGATGATGGCTGATTGAATCAACTTTAGTTTCAGTCTGGGAGACTTGACTGGCAACTCGATCAATTCTCTTTCTGAGTTGTTTGAGGGTTTGAGACAACTCTGGTCTGAGTGTCTGTCTGCTTTTCAAGTAGAGGGAAGGACTCTTCATAAGAGTGACTTGAAAACATTAGGCATGATCTTATTGGTTGAACAGGAGGTTTGGGATATGGTGGAGATAGTGGAGGAAAAGATTTGCAAGATGTTTTTGAATGAGAAGGTTTTTTCTTTTTCTTTTTCTTTCTTTGCATGACTGCGAGTTCATCTTCAATATCTGTATCATCCAAGGAAGGACAATCTGGATTACACATATGGGCTTCAGGAACATCCCATAGAAAATGACCATTGATTTTATCAGGATATACAGGATACCCTTCGGATGAGAAACCATGAATTGGAAGTTTCTTTTCTTGACCAGTTTTGACTGCTGTAATCATAGCGGTGTAAGAAAGCCTTGGAGTTACTAAAATAGGTTAAGGCTTGGGTGTTTGAAAAGATAGTTTGACTTGACCATTTTGTCGTCTTTCAAACGTGGCTTCTGTTGTTTGAACTGGTTCAGAGTTTTGGTGGAAGTGCTCATAATTGGTCAGTCATTCAAGAGGCATGAGTTGAGCAATTCTTGTTTCTGGATTTGTTTGGGAATTTGGATGATGGTTGGAATTGTGTCTGTGTCAGCAAGGATCATTAAGGCATCAGATGTGGTGTAAGGTGTAGGAAGATCTAATGCATGATTTTGTAATCGATACACTATTTGGTGATGAAGAGTGGCAAGCTTTGATGTGGGTGTCTGGTCTGCTCCTTAGAGCTGGATCTGAACTTTGATGGTTGTGGGAAGGTTGGGATCCTCAAGAGAAAGGTTGAAATTTGGATAAAAGGTTAAGAGGACACTACCAGCATGGAGTGTGGTTAGAACGGTTCCTATAACAGCATGTTGGTACTGTTTGAACCTGGTGTCTAGGAGAGCAATTCTGGCTGTAACAGGCAAGCCTTTTCAGCCATGGAGAGTCAGAATCAATCTAATACCACCAAGTTGAAGATGGGTATACCCTTCTCGTTTCCAATTTGCTACGAGATCTGAGGGTATTTCTAAAGTGACATACTGTTCACTTTGAGAAGCTTGTAAAGCACACTAATCGAGTCTAGAAGACTGGATACACTTCTGGTGAGAGAAGTTTTTTATTTGTAGAGATTGTAGGGACTCGTGATAGGAAACTGTGATTCATTGATTTGGGCAGATTCGGAAATATAAGAACATTCACAAGGTTTTCAATTTTAGAGGCTACATGTTTTTGACATGATCTTGGAAGAGAGAGACTGGAGGAAAGAGAACTATGGGATGAAGACGGTGAAGGTGTGGAGGCTGAAGATGAAGTTGTTTCCATGTTTAGGTAATCTTCTTCTAGGAGATCAAATAAGATTATTTGGAATTACTAAGGCTTTGCTTAACCACCTAGATTTCACCAGCAAAATCAAGGGCAAAGAAGCACCAACAATGATCAACTCAGTTCTCTTGAAGCTTTGATTAAGCAGTACATTATGAAGAATGAAGCAGTTGTCCAAAGTTAAGTTGTATCCTTAAGAAACCTACAACATTAAGTAATAGGCCTCAGGGTAGTTTACCCAACAACACAGAGGATCCAAGAAGAGAAGGAAAAGAACATTGTAATTGTAAAGTGATTAACTTAAGATCTAGAAAGGATGTTCATATCCTAATTGGTGTACCAAAAAGAAGAGTTAAATCCACTTCAACTCAAGAAGAAACTCAAGTTGAAGAGAGGAGTCACAATCTCCCACTTTCCAACATGCTGGTGAGAATAGCCAAGGTACAACATCTACAGAAAATGATGATCTAGCACCTGTTGGTGAAGATGCTACAACACTAACCACATCAATCTAAAAAATGGCAAAATAGAAGCAATTTATACAACCTGCTACAACACCGACTAGCCTTTCTTTAAAGATTCCATAAACAAAAATAAGACAAGTAATTCAGCAAATTCTTGGAAGTGCTGAAGCAGCTACATGTTAACATTCCTTTTGTGAAAGCTCTAAAACAAATGCCAAATTATGTGAAGTTCTTGAAGGATATTTTGGCAAGGAAAAGAAGGCTTGAAGAGTTTGAAACAGTTGCTTTGACACAAGAATGGAGTCACATGCTTCAGAACAAGATACCTTAGAAGTTAAAGGATCCAGGAAGTTTTACAATCCCATGTTCTATAGGAACTAAATACAATGGCAAGGCACTTTGTGATTTAGGAGCTAGCATTAATCTCATGCCTCTCTCAATGTTTAAGCAATTGGGAGGTAGAGAAGTTAGACCAACAACAATGATTTTATAACTTGTTGATAGATCTTATGCCTATACAGAAGTCAAGATTGAAGATGTATTGGTAAAGATGGATAAATTTATTTTTCTAGTGGATTTCATAGTGCTGGACTTTGAGAAATTAGTTATTCATTTTCCTTGACATTGTTTACACACAATATCAATTGTGTTGCTTCGCTTGCTTGCTTTCCTTTCTTCAATTTCCTTTTCATTCTTTGTGTTATCTTAATTTCTTTTCTTTGTTAGTGTGCTGGATTGTCATATTTGGTGTGCCACTTGGGTTTTTTTTCTTGATTGTGTTTATTTGGTTCAATAAAGAACTGAAAGAGAGAATTAAGTGTGGTAAAAGGCAAAAGTTTGTGAGATTGTTAGAGGGAAAAAGCCAATTTGTGTGTTAAACACGAGAGTTAAGTGACATTAAATTGAGTGAAACACGTGAGGGAGTGTTGTGAGGTCTTTTTGCTAACATTCTTTTCAGATCACAAATATGTCAAAAGATCAAGAAACTATAGACCAATCAATTATGCTCAAGGCCATGCAACAACAATTTGAGCGCATGAATCTACTGTTTGGAGAGATCCATGACAAATTGGAGAGGCAAGACACTGTCATAGCCAATCTACAAAGGGGGCAACAACCAATAGCTCCTAATGTAAGAGGTAATCAAGGGCGTGCTGCCATGGGAGAAGAAGATGGTGATGACTTAGATAATTTTGATGACCGCGTTTCTTGATACCATTTAAGGTGATATATCGATATGATACATAGCGTTGTTATCTGAGGAATCGCTCCTGCTCAGTTATTTTAGAGCAGATATTTAATAGCGCTTTGGACCAGTAGCCTGCATCCTCGAGTATTCCAGCTGATATATCAAATCGGATACCATTTTAAGGTGAAAACTTTGAAAACATTTTCTTTCTCGGGCTATATAACCCAAAACAGACTTTCCTTTAGTCTAAAACAGGGTACCAAACCAGATAAGAATTTGTTTCAAAAGTTTTCTGATGCACAGGATCCTTACTGGAAGGCAAGTGCAGAGCATACTTCCTTAGGTTTCAAAATGAACAAATTTAATCTTTTATTTCTTTTTCTTTCTTTAGAACTTCATTTGCAGAGAGAGAGAGGAGAGTTTAGAAATTCATGGTTATGGAAACACACGAGAGTTTATTTCTTCAAACTTCTCTCAAACTTCGAAACTTATTTTACAAGAGAGGAGAGAACTCCTTATATAGGAGAAATCTCAGGAAGATAGGATAGGACCCCTATCTTTTATAACAGCAAAAGTAAAAGTTTCATCATGACACACCTTTAATATTTTACATAGGGACAAAGGGTGCTTTAATAATTAAAGCATGACTTTGACAAAAGCAAAAGCAAAAGCTTAAAGTAAAAGCAAACTGTAATAATTATACAAGACAAAAGCATAAAGGAAAAACACAATTATTACAAGAAGACAAACTACTTTATGGAGAGGAGAGATTCAGGTAGTCATCTTCAGAGGAACTTTCCGTTGCGTCTGGGTCCGTGTCACCAGAGTGCTTTTGGAAAAAAGGTTTGGAGAGCTTTGGATGCTTGCAGGAGGGACCACGGCATGGTGGCCGAGGGCAATGATAATCCCTGGGAGTACACTTTGGAGTATACCTTGGAGAGGTTTGGGTGGCTTTGTCAACTTTGGAGGGTCGGACTGGGGTCTTGGAAGGTTGGGTCAGAGGGTCTGGGTTCATCCATTGTTGGTTGGGGAAACTGGTTAAGGTGTTGGCTTAGAGGAAGAAATGCATCCCATGGGTCTTGGGAATCCTGGAACAGGAAGTCAGTGTAGTCTGGTTTTTCTTCCTTGATAATGATACCTGTGGACTTTGGTTTAGAAATGGCGGATGGAGTAGGGATCATGATGAGGTCATGTTGTGGACCTAAGGAGGTGTGAAAGATATCTCGGTGTGGAGGAGTTTGATGGTTTAATTGACAAAGGTAATTGTGCAGGGTAGTCTGGATTTCATTGTCAATGATAGCTGGATGAGGGGCAGTGAACCATTCATATACCTGATCTTGGGTCCAAAAGAGGTTTGTATCTGGATGTTGGAAATATGGTCTGTGAATGATAAAGACTGATGTGAACATTTGGGCTTCAGAGGCTGGCATACGATCAAGATTGTAAATCTCTGTTAGTTGCTGTAACTTTTTTCTCCACCATGGTATTGGGGAATACCATTCAAGTAATGTCCAGGTAAGAGAGGTGGCCTTTTTTGGATCAAGGAGATGGGTTAAGGTAGGAGCGATTGGTAAGATCAGTTTGGTAGTATAAAGAACAGTTAGGCACCAGAGGTACCATAACTCGTCTTCAGTGATTTCTCTGGATGGGTCAAACAAGAACAAATTTTCTGGGTGGAAAGTGAAAAATGGAAATGAGTCGGCCATAAGGTAGGCTTTCATGAAAAAGCGAAAGAGAGCTTTTCTTGCAAACTCTTGGATGGCAAAGACAGAAGAAAATGTTTTGTTAAGGGGAAAAGTCTTTTTGGTCAGAGCTTCTGGTGGAAGGGAGGTAGCCATGAAGATGATGGGAAAATGATAGGTGGAGGAAATTAAGGCTAGAGAGTGTTCTGGTTTTGAGAGTCTGGAGAGCATATCAGGGATGAGGTTCTGGGATCCCTTTATATGCTTGACAGAGAAGTCATATTTGGAAAACCAATCTTTTAATCGGAGTAACATCTTTTCTGGAACAGTTTTACCTTTGAAATTGAGGATATTGGGGAAGGCTGAACTGTCCATTCGGATAAGAAAATGGTGTCCAATCAGATGGTACTCAAATTTCTTGATGCCATTCTTTACCGCTAAGATTTCTTTGAATACGCTATGGTAGTGCTTCTGTGTGTCAGAAAAATGTCCACTAGCGTAAGCGATAAAGTGTTCTTTTCCATCGAGTTCTTCAAGGAGGATGGCACCCCAAGATTCATCACTGGCGTCTGTCTGTAATATGCGCTTTCCATCTGCAATCAGCTTTAAAGGAGGCGGATTTTGCGTGATCTGTTTGAGAGTAGTGACAGCACGTGTGTGGTCATCATTCCACTCTGGGGGCGTCTTTTTCAATAAAGCCGAGAGATGATGAGTATAGTGGTCCACATGTGGGATAAAGTCTCGGATGTAATTGATGATGCCGAGAAACTGTTGAACTTGCTTTTTGGAAAGTTGCTGATCTGGAAAATGAAGCAACTCTTGGGCAATGTGCTTTCCTGGGTGGTAATGGCCATCTTTTATGATCATACCAAGAAATTCGATGTTGTCTGTGGCAATGGTGCTTTTCTTGGCAGATAGCATGATTCCATGACTTTGGACAATATCATAAAACTGGCTTAACAGCTGGCGATGTTCATCATGTGATCCTGAAAAAAGCAAAATATCATCAATGTAAATTAATGCATGATGCAGGATTGGCTGAAAGATTTTGATCATGGATTTTTGGAAAATGGATGGGGCAGTTTTGAGGCCGAAGGGAAGGACAGTCCATTGGAAATGGGCATTGGGAATGCAAAAAGCAGTTTTGTATCGTTCCGAGGGTTCAATGCCTAATTGCCAAAAACCGGATTTTAAATCGAATTTTGAAAAGATCTGGGCATTTTTTAGAAAAGTAAACATGCTTTGTCGGCGGGGTAAAGGAAATTTGTCGTCTTGCAAAAACATGTTTAGTGGCTGATAGTCTATGACTAGGCGTTTCTTTCCTCGAACAATTTCAGAATGCTTTTCAACATAAAAGGCTTGGCAAGCCCATTGAGAATTTGTGGGCTCGATGAGACCTTGGGCTAACAATTGCGAACATTCTTGTTGGGCTAGGAGTAAGTCAGATGGACTCATTCCTGGATGGGTAGCCTTGGTGGGATTAATGTCTTCATTGAGTTTGAAGGGTAACTTAATGAAGAAAGACTTATTTTTCCACAAAGGGTTTGGATGGATGAACTCAGAATGGGATTCAGGACAGAAGCTCAAAAGCTTGGTTGAAATATCCTGGTAGGACTGAGGAGTTTCAGACAGATTGTAAAGTTTTAGGATGTCTGTGAACGGTTTGAACATGGACTTGACTCGGATGCCATGGGAATGATTTGGAGGTGTTTGATCTGGTGAAGAATGTCAAAACCTAACAAGATATCCTTATTATGAAGGGTTGAACCGATAACCTTGGTCCAAATGACACAATTGGGAAAGATTTGAATACCAATGGGTTTTTTGGTAATCAAAGAGGTAGTGAACAATTTTCCATTGACAGCTTTGAAATGTTCTTCAGACTGTATCCAGTAGTCTGGTGGAAGGATATGTGGGTTAAGCATACTGCGTTGGGCGCCAGTATCAATAAGACCAATTGCTGGAATGGGCCTTTGGAATTTGGAGGGTAAGATCTGGAGTTTGATGGAAGGTATAGGAACTGAAGTGTCAAGGGACAATAACTGTTGATGGAAAATTATTTGGGACTGATCACTGTCTGAGTCATCAGAGGATTGTTGGAGTGCGAACACTGTTTCATCATTGGGTTCATCTTGTTCAGAGAAATAGAATTCCAGTTCATCCTTGTCTGGAGAGTAATCTGTAGTAGCTTGAAGATGTTCAACAAGGCGAATGGACTTTTCTCTTTTGTTAGGACAGTCCTTGGCAAAATGACCTTTTTTCTTGCAGATAAAACATCTGCTGGACTTCCTTCGTTTTGAGTCTCTGGAAGAAGAAGACTTCTTTCTGAAGAATCTGTAAGGTTTTCTGGACCTGCGGGGTTTGGAGGAAAATTCTGGGGTTTTGAATCTCCGAAAATGCCTTTTCTTTTTGGAACTGCAATCACAATCCTTCTTTTGTTTGCATTTGATCTGCAGATAAGGTTTTTTGCAAGCACTTCTGAATGGTTCTTTGTCTTTCAGAAAAAGCTTTTACAGTTTGTCAAGACATGCTTTGGCAAGCTGAAAGATTTTGCCAAGAGAGATGTTGTCAATAATAAGATTGGAGGCTGTGAGCTGCCGCTGTATGTTTGGTTGGAGTTCTTCTAGAAGAGAGGCCAAGAAAACATGCTTCAAGGTTGGCTCGTTGAATCCATTAAGCTTATAGAAAAGCAGAGACATTCGCTTGTAATGGAAATCAAGATCCTTGGCATTGAGTGAGCAGCATTTCATGCTGAGATATTCTCGGCGTGCAGCTTCAAAGACTGCAGCTGGGTCTTCGAGAAATTGATCATGAAGAATTGCAAGAGCACTGGAGATTTCTGGTAATTGGACAAATTGCAATTATCATTGACAAACCAATCTCTTAGAGCTCCTGTAAAACGAGTAGCAAATTCTCTAAGGACTGATTCAGTGGTGGCTCCAGGTCTAAGCATTTGGAGGTCAATCCAGGCAGACATTTCATTAAGGCGATCACGCCATTTATAAGACGGGATATCATCAAAGGTGAACCATGGACCATTTGATGACTTTTGGCTAGATGAACCAGTCTGGGTTGGAGGAGGCTGGTTTATGGCAGAAGATTCAGGCATCTCTTCTTCGACATCGGAAGGAATGTCAACATATGGTTCAGTTCGGGATGTTTGGCCTTGGGTATGTTGATCAGGTTGAGCCATCAGAATCCTGGTGATATCAACATAAGATTTTTCAGAATCTCTGGTAGATACTAAAGAATTTGTGTCAGTCTCAGTATGGCTATCTAAAACAGCTAGATTTGAATCAGAAGTTTGATCATCTGTAGTGGAGGAATGGTCAACTGTGTGGGCACTGAACTGGTGCATGGGTTCTTTATCTTTGGATTTAGTAGGAGGTTGGGATAAGGGTGGCTCTGGTGGGGATGCTGGTGTATATCCTAGTGATTGCTGGTCAAAGATAGTAGTGGAGGATGGATGAACTGTAACGGGTCGTGGTTGAGGTTTAGGCTTTGGTTTTGGCTTTGGTGGTGGGGGCAATGGATTTTCTCGAAAGAGGGTATGAGTCATACCAAATAACTTGGAAGGCTCATATTGTCGAATAGGGGAAAGCATAGAGACAAAGGGATGATAAGTGGGACCAATGGAAGGAATTGGAGGTGAAGAGGTAAAAAGAGAAGGGCGTTGTTTTTCAGTTTCAATTTGAGAAAGCTCAGCTTTTAAGCGTCTGATCTCCCTTTCTTTTTGGTCAAATTCTGGGCCATAGTATCTTTGGGTAAGCATGGTCCGCAACTCAGAATCAAGTTGAGCAATTCTGGACTGAAGATTGTGGTGGATCTGCTGTAACTGTGTAGAGATGGAGTCAACTTTCGTCTCAAGTTTTTCAGTTCGTAAACTGATGTTCTCAACTTTGGAGTTGATATTTAACAAAGTATCATTTTGTGCTCTGGCATTTTGGGTTTGCCAGTTGAGGACTGATTCAAAAGGTTTGGGTGGTTCAAGATGACCAGTTGAGGTTATGGGTGAAGGGATAAAAGGTTTGGACACAACATTACGTTGGGGATCTGTGTGAGCCTCTAAAGGAGGGAAAGAGGAAGAATAATCTGAAGAAGTAGATGAAAACATCATACAACTCAGTGGAGGAATTGGATCTGGGACAGGTGAAGGAGTCTCAGATTTGCAATACTTTGCAATCCATTTGAGTTCCTTTTTGTAAATAGGTAAAGGAGCTGGTGGAGGTGGAGGGTCTTTTTGATGCGAATCCCACAATGAAACTTTCAATCCCACACTTAATTTATAGTTTCAACTTCCCAATAAAGTTCTAAACAGATTTAAGACAAACAAAACCTTGACCCAATGCTTAAGAAAACATGAACCAAAGGTATAGAGAATGGTATTGACGCCACACTCAAGAAATAGATGAGAAGGTGAGTGATAAGTCTAAATTTGGAACGCCACAAGAATGCAAATTCTTGATAAGTTCACTAGTTCTCAAAAGAACCAAAGAAAGAATAATCTTTCAAATTCAAATAACATTAATCTCTCATCATCATTACATAGCAAGGTTGCTGAATTTAAATAGGCTAAAAGAAACCCAAGATCCTAAAAATACAAATGGAAACATTGGAACAACCCTCCAAGTAGGTTTGTCAAAGGATGTTTCAAAAGTCTTCACCAACCCACCATAATTAATGCTATCTTTGACAAACTTAATGCTAGCCTACTATAATTAATGTTATCATTGACAAACTTAATGTTAGCCCACCATCATTGATGGTAGACTTACCTTACACATTGACAAACTTGAAACAAAATAAACAAATGAAGTTGGAAAACAAAGGAGTCGTTGAAAATCCCAAGTCTGCACAAGCTGTAATGAATTGGTCATAACTCCTTCTAGAGAACTCCAAATCCAGCTCTGTAAAATTTATTGGAAAGCTAACTTAATTATCTTTCCAACGGTATATAGCTTGCACATTACTTCTGGCTCAATCAATACAGTTTTTATTCCGAATTTGACCTTTCTGCATTTGATACAAATTGTGTATTTGGCTGCCCAATAATTTGAATAATGCCCACAATGCCTTGTCTTCTCTTCAAGCCCAATTCATGATGTCTTGCATCTTGAATTGCATTTTCAAACCATATTTTCTCAATTAATCCATTTAAAGCAGCTTGCATCTTTTTGGCTCTTGCTCTTGTAATTGGGCCTCCATGAATGTGCAAAGGATCACTTGAAGTTTTAATGGTATTCCCTTGATAGTTCTCATCATTCCCCCTCTCCTCAAAAGGATTCGTCCTCGAATCTTCACCTACATCGAAAGGAGAAAGATTAGAAACATTGAAAGTAGCACTCACATTATACTCACCAGGAAGATCCAATTTGTAGGCATTGTCATTGATCCGTGCAACCACTTGAAATGGACCATCTCCCCTTGGAAGCAACTTGGAACGCCTTTGTGCTGGGAACCTCTCCTTTCTCATATGCACCCAAACCCAATCTCCAGGCTGAAAAACCACTTGCTTACGTCCTTTGTTGGCTTGAGTAGCATATTGTTCAGTTCTCTTTTCTATGTGTTGACGTGTTCTCTCATGCAATTGCTTGACGAATTCAGCTTTCTTTTTACCATCCATACTAGCACACTCATCAATAGGTAAAGGTAATAAATCCAAAGGAGTTAATGGATTAAAACCATATACAATCTCAAACGGTGAAAATTTAGTAGCTGAATGGACAGTTCTATTGTAAGCAAATTCAACATGTGGCAAACATTCTTCCCAAGTTTTCAAGTTCTTTTGAATAATGGCACGCAACAAAGTAGACAGAGTTCTATTTACAACCTCAGTTTGTCCATCAGTTTGTGGATGACAAGTAGTAGAAAACAAAAGTTTAGTACCCAACTTACCCCACAAAGTTTTCCAAAAGTGGCTCAAGAACTTAGCATCTCGATCTGAAACTATGCTCCTGGGTACTCCATGCAATCTGACTATTTCCTTGAAAAACAAATTAGCTATGCTTGTCGCATCATCAGTTTTATTACATGGAATGAAATGTGCCATCTTTGAAAACCTATCAACAACAACAAAAACAGAATCATTTCCCCTTTTTGACCTAGGTAAACCCAAAACAAAGTCCATAGAAATATCAACCCAAGGTTCACTAGGTATGGGCAGAGGGTTATACAATCCATGGGGTAAAACTCTTGACTTAGCATGTTTACAAGTGATACACTTCTCACATATTCTTTCAACATCACATTTCATATGTGGCCAAAAGAAGTGTTCTTTTAAAACATCTAAAGTCTTTGCAATGCCAAAATGTCCCATTAAACCACCCCCATGAGCTTCACGCACAAGCAATTCACGCAAGGAACTATGAGGCACACACAATTTATTTTCTCTAAATAAAAGCCCATCATGCCTATAGAATTTACCAAATGCAACTTTCTCACAAGCATTAAACACATTAGCAAAATCAAGATCGTTAACATATAATTCTTTAATGTACTCAAATCCTAACAACTTTGCATTTAATGTAGAGATAAGTGCATACCTTCTAGATAATGCATCAGCCACCACATTCTCCTTACCTTGTTTATATTTGATCACATAAGGAAATGGCTCAATAAATTCAACCCATTTGGCATGTCTCTTATGCAACTTACCTTGCCCTTTCAAATGCTTCAAGGACTCATGATCAGTGTGTATAACAAACTCTTTAGGTAGAAGATAATGTTGCCAAGTTTCCAATCCTCTCACCAATGCATACATCTCCTTGTCATAGGTAGGATAGTTTAGGGCTGCTCCACTCAATTTCTCACTAAAATAAGCAATTGGTCGCCCTTCTTGCATCAAAACAGCTCCAATACCTATACCTGAAGCATCACACTCAATTTCAAAAGTTTTAGTAAAATCAGGTAAAGCAAGTAATGGTGCAGAAATCAATTTCTCCTTAATTAGATTAAATGCCCTTTCTTGTTCACTACCCCACTTAAATCCCACATGTTTCTTCACAATTTCAGTTAATGGTGCAGCAAGGGTGCTAAAATCTTTCACAAATCTTCTATAAAAACTAGCCAAACCATGAAAACTTCTTACCTCACTTACACTTTTAGGTGTAGGCCACTCTTTAATAGCCTTTACCTTCTCTTCATCAACCTCAATTCCTTTAGCACTTACAACATAACCAAGAAAAACAATCTGATTTGTACAAAAGGAACACTTCTTCAAATTAGCATACAACTTTTCCTTCCTTAAAACAGTCAATACAATTTGCAAATGTTCTTGGGCTATTTGAAATGGCCATTTTGCTTGGCTGGATAAACAGGGTAGCCTTCAGAATTGAACCCTGTAATAGGCAGATCTTCTTGGGCTATTTGAACAGCGGTGATCATGGAAGAATAGGTAAAAGAGAGCCGAGGGGGCTCTTGTGGAGCACTGAGAGGTGGTTTGAATGTCATTCTGACCGTTCCATCTGGTCGTCTTTCAAACATGCTTTCAGATGTCTGAACTGGGGCTGTATTGTTATGGAATTGTTCATAGTTGGAGATCCATTCAAGAGGCATAAGCTTGATAAGCTCATGGCGAGGAATTTGTCTTGGGATCTGGATGATGGTTGGGATTTGGTCAGATTCGGCTAACACCATAAGAGTGTCTGAATGGTGTTCCGAAGTGGGTAGATCTAAGGCATGGTTTTGAAGCCTATAGACCAGTTGATGGTGTAGGGTGGCAATTTTGGCAGAGGAAATTTGTTCAGCACCTTGGATTTGGATTTGAACTTTCAAGGTTGTGGGTAGATTGGTGTCTTGAAGTGAAAGGTTGAAATTTGGATAAAAGGTGAGTAAAACACTTCCAGCATGTAGGGTTGTGAGGACAGTACCGATCACAGCATCTTGGTACTGTTTGAACCGGGTATCAAGCAAGGCTATGCGAGCAGTAACTGGCAATCCTTTTCGCCCATGAAGGGTAAGGATAAGTCTGATGCCGCCAAGATGGAGGTGAGTGTATCCTTCACACTTCCAATTTGAAATGAGTTCGGAAGGGATTTCTAGAGTAACATATTGCTCAGCAGAGGTGGCTTGAAGAGCACACTGATCCAGACGAGAAGACTAGATATATTCTTTAGGGTGAGGCCGTTTGGTAGAGATGAGAGTACGGATACTGCGGGTAAAGGAACCAGGGCGTTTGTACAACTGATAAGGGCTAATAAGGGGGTAGGTAGATTCACTGATTTGAGCTGATTCAGGGATGTAGGAATATTCAACAAGGTTTTCAATTTTATTGGTAGTATGAGAAGTGCAGGATTTAGGCAAAGAAAGAGTAGAAGAAAGAGTAACAGGGGTTGAAGAAGATGAAGTAGAAGCCATGAATGAGAAGTTCTCTCTGCGCCTGAAGTCTAAAGAGCAAAGCAGAAATAAAGATATAAATTATACCACTTTGGTAAAAATGAAAGGGTTAGGCTCTGATACCATTTAAGGTGGAAGAGATGATAGAAGGGCAAGACGTATAGATTATGATTTGGAGAGTATCAAACTAAAAATTCCTTCTTTTCAAGGTAAAAATATCCGGAAGTTTATTTGGAGTGGGAAAAAAAGGTGGAGCTAGTATTTGATTGCCACAACTACTCTAAGGAGAAAAAGGTAAAACTAGCTGCTGTTGAATTTACTGATTATGCTATTATTTGGTGGGATACTTGTTTTGAGTAGGAGAAGAAATCGTGAAAGGCCTATAAACACTTGGGAGGAGATGAAGGCCATCATGAGGAGGAGATTTGTTCCTAGTCATTATTATAGGGAGCTACACCAAAGGCTTCAAAGCCTTACACAAGGTTCCAGAAGTGTGGAAGATTACCATAAGGAGATGGAAATAATCATGATTCGAGCCAACATTGAAGAAGAACGAGAGGCCACTATGGCAAGATTTTTACATGGTTTAAATCAAGATATTGCTAATGTGGTTGACTTGCAGCACTATATTAAGTTGGAAGACATGGTTCACATGGCCATGAAAGTGGAACGACAACTGAAAAAGAAAGGTTCATGGAAGTCAAAATGGAGCAAAGATGAAAAGGGTATTTCAAAGCCTAAGATTGAGCCATTCAAGGATCATAAAGGTAAATCTGATTCCCAACACTCTAGAAATAGAGATATTAAGTGTTTTAAATGTTTGGGGATAGGTCATATTGCATCTCAATGCCCAAATAAGAGAGTAATGATCTTGAAGGATGATGGAGATGTTGAAACCGAGAGTGAATCAAATGATGAACCTATGCCACCTTTGGAGGATGTTAATGATGGTGTAGAATATCATGTTGATGGTAAATTGATGGTTGTTAGGCATGCTCTCAACGTGCAAGTAAAAGAAGATGCAGAGGTACAACATGATAACATCTTTCATACTAGATGACACATCAAAGATAAGGTATGTAGTATGATAATTGATGGTGGAAGTTCTACTAATGTGGCTAGTACTAGTTTAGTTGAAAAATTGAATTTGAAAACTTTGAAACATCCTAGGCCATATAAGCTACAATGGCTGAATGATTGTGGGGAAGTCAAAGTAAATAAACAAGTGCTGGTTTCATTCTCTATTGGGAGATACAAGGATTAAGTTCTATGTGATGTAGTGTACCCATGCATGTTGGACACATTCTTTTGGGGAGACCTTGGCAATATGATAGGCGTGTGACACAGATGGTTACTTAAATAGATATTCTTTTGTAATGAATAAAAAGCAAATCACTCTTGCACCATTAACACCTAGGCAAGTGTATGAGGATCAAATGTCAATACAAAAAGAGAGTGATACAAAAAAAGAAAATGAGAGTACAAAAGAAAGAGAGATTGAGAGAAAAACAAGTGAAAAGATAGAAAAAAATATTGTTGAGAGAAAAGAGAGGCAGCAAGTGAACTTGATTGCAAAAGAGAGCGAGGTTAAGAGGGCTTTCTTTTCAAAATAGCCTATCGTTGTACTTTTGTGCAAAGAGGCTTGTTTACATACTAATGAGCTTAACTTTTCTTTGCCTAGTGCTATTGTGACTCTTTTGCAGGACTTTGATGATGTGTTTCCAAATGAAGTCCCTAATGGTTTGCCACCTATTAGGGGAATTGAGCATCAAATAGACTTCGTCCCTGGAGCTACCATTCCTAATAGACCCGCATATGAAGTAACCCTGAGGAGACAAAGGAGCTTCAAAGGCAAGTTGAAGAACTCTTGGCAAAGGGATATGTGACGGAGAGCATGAGTCCTTGCACGATACCAGTTTTACTAGTGCCCAAAAAGGATGGCACATGGAGGATGTGCGTTGACTGTCATGCAATTAATAAAATCACTATTGTTTTTCTTGGTTACGTTGTAAGTGTTAAAGGAATTAAGGTTGATGAAGAGAAGGTAAAGGCTATTAAAGAGTGGCCTACACCTAAAAGTGTAAGTGACGTAAGAAGTTTTCATGGTTTGGCTAGTTTTTATAGAAGATTTGTGAAAGATTTTAGCACCCTTGCTGCACCATTGACTGAAATTGTGAAGAAACATGTGGGATTTAAGTGGGGTAGTGAACAAGAAAGGGCATTTAATCTAATTAAGGAGAAATTGGTTTCTGTACCATTACTGGCTTTACCCGATTTTGCTAAAACTTTTAAAATTGAGTGTGATGCTTCAGGTATAGGTATTGGAGCTGTTTTGATGCAAGAAGGGCGTCCAATTGCTTATTTTAGTGAGAAATTGAGTGGAGCAGCCCTAAACTATCCTACATACAACAAGGAGATGTATGCATTGATGAGAGCATTAGAAACTTGGCAACACTATCTTCTACCTAAAGAGTTTGTTATACACACTGATCACGAGTCCTTGAAACACTATCAGCCCTAAACTGTGGTACCGTGCCACAGTTGCATCCAGCCATTTGATGCACTTGAATTGGAGTCCACTGGCATCCAACGGCTAGATGCAATTGTGGCACAGTACCACAGTTGCACCACAGGTTTCCCCTGAAGATTGACACCTATATTCAATAGTAACATAAAAGAGAATAGAAATCGATAAGATGTTAATACAATTAAGTGAATTCTAATCTTATGGAAAATGATAAAGTTCCTTTTAAAGTAATGGTATGTACAAAGGTGCAAAAGAAAAAATTACTCTTAAGAAAAAAATTACTTTAAGAATTTTTTAGTGCAACATTGAGAGTATGTGCTAACCTCATTTTTAAAGCAATTAGATGATATGGTAATAAAATAAACATTGTTGCTTTTCCTAAATAGACCCAATGCTTTATTTCTGTAACCTAATTGAAAATAAAAAATGTATTTAGTTATAAAAATTTAATTTCAGATTAATTATCCATTTTCTATTCTTGATAAATAGGAAAACGAGACTCCAGGATTGCTATATCCTTGCCTCTCAGCATTATTTAACTTGCATATGCAATAATGTGATAGCCGTAGTGGATGATGAAGCAAAACATTACTTTGGCTTTCAGTTGACTTCTAGCTACTCATATCATTCAAAATTTGGCTTATAATAACTTGTTTCCAAGGTTACATCAAAACGAATTAAACTCATCATTTCTTCAACTATGTCATTTTCGCATTTTTTTCAAATATTGATTCAATTTATAGATTTTACGAAATTTTGGCAATCTTTGTAGTTTGGTCAAAATATCATATTCAAACTATTCTTTCTCAATTTGTTGTTATCTATTAATTCTGGGAGTGTAATAATTTGTCTTGCAATAAAATCCTGATGCTTTAAGAAGCAAAGAAAAGAAACCACACAATTTATATATATATATTTATAATAAAAAGCAAGACATGGAGAACTCTACATCCCTACATCACTATTAAGATACTTATTTCTTCCATTTACTAGATAACTTGGACCAAGACTCACTGGTTAGTGCAGTTTGTGTTTTAGCGAAGACTACGTATTATGTCTCTTGAGTTATCATAGACTGAGATCCATTTAACAATCAAAATATCGATAGCTAGTAGATATAATTAAATTGATCATGGGAATATATACTTACAAGATGAAATCTGATGCAATGGAAATCTCATGTTCTAATGTTTCGTTTATTCTTGAGAATACTAGAATAAAGGAACAGTCTAAATTCACGTTGATTCTATAGAATTTTGAGAATTGACTAAACTCAAAAACTCACATGGGGCTTTTAAGACTTCCAAGAACACTTCAACAGTTTTCTTCACTTATACATTCTTCGAGGCAATTAAGACTTCCAAAAAAAAAATAATTCTACTTTCACATTTTTAATCAAATTTTCTTCAAGCACAACATTATACTTTTGAATGTGAATATGTAGAACTATATCAATCATCTTACCTTTTTCAACACCAGTCTTCTCTCCTAAGGAAACATCATGATCCCCATACAAATTATCAGGTTGAAGCCTTAAATATTTAATAAATTGTGTCTCATCTTTTGGCATTTTAAGTTAGACTTTTTCCTTAATAATAGATTAACTCATTGGTACATCTTTAGGCGCTATCTGAGGACCATGCAACTTCTTGATTGAATCTATGAGTTTATTAGTTCTTTTGATTATGACTCAATTTATACAGCTAAAAAACTACATGTTGTAAAGTGTAGATCGTGCATGTGGGCATTTTATTTTTTCATTTGAAAACTTAGCCGTTTTAGAAATATTGTAACTATAATAATAATATATACTTCCATGAAATTGTTTAATCTCATAAGCATAACTGGGATTGCAAAATATACTTTCTCTGGTTCTATGATTGCATTTTGCATTTCCCTTGATCAAGTTTGAGACTTTTGTGACTGCTCCCACCAAGCTGAAACATTTATTCCTAGTTTCTGAGCAATGAATGATACTTGCTTTTCTTTAGGAGTGCACAAGCTATAAGTAAGTGCTTAACCATTTCCAACCAATTAATAAATTTTTCGAGATACAAATATACAAGTCTAGCACATCATAAATGGAACGGTAAGGATGGTAGTTTGACATTTATTGTCAAGTTTCCTCAAAATTTTAAAACCATAAATAAGGCTTAACTCTAGGGTTGGGTGTTTCGACAGCTAGTGGTCGTAATTTAGAGTAGTGAATAGCTAGATGTCGTAAATATAGTGGCAACACAATAGTGTTCGAGGATTAGCTGGATTCGTGGTGGTGGAAGTGGATCAAAGTGTGAAACTCATAGGCTTGGGCTTATGTCTTTGGAGTTCTAGTGGTGGCTAAGGAGGGAGGTTGGTCAGGTTTTCTTGGGTGGTAGCTGAGGATCATAATGGCTAGAGTTAGGCAAATAATTTGATCCAACCCAATTCAATCTGAAAAATGACAGTTTCAGATCAGATCAGATTATTCACCCAATCTTATTAGATCATCTAACCAAACTGATCAGATCAAGATTGGATAGGAATCTGACCCAAAAATCTGATCGAATTGGCTAAAAAATGAAACAAATAAAAAATAAAATGAATAAACAAGCAACACAAACACATCGTGAGTGTGCATTTATCTCACACTCTGCTTTTTTCTTCTCCAATCTTTATTGCCTCACCCTTACACACTCAAGTTTGTTCACAGTTTCTCTTACACACACATCACAAAAGCAAAAAAGGAGTCGGCAGAACACCACTAGTCCATCGACACAGATGCAGATGCAGATGTAGCCACTAATATAGCCCGCAGTCATTGCTAACTGAATTTGCCACTAGTGGATTTGCTACTCCATGCCTCCATTATTACCATGTTTCTCTAAGCTCCACTCGTACCCAGAAACCTGGATTTATCTTTTGAAGTTTTAGTGGTATATATTAATTTTAATGTAAATTTTATCAGCAACAACTGTCCTGTTTGGGCTTTTTCTTATCCATCTCTAAAATTTGATAAGAACCATCAAGGGAATATGGATTGAAAATGCAATTCAAGATGCAAGACATCATGAATTAGGCTTGAAGAGAAGACAAGGCATTGTGGGCATTATTCAAGTTATTGGGCAGCCAAATACACAATTTATATCAAATGCAGAAAGGTCAAATTCGGAATAAAAATTGTATTGGTTAAGCCAGAATTAATGTGAACGTTATATACTGTTAGAAAGATAATTAAGTTAGCTTTCCAATAAATTTTACAGTGCTGGATTTGGAGTTCTCTAGAAGGAGTTATGACCAATTCATTACAGCTTGTTCAGACTTGGGATTTTCAACGACTCCTTTGTCTTTCAACTTCATTTGTTTGTTTTGTTTCAAGTTTTTCAATGTGTAAGGTAAGTCTACCATCAATGATGGTGGGCTAACATTAAGTTTGTCAATGATAGCATTAATTATAGTAGGCTAGCATTAAGTTTGTCAAAGATAGCATTAATTATGGTGGGTTGGTGAAGACTTTTGAAACATCCTTTGACAAACCTACTTGGAGGGTTGTTCCAATGTTTCCATTTGTATTTTTAGGACCTTGGGTTTC
Organism: Citrus mangshanensis; assembly: GCA_030449895.1. Taxonomy (NCBI): domain Eukaryota; kingdom Viridiplantae; phylum Streptophyta; class Magnoliopsida; order Sapindales; family Rutaceae; genus Citrus; species Citrus mangshanensis. The sequence continues at coordinate 2,268,510 of JASUUJ010000043.1, forward strand.
TTTTAGTCTATTTAAATTTAGCAACCTTGCTATTTAATAATAGTAGAGATTAATGTTATTTGAATTTGAAAGATTATTCCTTCTTTGGTTCTTTTGAGAACTAGTGAACTTATCGAGAATTTGCATTCTTGTGGCATTCTAAATTTAGACTTATCACTCACCTTCTCATCTATTTCTTGAGTGTGGCGTCAATATCATTCTCTATACCTTTGGTTCATGTTTTCTTAAGCATTGGGTCAAGGTTTTGTTTGTCATAAATCTGTTTAGAACTTTCTTGGGAAGTTGAAACTACAAATTAAGTGTGGGTTTCATATATAGGTTATAGAATTGTTGGGATTTCAGTGTTTTTCAATTCCAGAACACATAAAGATATTACTTCTAAATCTAACCTATCTAAATTCAACTTAATTTTTTGATTTGATCTGAACATGTCAGACCAAAATTGATCGAGTTACAAGTTTAGGTTGAGTTCGGATGAATTATTTCCTAACATGATCAACCCAAAATCTTATTAGGTTGATTTGAACCTAATCTGAACTCAATTTTGCCCAGTCCTAGTAATGGCAGTACGGTGATGACTAGAGTTGGTCAATAGAGGTTGGCAAGTCTGGTGGTAGCAGTGGCTAGTGGCGATGGTTGCTAGATTGTGGAGGTAGTAGTGGTGGCATGGTGGTGGTTATTTCAATTATGGGATTTTCAAAATATTTTTGGGGAATAGTTTTGCGTTTCTTTTTAGTGGTGAAAAATGATAGATGATAAGTGAGGGATAGCCTAGAAAGCTACGCGATTGGCACATATTTGCTACTGATAGAGTGGGATAGCAAAAGAAAATTGATAGGGTAGATTAACATGAGATATAATTCTAGCATTGAACTAAGTTAATGAGATTAGATTTCGTCCTGATCGAAGCGAGATTAGATCTTACTCTAATCCAAATGAATCAACGAGATTTTCATAATGCTTTACAATGAGATTACATGATGCTTTAATCCAAATGAGTGTATAAGAGAGATTTTTTATACTAATCAAAAGGTTATGAAAATAATAACAAGACCTCCTAGTAAACCTACTTCCCTAAGTTAACTTAGGAAAGAAAGAAAAACACAATTATGTTGGAAATAAAAGACTAAAACACTTATCATTATTGACTCTAATTAAAAATAGAAAATATCTAAATATCTAAATAAAAAAATTCTAAAATTCTAAAATAATGTCCTAAATCAGTGTTTCAGAAGATATATGAGTTGAATGGTTATTGTGACCCTTTAGTTTGAATGCTTTAACTTTACATGCTACCCTCTTACAGACTAAGATATTTACGGATACACAGTCACCATAATTTATTTTTGAATTTAATAATCTTCTAATTAATCTGCAGCTCCCCATTTTCATTTGTAAAACCACTCCAACTACCTCTGGATAATGATATTGTTGTTTTGTTTTAGTGGTACTTTGATAGTGTTTTTGTAACCACTCGAATGGGGAAGAAGCTATATTAAAGGCACCAACTTGACAAATGAAATTTTGAACTTTGAATTATGGGTGTTTCTACAGCAGTTAGGTGTTTTAAGTTTCAAATGCATCACATGCATTGTAATTTGTTCAACTTCATATCTCATATTTGAATAACATTAATGGCATTCCTTCTAATTTATTGAACTTCAAAGCATGAGTGAAGCTATTGGCACCTTTTCATTATCCTTATAATACCCTTTTTTAGATAAATTACTTGCATTCATGATCTATCCATCATTTTTTTGTTTTGTACCTGTCATTCCTACCTAACAAAAATAAATTACAAATTTAGAATAATCCATTGAATATTTTTCTGCTTAAAGTTGTTTTCAAATTATGATTTAAAATATATATGATTTAAGTCAATGATTGTTATTACAGTATCCGTCACTATGAAAACCTTTTAATTTGTGGATAGAGTAACAATGAAATTGTATAAGGAAAGAAAAATAGCTTAATACTATATTGAGTTTTAACAATAAAATAATTAAATTAAAAGCTAGAAGAGTACTAAATGGAAATAAACTAAAAATAACTAAAAGCGAATTTTATGAGAAGATCAGAGAGTGCTATTAGTCCAACTCTGATAGCATACTCTATAATTTATTCAAGTTCTGAGCCCAAATAAGGAATAACAACAATATTTTTTTGCCCATTAAGTCATTCTACTTTTTAAATATTTCAATCTTATAATAACTTAATATTTTTTTCTAGTTGCTACATTTTCTTTTTCTTTTTCTTTTTGCAGACATGTCAAATCAGTAATTAGTTTAACCACACACCTCCATTAATAGTATATTCCATTACATTTATGGATAGTTCCACACTTGTATATGCTTTTTGGTGAAATTTGTGTCCGGGAACTTTAATAATTCAGTTGCAATGTGTGGACCAGGTTGGTAGTGGCCATCTTTAATCACCATGCTCAAATATGATTTTCGGATTCGGTATTTGATGGATAAGTGTATATCGGCTGGAAACCAGAACTTACGAGCTACTGGCCCTAAGGACAAACTTCGTTCTGTTATAGATCTGGTGTAACAACGCCACGTACAAGTACCCACTGGTTTCTTAGAGTTTTGTCCAGAAAATCATTCACAGTTTCACCATCCTTTACCACCAAGATGAAGATGGGTATACCATCATACAAATTCCCAAACAAATCCAGAAACAAGAATTGCTCAAACTCATGCCTCTTGAATGGCTGACCAATTATGAGCACTTCCACCAAAACTCTGAACCAGTTCAAACAACAGAAGCCATGTTTGAAAGACGACAAAATGGTCAAGTCAAACTATCTTTTCAAACACCCGACCCTCAACCTGTTTCAGTAACTCCAAGGCTTTCTTACACTGCTATGATTACAACAGTCCAAACTGGTCAAGAAAAGAAACTTCCAATCCATGGTTTCTCATCCGAAGGGTATCCTGTCTATCCTGAAGCCCATATGTGTAATCCAGATTGTCCTTGCTTGGATGATACAGATATTGAAGATGAACTCGCAGTCATACGAAGAAAGAAAAAGAAAAAGAAAAAACCTTCTCATTCAAAAACATCTTGCAAAGCTTTTCCTCCACTATCTCCACCAGATCCCAAACCTCTTGTTCAACCAATAAGATCATGCCTAATGTTTTCAAGTCAATCTTATAAAGAGTCCTTCCCTCCACTTGAAAAGCAGACAGACACTCAAACCAGAGTTATCTCTAAACCCTTTATCCAGTCACCAGTTACAGCCTCTAGGCAACCTGAAGAGCCAAAGCAGTATGAAGCTGTTTTAAATTGGCAAACCAAAAATGCCAATGCTCATAATCAAACCCTCAAACAACTCAAAAAGAGAATTGATCGAGTTGCCAGTCAAGTCTCCCAAACTGAAACTAAAGTTGATTCAATCAACCATCGTCTGTATTAGATGTACATACATCTACAAGACCGTATCTCTGAGTTAGATACCGATCTCAGACGAATGATCAATAATCATATCTGGGGTCCTGAGTTTAACAAGAAAGAAGTAGAAATCAGAAAGCTCAAAGCTGAATTGGCAAGAATTAATGCTGAACAGACTCGTCCAATACTGTTCACCCAGACACAATCCACACTTGTGCCTCCTCCCATGTTTGAAACCTATTCACCTTTTTATGCACCTCCCAGACCTCACCAGCTTATTTACAACCAATTCTTTGGTTTCTCACATCTCCAACCAACTCCTCACCCAAAATCCTCTTCACCTAAAAAATCAAAGTCTAAAGTAAAAATTTTAGAACCAAAGTCAAAACAACCTCCATCCTCATCTGTTCCTCCGGTACCTCCGGAAGATTCATCACAAGCTACTCCTAAACCCCCTAAATGGGATCAAGGAACGATGGATCAGTATCACTATCATACTGTCCACAACTCATCTCCTGAATCCTCTGAACCAGAAACAGTATGTGAGTCCACTCCGTCAAAATCACACTCATCTTCCTCATTCACAAACTCAACCAGTGATGAGAACCATCAAGAGAATACCATTAAAACTTCAAGTGATCCTTTGCACATTCATGGAGGCCCAATTACAAGAGTAAAAGCCAAAAAGATGCAAGCTGCTTTAAATGGATTAATTGAGAAAATATGGATTGAAAATGCAATTCAAGATGCAAGACATCATGAATTGGGCTTGAAGAGGAGACAAGGCATTGTGGGTATTATTCAAGTTATTGGGCAGCCAAATACACAATTTGTATCAAGTGCAGAAAGGTCAAATTCGGAATAAAAAATGTATTGATTGAGCCAGAAGTAATGTGCAAGCTATATTCCATTGGAAATATAATTAATTTAGCTTTCTAATAAATTTTACAGAGCTAGATTTGGAGTTCTCTAGAAGGAGTTACGACCAATTCATTACAGCTTGTTCAGACTTGGGATTTTCAACGACTCCTTTGTTTTTCAACTTCATTTGTTTGTTTTGTTTCAACTTTGTCAATGTGTAAGGTAAGTCTACCATCAATGATGGTGGGCAAACCTACTTGGAGGGTTGTTCCAATGTTTCCATTTGTATTTTTAGGATCTTGGGTTTCTTTTAGCCTACAAAAAAAAAGATTACAAAAAGATTCAAGTATTTCTACTTTCATCAAATTGAATTTGAGTTATTCATTTTCCTTGACATCATTTACACACATATCAATTGTGTTTCTTTGCTTGCTTGCTTTCCTTTCTTCAATTTCCTTTTCATTCTTTGTGTCCTCTTAATTTCTTTTCTTTGTTAGTGTGCTGGATTGTCATATTTGGTGTGCCACTTGGGTTTTTTTTTTCTTAATTTTGTTTATTTAGTTTAATAAAGAACTGAAAGAGAGAATTAAGTGTGGTAAAAGGCAAAAGTTTGTGTGTTAAGAGAGATCATTAGAGGGTAAAAGCCAATTTGTGTGTTAAACACGAGAGTTAAGTGACATCAAATTGAGTGAAACAAGTGAGGGAGTGTTGTGAGGTCTTTTTGCTAACAATTAAGAAGCTATAGACCAATCAATCATGCTCAAAGCCATGCAACAACAATTTGAGCACATGAATCTGATGTTTGGAGAGATCCGTGACAAATTGGAGAGGCAAGACACTGCCATAGCCAATCTACAATGGGGGCAACAACCAATAGCTCCTAATGTAAGAGGTAATCAAGGGCGTGCTGTCATGGGAGAAGAAGATGGCAATGACATAGATGATTTTGATGACCAGGCCACCGTTGACATGCGTGGAAGAGATAATAGAAGGGCAAGACATATAGATCGTGATTTGGGGAGTATAAAACTGAAAATTCCTTCTTTTCAATGTAAAAATGATCCGGAAGCTTATTTGGAGTGGGAAAAAAAGGTGGAGCTAGTATTTGATTGCCACAACTACTCTGAGGAGAAAAAGGTAAAACTAGCTACTATTGAATTTACTGATTATGCTATTATTTGGTGGGATCAACTTGTTTTGAGTAGGAGATGAAATCGTGAAAGACCTATAAACACTTGGGAGGAGATGAAGGCCATCATGAGGAGGAGATTTGTTCCTAGTCATTATTATAGGGAGCTGCACCAAAGGCTTCAAAGTCTTACAAAAGGTTCTAGAAGTGTGGAAGATTACCACAAGGAGATGGAAATAATCATGATTCGAGCCAACATTGAAGAAGAACAAGAGGCCACTATGGCAAGATTTTTACATGGTTTAAAACAAGATATTGCTAATGTGGTTGACTTGCAGCACTATGTTGAGTTGGAAGACATGGTTCACATGGCCATGAAAGTGGAACGACAACTAAAAAAGAAAGGTTCCACTAGAACCAATTTGGGTTCATCTTCCTCATGGAAGTCAAAATGGAGCAAAGATGAAAAGGTTGTTTCAAAGCCTAAGATTGAGCCAATCAAGGATCATAAAGAGGGAGGCAACCAAAGCAAAGGTAAATCTGATTCCCAACACTCTAGAAATAGAGATATTAAGTGTTTTAAATGTTTGGGGACAGGTCATATTGCATCTCAATGCCCAAATAAGAGAGTAATGATCTTGAGGGATGATGGTGATGTTGAAACCGAGAGTGAATCAGATGATGACCCTATGCCAGCTTGGGAGGATGCTAATGATGGTGTAGAATATCCTTTTGATGGTAAATTGATGGTTGCTAGGCGTGCTCTCAACTTGCAAGTAAAAGAGGATGCGGAGGTACAACGTGATAACATCTTTCATACTAGATGCCACATCAAAGATAAGGTATGTAGTATGATAATTGATGGTGGAAGTTGTACTAATGTAGCTAGCACTAGTTTAGTTGAAAAATTGAATTTGAAAACTTTGAAACATCCGAGGCCATATAAGCTACAATGGCTGAATGATTGTGGGGAAGTTAAAGTAAATAAACAAGTGCTGGTTTCATTCTCTATTGGGAGATACAAGGATGAGGTTCTATGTGATGTAGTACCCATGCATGCTGTACACATTCTTTTGGGTCGACCTTGGCAATATGATAGGCATGTGACACATGATGGATACTTAAATAGATATTCTTTTGTAATGAATAAAAGGCAAATCACTCTTGTACCATTAACACCTAGGCAAGTGTATGAGGATCAAATGTCAATAAAAAAAGAGAGTGATACAAAAAATGAAAATGAGAGTACAAAAGATTAGAGAGGGAGATGAGTGGAAAACTGCCTTTAAAACAAAATATGGTTTATATGAGTGGTTAGTGATGCCATTTGGGTTATCTAATGTACCTAGCACTTTTATGAGGTTAATGAACCATGTTTTGCGTGCTTTTATTGGTAAATTCGTAGTTGTCTATTTTGATGATATTTTGATCTATAGCAAAGGCTTAGATGAACACATTGAACATTTGCAAAGTGTATTGACTGTTTTAAGGAAGGAAAAGTTGTATGCTAATTTGAAGAAGTGTTCCTTTTGTACAAATCAGATTGTTTTTCTTGGTTATGTTGTAAGTGCTAAAGGAATTGAGGTTGATGAAGAGAAGGTAAAGGCTATTAAAGAGTGGCTTACACCTAAAAGTGTAAGTGACGTAAGAAATTTTCATGGTTTGGCTAGTTTTTATAGAAGATTTGTGAAAGATTTTAGCACCCTTGCTGCACCATTAACTGAAATTGTGAAGAAACATGTGGAATATAAGTGGGGTAGTGAACAAGAAAGGGCATTTAATCTAATTAAGGAGATATTGGTTTCTGCACCATTACTTGCTTTACCTGATTTTACTAAAACTTTTCAAATTGAGTGTGATGCTTCAGGTATAGGTATTGGAGCTGTTTTGATACAAGAAGGGCGTCCAATTGCTTACTTTAGTGAGAAATTGAGTGGTGCAGCCCTAAACTATCCTACCTATGACAAGGAGATGTATGCATTGGTGAGAGCATTGGAAACTTGGCAACATTATCTTCTACCTAAAGAGTTTGTTATACACACTGATCATGAGTCCTTGAAGCATTTGAAAGGGCAAGGTAAGTTGCATAAGAGACATGCCAAATGGGTTGAATTTATTGAGCCATTTCCTTATGTGATCAAATATAAACAAGGTAAGGAGAATGTGGTGGTTGATGCATTATCTAGAAGGTATGCACTTATCTCTACATTAAATGCAAAGTTGTTAGGATTTGAGTACATTAAAGAATTATATGTTAACGATCCTGATTTTGCTAATGTGTTTAATACTTGTGAGAAAGTTGCATTTGGTAAGTTCTATAGGCATGATGGGCTTTTATTTAGAGAAAATAAAATGTGTGTGCCTCATAGTTCTTTGCGTGAATTGCTTGTGCGTGAAGCTCATGGGGGTGGTTTAATGGGAAATTTTGGCATTACAAAGACTTTAGATGTTTTAAAAGAACACTTCTTTTCGCCACATATGAAACGTGATGTTGAAAGAATATGTGAGAAGTGTATCACTTGTAAACATGCTAAGTCTAGAGTTTTACCCCATGGATTCTATAACCCTCTGCCCATGTCACAAAACTGATGATGCAACAAACATAGCTAATTTTTTTTTTCAAGGAAATAGTCAGGTTGCATGGAGTGCCAAGGAGTATAGTTTCAAATCGAGATGCTAAGTTCTTGAGCCACTTTTGGAAAACTTTGTGGGGTAAGTTGGGTACTAAACTTTTGTTTTCTACTACTTGTTATCCACAAACTGATGGACAAACTGAGGTTGTAAATAGAACTCTATCTACTTTGTTGCGTGCCATTATTCAAAAGAACTTGAAAACTTGGGAAGAATGTTTGCCACATGTTGAATTTGCTTACAATAGAACTGTCCATTTAGCTACTAAATTTTCACCATTTGAGATTGTGTTTGGGTGCATATGAGAAAGGAGAGGTTCCCAATACAAAGGTGTTCCAAGTTGCTTCCAAGGGGAGATGGTCCATTTCAAGTGGTTGCACGAATAAATGACAATGCCTACAAATTGGATCTTCCTGGTGAGTATAATGTGAGTGCTCCTTTTAATGTTTTTGATCTTTCTCCTTTCAATGTAGGTGAAGATTCGAGGATGAATCCTTTTGAGGAGAGGAGGAATGATGAGAACCATCAAGGGAATACCATTAAAACTTCAAGTGATCCTTTGCACATTCATGGAGGCCCAATTACAAGAGCAAAAGCCAAAAAGATGCAAGCTGCTTTAAATGGATTAATTGAGAAAATATGGATTGAAAATGCAATTCAAGATGCAAGACATCATGAATTGGGCTTGAAGAGGAGACAAGGCATTGTGGGTATTATTCAAGTTATTGGGCAGCCAAATACACAATTTGTATCAAATGCAGAAAGGTCAAATTTGGAATAAAAACTGTATTGATTGAGCCAGAAGAAATGTGCAAGCTATATACCGTTGGAAAGATAATTAAGTTAGCTTTCTAATAAATTTTATAGAGCTGGATTTGGAGTTCTCTAGAAGGAGTTATGACCAATTCATTACAGCTTGCTCAGACTTGGGATTTTCAACGACTCCTTTGTTTTTCAACTTCATTTGTTTGTTTTGTTTCAAGTTTGTCAATGTGTAAGGTAAGTCTACCATCAATGATGGTGGGCTAACATTAAGTTTGTCAATGATAGCATTAATTATAGTGGGTTGGTGAAGACTTTTGAAGCATCCTTTGACAAACCTACTTGGAGGGTTGTTCCAATGTTTCCATTTGTATTTTTAGGATCTTAGGTTTCTTTTAGCCTATTTAAATTCAGCAACCTTGTATGTAAGATGATCAGAAATTAATGTTATTTGAATTTGAAAGATTATTCTTTCTTTGGTTCTTTTGAGAACTAGTGAACTTATCAAGAATTTGCATTCTCTTGGCGTTCTAAATTTAGACTTATCACTCACCTTCTCATCTATTTCTTGAGTGTGGCATCAATATCATTCTCTATACCTTTGGTTCATGTTTTCTTAAGCATTGGGTCAAGGTTTTGTTTGTCATAAATCTGTTTAGAACTTTCTTGGGAAGTTGAAACTACAAATTAATTGTGGGTTTCAAAGTTTCATTGTGGGATTCACATCAACCAGTACCTCCACTAACTTTAAATCAGAATATGCTGACATTACGAGCATATTGATGGCAACTAAAACTGAAGATCCTAATGCTTTAACTTCTACACCAATTGTTGAAGACAGTTCTTTTGATGATGAGCATAAAGCATCTCACACAGAACCAGTGCCACCTATGCCACCACCAGCTCATGATCACTCCACAAAACCATCTTTAGCATCTTGGTTCACATTTGATGACATTCCCCGTCACAAATGGCCTGCTAGACTTCAAGAATTTGCTGCATGGATTGATCTTCAAGGAACAAAGCCAAATGCTCAATCTCAAGCTGTCCTTCGTGAATTCATGGCCCAATCTACGAGTTCTTTGCGAGATTGGTTAGAAAGCTTGGGAGAATATAGACAACTCCAATTCATGCAATCACCAGTTGGTACAGCACTCAACATCATCTATGAACAATTCATTGGTGAAAAAAAACAGCATCTACCGATGCAGACAAAAAACAGTATCATCAGATGAAGTGTTGTTCTCTCAAAAGACATCTTTTGGAATCTCATTACAAAAGAATGAGTATTCTATTTTACAAGCTGAATGGGTTCAACGAACCTTCTCTCAAACATGTCTTCATAGAGTCTCTTCCTTCTGAGTTACAACCTGATCTTCAAAGAAAACTCACAGCCACTAATCTCAGCATTGTTGACATCTCTTTAGGAAAGATTTTCCAAATGGCAATGTTATGCCTGGATAAAATCTGTGAGCAGAAGGAATTCTTCAAAGATCTCATGGCAGACACAAAATCCTTCATTGAAGCTTGTAAAAAACCTTATCTCAAGATGGAGTGCAAAGATGAAAAGAAGTGTGTTTGTTCGCCCAAAAAGAAAAAAAACATTTTCAAAAACACTTCCACAAAAAATCATCCTCCAAAAAACCTTTCCGGTATTTTAGAAAAAAGAATGTCTCCCAGTACAAAAAGAAAAAGCATAACCGTTGTTTCATCTGCAAGAAACGCAGTCACTTTGCTCGAAATTGTCCCCATAAGTCTGCCAAAGCTGTTCGTCTCATACAACACCTTCCACATTCTTCCCTGTTATCTGAGAACAAAGATGTTGAATCAAACTTTTCTGAACAGTCAGAACAAGATGACCAAACTGCTTTCATCATCGCAGAATCTTCAGATTCTGAGGATATTTCAGTCATCTCTACAGTTCAAAATGTCAACCATGTTTCCACCATTCCTAGAACTTTACTCAAAATATCAATCCTTCCTTTCAAGTTTCATAAACTTGTTCCTGTCATCGGGTTTATTGACACTGGTGTAGATACCAGTATGATTGACCTTTCTGTTCTTCCCTCAGGCTATTGGGAACCTCATTCAAAGCTTTTCAGAGCTGTTAATAGAGAAACTTTTGAGACCACTTTGATTACCAAAAAACCCATTGGTATTCAATTCTTTTCGAATTGTATAATTTGGACAAACAAATGTTCAAACAAATGTTCTTCACTTGGTTAAAAACCTATTCCTCACTAGTTCTGGAGTTCGCTACAAACAAATGTTCTTACCCTATGCCGATACTCTCCGTCTGTATGCACTTTCAAAAACACCATCTCCATACAGTCATCTCTCCCATAAGTTCTTAGACTTTTGTCCAGAAAATCATTCACAGTTTCACCATCCTTCACCACTTTGGAAGAATGAACAATTTTTTATCCATCTTCCTTTCAAACTCAATGAACACATAAATCCCACAAAAGCTTCTCACCAAGTAAGAATGCTCTCAGTTACTCCAACAAGGTCTAATTGAACCTACTGATTCAGATTGGGCTTGTCAAGCCTTCTATGTTGAAAAACAATCTGAATTAGTTCGTGGTAAAAAGAGATTAGTTATTGATTACCAGCCACTTAATTCTTTTTTTCAAGATGATAAGTTTCCCCTTCCAAAAATCCAGACCTTGTTTGTCCATCTTCAAGGGGCTCATATCTTCTCTAAGTTTGATTTAAAAGCTGGTTTTTGGCAACTTGGTATTTCACCAGTTGACCGTCACAAAACTGCCTTTTGCATTCCCGATGCCCATTATCAATGGACCGTTCTACCCTTTGGTCTTAAAGTTGCTCCTTCATTATTTCAAAAGGCCATGACAAAAATCTTTAGTCCTATCCTCCACCATGCTCTAGTCTACATTGATGATATTTTGTTATTTTCTTCTGACCATGAGAGCCATCAGAAGCTCCTTTTGGATTTCTTTCATATTGTGCAGGCCCATGGAATCATGCTTTCCGAAAAGAAAAGCAGCATAGGCAAGGAATCCATTGATTTTCTTAGCATGGTGATTAAAGATGGCCACTACCAACCTAGTCCACACATTGCAACTGAATTATTAAAGTTCCCGGACACAATTTCACCAAAAAGCAGATACAATAATTCCTCGAGATTGCTAATTATGTCCATGATTTCATCCCAAAAGTTGCAATCCACACCAGCCAGCTGTCGCGCATGCTAAAAAAACAGTGCCCTCCATGGGGCCCAACACAGACAGAAGCTGTCAAGCAGCTAAAGGTGATAGCCCAATCACCTCCTCCACTCCGAATTCCCACATTTGGCCAACACATCCTCCAGACTGATGCCAGCGATGATTACTGGAGCGCCATTCTTCTCGAAGAAATCAATGGCGTGCGTCATTTCTGTGCACATGCAAGCGGACAATTCAAAGACTCTAAAAAGAACTACCATGTGATCTACAAAGAGATTTTGGCAGTCAAATATGGAATTAAAAAATTCGAATTTCATCTTATCAGCCACAAATTTCTTATCAACATGGATAACTCTTATTTTCCCCGAATCTTTGACTTCAAAAACAAGTTGCTCCCTGACAAGCAACTGCTCAGTCTCAAAAACTAGTTTACTAAATATGATTTCACTGTTCAACATATAAAAGGCAACCAAAACCTCATTCCAGACTTCCTCACATGTCCAGCTATAAATAAACCCTCACTCATTTCCTCAATCCAAACCATTCCAGTAGTGGCCATGCATCGCCAACTTCCTTTCAAAGCTCTCAACCAGAGAAACTTCCCCACGAACATCTCTTTCCAATCGGCTTACCAGCTACAAGATTTTGCAAAGAAGTTCCTTTATAGGTATTTTTTTAATGTTCAGACCAAAAAACCTGACCGTTTTCCTAACCTTTGCATAGAACACCTGTTCCTCACCGGCCTCACTCTCTCCTCTCTGTCCATCTATGAAGATGAGCTTTGGTACGTACATGTGGTGTCTCACCACCTTGTATGCTACAAAGCTAGTTTTCCCCATCAAACCAGCCTTGACTCACCTTATATCCTCGAATGGTATTCCCCACTTACATGGTGGCGTAAACAACTCCATAATTTGTGTACCTTTCATGGGTTAGACAGAATGCCAGAACAGGAAGCTAACATGTGGACTACAGCTTTCATCATCCACAGGCCCTACTTCCAGCGCCTAGAAACAAGAGACTACTGGACACAAGACATGGCATATGAATGGAGAACTTACCCTCATCCATGATACATCGGTCACCTCCGTTCTCAAAGCCTACCTCATGGAACTTAACAATGTTACTCCACCTGCCACAAACATTCACCACACCTCTATTGGACCATCACACACCCTTGAAATAATTCCAAAAACACAAGGCTGTACCCCGGGTTCAAGTTCAAGTCCTCAAGGAATCCTTGTCATGGAACAACGCCCTGACTACGCCAACGTCTTATTCCAAGATGCTCAGGACCCATGGGAAAATTTTCAGTCCCTTCTCCACACTGAAAATCCCCATTATACTGTCACCAACCCAGACTCTCCTGCTGCATCTACATCACCGCACATGACTGATGCTGATGAAGACAAATATCAGCAAGCTGAGGCGTATCTAGACCAGAGACAGATACGTCGGCACAAGCACTAATATGAGACAGAGACAGGAGATGTGTCACCATCGCGCTATCCATCCACTCCATAATGACAACTTATCGCCATCACACAGCTTTTAATGCAATCCGCCCATGTGTCTCCCGTTTGCTTTGAATGCTTATGTCAAAAGTCTTCGTCAGTGTGCTTTACTTTCTGTTTTACTTTGTCTTATGTAAAAGTCTTAGTCGGTGTGCTTTACTTTTCTCACAGCATGTGCCTATTTGTCGCTTATAATCATTCAAGGGGTCCTGTCCTTGATGATTTTCTATATAAGGCTCTTTCTGCTTCCGTTGAAGGGGGTCAATCAGAAATAAAAAATTTCAGTTTCCTTACATCATGTTTCTCTAAATCTTTTCTCTCTTCTAGGGTTCAAAGCAATTATTTGGGTTAGTAATGATACACTCGCCTCTAATTTTCTATACTGAGTATGCTCTGCACTTGCCTTAAGCCTAAGCATCAGAAAGCTCCTGTTTTATCCTCCAAATCCGATTTTGATAAAATGAAAGTGTTTTCTCACAAAGTTCACCCTCTTTGAGGCCATGAGTGCGGTGTGTTCGGGTGATATCGTGAAAAACTATTTTCAAATATGATTTTTGGATTTTGTATTTGATGGATAAGTGTATATCGGCTGGAAACCAAAACTTGCAGGCTACTGGCCCTAAGGACAGACTTCGTTCTGTTATAGATATGGTGTAACAACGCCACTTACAAGTACCCACTATTAAAATAGCGTTAGTTGGAGGGAAAATTGAAGATTTCATATATTTAGAGGGTAAATTGAAGATGTCATTCTAACTGGGGGTGAATTGAAGTTTACCCCTTTTTAACTTAAATGTTTCAAAATCTATTACTATCAAGTATATGATATGATGTCTGGTATATTATCAAGATTTATATATAGTGCAATACCAATAAACAACACAAGTAAGTAGTACATTTTGTTGGTAAGTCAGATCTAGAAAAATTATTTTTTTATTTTATAAATTCAGCGAAAGCTAGAATATTATGTATACATGCATAGGTTTAAAGAAATACCCTAATCTCCTATTAAAAATTTGAAGAAGACAACTAAAATTTTTTCATTGTTGGGATCTGCAAAATATGGTTGCAGTCGTCAACCTTCTCTACTATCCTCAATCATTACCCTCACACTTGTTGGCGTGTAGATAACTCTAATTACTGTGTAGGAGATGAAAACCTTAGAACTATATATATATTTTTTAAGAAAAATATGTACGTCATTATTTTTCTATTCAATTTTCCTTTTCTTTATGTAAGCACTTATTATAGTCAAAGTTTAACTTTTAATTGTGCTTAGTTAAGGGACTGCATACCCATGGGTGCTCCAACATAATAGTCAAGGACTGCATACCCATCTCATAACACACCAAAACTACTAAGTTAACTATAAGCTATTCTACTAAAAGCTTGAAATTGCACTTTAGTAATCCGTGTAATAAAATAAAAGCCCAATTAATTAAAACTCCTTTTAATTGAAGCTAAGCCAATGATAAATGTCGTGCCTCTATAACATATTTACCTCCAAGTCACTATTTGTTCTAATAGTCACTTTCAATACATCTATATTTGTAAATAAACTAAAAATAAGTATTATTATTCAATAAATAATTTATTGAATAAACTAAGGTCACATATTTAAAATGATCAAATACCAAAAATAACTTAGATAAGCATCATTAATATAGATACTGATGAAGATTAGGAATCTATATCATATTTAAATGCATTTCCTTATAGTATATAAGTTTATTGTTATTCTCTTACTAGTATAGGAATTTGTTTTCCTCTACCAGTATAAATAGCTCTCGCCTATAATCTTTGAAGGCATATTTGAGTTCAATAATATTTTTATTTTTCAAATCAATGTGAATTTAGATCACTCTTTTATTCTAGTATTTTGAAGAATCAATAGAATATTAGAACATTAAACTTTCGTATCAGAGCTAAGAGTCTGGTATTACCAATTTACCGTCATCTACCACCAAACCTTCTCTTGTTTTCTTCTTTTTGACTCTTTCCAATTAGTTTATTTAAAAAATCAGAAAAAAGAAAAAAAAAGAGCAAAACTTAAAGCTACTGCAGCAGCTGTCGTCTACATTGCTAGCGTCATTTTTTGTCGCCTTTCCGTTGATCAACCATTACCAACTCAATTAGAGGAAGCCAACCACCGAAAACAAGTTGTGAATGCCACCTTTCTACAATTAAATTGCCCCAAAAAAACACCCAAAACTATATAAAGTTGCCGCCTTTGTTTGCTGGAGTCTGCCGCACTTTGGCTAGTGCCACCACCATCAATCGTCAGAATCAAAGCCAACATTAAACTGCTGCTATTATCTCTAATTTTGGGTCAAAACACAGCCTTCTCACTGACCAGAATCTTTTAGACACACCTATCTTTGCTTGATTTTCTAACCATCATCACTAGTAACCTAAACCTTTTTAATTAATTTTTTTACCTAACATTTACTCAATTTTTAGTTAGTCACCAAGCCTTTTCAAACCAAATTGGGAAAATGCCTCGAAGAAAGGCCCTATGGGCATTATACCCCTCATACAACAACTTATATAGAGATGAAGCCACGACTAGCATGACAGCTGAGATTGATATGTTAGTTGCACAAATGGAAAAATTAATCACCAAACACCATCGTACACTAGAGTTGAATCTATTTCGATAAAATATGGGAATCTAGGCTGAGAATTGACAATCCTGAATTCCAAGGAAGTGACTAGTTAGAAGAATTGTTGATTGGATTAATGCTATTGAGGAGGATTTTTAACACACGGAAGTTCTAACTAATAAACTAGTCTTGATTGCTACATCTTAATCTTATAGAAGGGCTGCAACCTCGTGGCAACAAGCAAAACTCACAAGGATGAGGAAAGGCAAAAATATATATATATATTTAACTTTTGGGAAAGTTGAAGAAGCACTTGCGAAGTGCATTTTTTCTATGCAATTATGCTAACTATTATACCAACTATTACGAAATTTGAGGCAAGGTAATTGATCGATTGATGATTGGACCATGTTGTGTAAATTACCAAGTGTACTAGTCGGCACAAGTAATATAATGAAGAGTAGAGTATTGTCTCACAGAGATTGTATATCTTATTAGCTACCGAAATTATTCTAACCCTAACTTATTTGAATAACCAAATAAGTGAATTTAGATTAAAACTAAAATTAAATAAAATAACTAAAAATAAAATCACCAAGATTAAAACTATTATTCTAACCCTAATAAAATAAAATAACTAAAAATTAAATAAAGATACATGCAGTAATAAAAATCACCAAGAGAAGACACTAGGACATCCGATTTCACCATAACCAATCCAATTTAATCCTCCATCTATGCTATTAAAGTCTGCTACCCATATTGACAGTGAATTTTCCTAATCTATTCAATATCCTCTCTCGAGTAATATCAAAATTTTCTTCACATATTAACCCACTAAATCTCTATATGAATTTAAATATGTAAAGATTCATTAAACTCAATGTAAATTCTTAGATAAAATTGCATGATTCACGTTGGCACATTTCTATCTTTCATTCAATTCATGACATAAATATCCTCTCGGTCTCATCATGTATCATCAAATCATTCAAAGTATTAGCCACATATTTAAAATTATTGAGCACAATAATGAACACTCCATCATAGAATAATAAACTAAAAATAACATAGACTTATGGACTTAAATTTTCATAGTTAGGCTATATTAACCCTAGCAAAATAAATTAGTTCATGGGAATACAAAGTGAATCCATAAACATTGTAGAGAACATTCAAGTAAGACAACTGGAAAACAGAAAGAAAAACTTAATCTCAACATCTTTTTCTTCCTCCAAATTGCTGTTGCTGGTCGCGGCTTTTGTCTCTAGTTGAGTGCGGCTACTGTTTCTTTTTCTATGCTCTCGTTTCTTATTGTTCGGCCATGTGGCTTTGCCTCCCTTTTATAATACTTCTAATTTTCGCACCCTAAATCTTTTTATGGAAAGTATGGATGGCAATGGATTGGATCTGATCCAAGATCCACGTGATCCAAATCTAATCAGATCAGATTTGGATCGATTTAAAATGAATTTGGATCAGATTTGGATATCTATGTGTGGATCTAAGACGGATCTGGAGCAGATCTGGATCTATCTTAATATCTAAATCCATATCCATATCCACTCATCTTTTAATTTTATTTTA
This sequence comes from Citrus mangshanensis, assembly GCA_030449895.1. Lineage (NCBI taxonomy): Eukaryota > Viridiplantae > Streptophyta > Magnoliopsida > Sapindales > Rutaceae > Citrus > Citrus mangshanensis. The sequence continues at coordinate 2,286,181 of JASUUJ010000043.1, forward strand.
TTTTAAAAGTTTCTTAACAATTGTGGAATTATAATGATAATAAATTTTATTCATAGCATATTAGTGGTATTTACCATGCATTTAAACTCTTAAAACTTAAAGGTTAGTTTTGTAAATTTAAAGGTCAGCCAGCCCCAAAGTATGTACATGCAATATTCAAATTGCAAGCCAATTAATATAACTTGGCAATTTATTTTATTATATTGGCCAAATAATTTTTAAGGAATATAGTTATTCATATATTTAGTCAAATCATATTTAATTTATATGTCATTATCTAATGTTGTAGGAATGAGGGTAGGTGTGTTGTGGATATTATAATGATGAAGGAGACAATAGAATATTAGATTGATCTTACTTCTGCAATTACTTTTGAATGATATTTTATTATCTTTCTTATTTGTTGTTTTGGTGTAAAAGTACAATCTATAATATTTATTATATTTTTGAGAAAAATTATATAATTTATTTGTTATCAATATATTTTAGCCTTCAATTTTCATTCTGAAAAATTATTACTTTTTTATTACTGAATTTTAGAATTCATGACGGATCTAGAGCAGATTTGGATTTTAATTTTTTTTGGGATTTGGAGCAGATATAGATATTTATTTCTTTTTTGGATCTAGATATGGAGCGAAAAATATGGATCATAACGGATCTGGAGCAGATACGAATCTTGATTTTTATTATGGATTTGGATCTTGAGCAGAGTAGATCCAACCCATATCTGCCTCATTGCCATCCCTAATGAAAAGGATTAACAAAAAAGCCAAGCCACCTCTTTAAAGTTCACGCATGCACGTGACTTGTACAAATAATTAGCAAATAAATATGTAAAATTATTTAGTAATAAATCTAATAATTCTCCTTTAAGCATTATTCTCCCCTCTTTTCTTTCACAGTTGGCAATTATTTCCATTAACCTATAATTTATTTCCTCTTTAAACTTTCTTTCACTTGAACATTCTCAATATTCCTAAAATAAAAAAATATAAAAAATAAGATAAACATTAATATAATAAAATATAATTTAAATAAAATTAAGTTAAAAGAAGTATTAAAATGATAATCATTAGTGCATCAATTGTCCCCACACTTAACATTTTGCTAGTCCTAAAATGAAAACTATAAAAAGAAAATTTGAAATAAACAACTTTCGCAGGTGATTGTGATTGCATTCAATGTATGCAATAATCGTTTAAACCCCTAGGCGGCCCTAGTGGATGAGCTATAGTTTGGTGAGAGTTTCCAGCGATGATACCCATAAACATCACCAAAAATGCCTCAAAGATTGCATAAAGTATACAGCTCAAAGAAAATTATGAATATTGGCAAAGTTCTAACTTTAATTCAATATTTAGCCTCATCTCACATTTGCTTCTTATGTTGTGTGTGAATCGGTTCAATCGAAACTCATTCTCAAAATATTCAATATCAATATCCCTTGTTTTGCACAGGCATAAATTTGCATTTTCTCTTGATTTTTCTTAAAGCACAAGCTTTTGCTATTTTTTTTTTTTTTGTATCCATAGTCAGGAGCTTTCATTCTACCCCTTAAGGTAGCCTTTTTTTCATGGATTATCTCTTAATATCCTTAAGGGTTATAAGTAGCTATTTCTGACTATGGTGCCTGAGTGAACAAAAGTAATGTAGAATCAAGGTAAACAGTCATTTACTCAATCTAAAACTCTCAACTCGGGTTGTATCAATCTAAAATCTCAAGTTAAAATTATGAAAAAATCGATATAAATGCTCAAGCTATTTAAAGAATCACAATCAAGACGAAACTAACACAAGAGTCAAGTATAAACTAAGACAATATTCATCCCTTTTTAGGAACCATATTTATTTTCAACCATATACTCATCGTAGGCATAAATATAAATATTTTAGTTTTTTAATTTTTAATTTTTCTCTTTTTTTAATGAAAGCAAATATTCCCACCCCAAACATAAAATTAACATTGTCCTCAATGTAAATATATATAAAAGGAAAAGAGAACCTCCCTCATTTTTGCACTTGAAGATGTGAACTTATAGTTGAGTCATTGAAAGGCATGTGAAAAGTTGATGTCCGTCGACCCTCAAACTTGACATAAACCTAGATAAAACAAAGAAAAGGCTAACAAAAGAAATTAGGAAAGAAAAAAAAATAACAGTAATAAAGTTTAGAAAGCTTGGGTTGCCTCCCAAGAAGCTTGATGCGAATCCCACAATGAAACTTTCAATCCCACACTTAATTTATAGTTTCAACTTCCCAAGAAAGTTCTAAACAGATTTAAGACAAACAAAACCTTGACCCAATGCTTAAGAAAACATGAACCAAAGGTATAGAGAATGGTATTGATGCCACACTCAAGAAATAGATGAGAAGGTGAGTGATAAGTCTAAATTTGGAACGCCACAAGAATGCAAATTCTTGATAAGTTCCCTAGTTCTCAAAAGAACCAAAGAAAGAATAATATTTCAAATTCAAATAACATTAATCTCTAAATCCTTACATACCAAGGTTGCTGAATTTAAATAGGCTAAAAGAAACCCAAGATCCTAAAAATACAAATGGAAACATTGGAACAACCTTCCAAGTAGGTTTGTCAAAAGATGTTTCAAAAGTCTTCACCAACCCACCATAATCAATGCTATCTTTGACAAACTTAATGTTAGCCCACCATCATTGATGGTAGACTTACCTTACACATTGACAAGCTTGAAACAAAACAAAGAAATAAGTTGAAAAACAAAGGATTCGTTGAAAATCCCAAGTCTGAACAAGCTGTAAAGAATTGGTCATAACTCCTTCTAGAGAACTCCAAATCCAGCTCTGTAAAATTTATTGGAAAGCTAACTTAATTATATTTCTAACGGTATATAGCTTGCACTTTAATTCTGGCTCAATCAATACAGTTTTTATTCCGAATTTGACCTTTCTGCATTTGATACAACTTGTGTATTTGGCTGTCCAATGACTTGAATAATGCCCACAATGCCTTGTCTTCTCTTCAAGCCCAATTCATGATGTCTTGCATCTTGAATTGCATTTTCAATCCATATTTTCTCAATTAATCCATTTAAAGCAGCTTGCATCTTTTTGGCTCTTGCTCTTGTAATTGGGCCTCCATGAATGTGCAAAGGATCACTTGAAGTTTTAATGGTCCCTTGATGGTTCTCATCAAAGCTATTAATTTACAGTCATTAACTTGACTGCCTTTGAAGAGATCGTTTAAGGAGGCTCGTAGATCGAGGGAGATGATCTAGATAGACCTTGCCCAAGTTTCTTGTAATTTGGTCTCTTCCCATGAACATAAGGTAATAAATCTTCTTTGATAGACTGCTTATATACTGCATGAACATAGCGAGGGTCAGATGGATGCTCATCCTTAAATGCTTTGGCCATTTTTCTATCTGTCATGTCTTCTTGAAAAAAATCTTTGAGTTCAGTTAGATACTTGTTAGGTGTGTACAAATTGAAAATGTCTTGCTTATTTTGAACTCTTTAAATTAATCTTCCTTCCTGAACATTAATCAAAGCTCTCCCTATAGGTAAGAATAGTCGGCCTAGAATGAGAGGTAACTTTATATCTTTGGTCATATCCAAGACAATAAAATTTCATGGAATATAAACTTGTTAACCTTCACAAGTACATCCTCAACTATGCCCTTGGATACTTTATAGATCTATCTACCAATTGGAGGTAAGAGTTGTTACCTTAGGTTGACCAAACCTAATATCTTGAAAATTGAAAAAGGCATCAAATTAATGTTTGCACCTAAATTACACAAAGTTTTATCAAAATAATAATTTCCAATAGTGCATGGAATATTAAAACTCCCCGGATCTTTTAGCTTTGATGGTCAGCAGTGCAGTTTTATGATCATCAAATTTCCTCTTATTGGATAAAATTTCTTTAATGAATTTAGCATAACTTGGCATTTACTCTAATGCATCTGCAACAGGTATGTTAATATGAAATTTCTTAAACAAATCAACAAATTTTAAAAATTACTTATCTATGTTAGTTTTTCGAAGACACTGAGGAAAATGGATTGGAGGAATATAGGCCTTGACTACTGTTGCTGGTCTGGGTTGTGGTATTTCTGAGCTTCCTACCTTTGAAACCTTGGTGATGTCTTCAGCTTGCTCTTCGTCAACTTTCTTTACTTCCTTTATGGCTTGTCAAGTTGATTACCACTCTAAAGTACAATTGCATTACTTTGCTCCCTTGGATTTATCTCGGTGTTACTACATAGAGAGCTTTTTGGTTTTCTGGATAGTAAATTTACAATCGGTCACACTTATACCTCAAGGTTACGGATAGATGCAGCTTGATTTTGAAAATTTATCTCTTTCTTGGTCATGAATTGAGGCGTATTTGTTGTAAGTTGAGTAAGAGCATTTTCTAAATTTGACTTCTTTTTTATGATTAGAACCCTGTAGGTGGCTTCAATGTATTTTGAGTGTTGCTCCATGACAAATTCGAGTGGCTTTTCCAGCCAAGATTGTAGGTATTAGAATACAGGTTTATTTGTTACCTTTAGAAGTTTAACACATAATGAGCTTGTTCAGTAGATGACAGAGCAAAAAGACTCCAACTTGGCAATGACCACTAGCATGATTCCCCTTTACCTCAGTTTTCATCATACATAGGCCATATTTTCAGCATACAGTCACTAAAGATTATTGGATACAAGACCATGCATATGAATGGAAAATGTTTCCACATACATTCCCACTCAACCATGATCCAACCATAATCTCAGTCCTCAAAACCTATCTTTTAGAACTCAATAATGTCCAACCAGCTCCCACAGACATTTATCACACGTCCATAGGACCATCTCACTCCTTTGAGTTTTTACCAAGAGCTTAAGAAAACACCCCGGGATCAAGTTCCAATCCAAAGGGTATTCTCATCAGAGAAGAACGCCTTGACTACACGAATGTCCTTTTTCAAGATGCTCAAGACCCTTGGGAAGACTTCCACTCACTACTCCCATCTCAAGATTCTTAGTAGTCCCCTACTGAGCCAGCTCTTCAGTTAGCCACAGCCACTGCAGATAAGGATGAGCTTGACGAAGATTATCTGTTCTATCAATAGATACACAAAGCTCAAAAGTAATATGAAAAAGAGACAGGAGACATATCTCCATCCATATATCCCTCCACTCCATAAAGTTTCCAGCTTTTCACATGGCTACAGAAACTCTCTGGGAATCTCGGCTTTAATAAAAGATTACAGGGGTCCTATCCTATCTAAAGCGTGTATTTTTATGTTTTTCACATGTGTACTTTTTCTTTTGTTGTTTGCTACCAAAGATAAGGGTCATATCTTATCTTTTGCTTTTAGAGTCTCTATAAAAGGGCTCTCAAGTCCTTGTATTAGGCAGAACATCTTCAATAATAAAATTTGAAAGCTTGTTCATAATCCTCAGATGTCTCTCTAAACTCTCTTCTTCTTCTAGATATCAAGCTAACACTAGAGCCATTATTCTAAGAGCGTTTCATCTCTATCTTTATACTGAATATGCTCTGTACTTGCCTTGTATAAGGATCATGTGCATCAGAAAAGTCCTGATTTATCTTCAAACCAGTTTACCAAAATTACTCTCTCACAACGTTCACCCTCACTAAGAAGTCTAGGAAATGACTTGCCTTTGGGTGGTATCGTGAGTAATGGTTTTCTTCCATTGGTTTGATATCTAAAGGATTAGGGTATATCGGCTGGAAACCCGAACTTGCGGACTACAGGTCCAAAGAAAAGTTTTAACTGTTGTAGTTCTGGTATAACAACGCCTCGTACTCCGACCCCGACTGGTATCAGAGACACACGTCCTCAAGCAGAGGTGGTATCATAGTTTAATGTGTTCAAGTGTTACTTGTAACCCTAGAAAGAAATCTTATCAACATGCCATCTTCATCCACAAATCCAGTTTCTTCTGAGTCATCTCACATCTCTCTCTCTTCTACTCTTTCTTTACCTCGTTCTTGCTAGAAACATGTTGCTTCAAAAATTGAAAACCTTGTTGAATACTCGTACATCCTTGAATTAGCCCAGATCAATGAATCAAAGTTTCCAGTAATGAGCCCATACCATCTTTACAAACAAAAAACTTCTTTCACCAGAAGCATCAGAACCTTGATTTCCACTAAAAGACCGCTACCCAAAGAGTACATCTAGTTTTCGAGAGTAGATCAATGTGCTCTCCAAGCCTCTGAGAGTGAACAATATGTTACACTTGAAATACCCACTGAACTCGTAACCAACTGGAAGCGGGAAGGGTATACACACCTTCATCTTGGAGGTGTGAGGCTAATCCTCACTCTACATGGAAGAAAAGGCTTGCCTGTCACAGCCAGAATTGCCTTGCTAGATACCAGATTCAAACAGTACCAACATGATGTCATTGGAACTGTTTTAATGACACTCCATGCTGGAAGTGTCCTGTTAACCTTTTATCCCAACTTCAATACCCAAATCTTCCAACAACCATAAAAGTCCAGATCCAGCTCGAGGCGGACTGACCACTTCAAAAATAATGCTGCCAAATAGTGTATCGATTACAGAATCATGCACTAGATCTTCCTACTGCACAAACAACCACATATGTATTAATGATCCTTGCAGACACTAATACAATCCCAACAATAATCCAAATTCCCAAATAGATTCAAAAGCAAGAGTTGCTTAAACTTATGCAACTTGAATGACTTTCCAATTATGAGCAATTTCACCAGAATTCAAAGCCAATCCAAACCTCTGAAGCCATTTTCGAAAGAAGATCTGATGGCCAAGTTAAGATGTCTTTTTAAACTCCAGGACAATCTTCAGATCCCGAAGCTCCAAGGCTTTCTTATACTGCTATGATCACGGCAATAACCACAGGGCAAGAAGAAAAACTTTCGATTCATGGATTTTCTTCAAAAGGATATCCAGTTTATCCTGACAAAGTCAATGGTCACTTCTTATGGGATGTTCCAAAAGCCCATATGTGCAACCCTGATTGCCCTTGTCTGGATGATCCGTATGATGATCAAAATTTTGAAATTATAAGGAGACGGCGAAGGAGACAAGAGATGCCTTCTCATTGTAAATCATACTCTCCAGAACCACCAGATGATCCAAGCTCAAGCCAGCCTTTACCGATCTACAAAAAGGCTCTCAAATGGATAGAAAAAGAAAACAAAATGGTTATTCCACAAGAGTCTATTTCTTCTCCACCAAAGCTCAGGTCATGCCTGATGTTCTCTTCCTCCAGCCAGTCTTACCAAGAATCTTTTCCCCCACTTGAAAAACAAATAGATCAACAAACAAAAGTTGTTTCTCAACCTTTTGTGCAGTCACCCATAACTTCTTTCGGTCAACCAGAAGCCCCAAAGCAATATGAAGCAGTCTTAATTTGGCAAACTCAAAATGCCAATGCTCAAAACCAAGCACTTCATAATCTTGGGAGAAAGATTGATAAAGTTACAACTCAGGTAACAAAAACTGAAACAAAGGTGGATTCACTCAGTGCTCAGTTAGACCAAATCTACCTGAATTTGTAAAACAGAATCTCTAAACTAGATGTTGATCTCAGAACGATGATTAACAATCGCATATGGGGTCCAGAATTCAACAAAAAAGAAGCAGAAATTAGAAAGCTCAAAGCGGAACTAGCCAGAATTAATGCAGACAAAGAACAACCATCCCTCTTTACCAAAACCCAATCTATACCTATTCCTGCCCCTTTATTTGACACATATCAACTCTTCTATAATCCTTCCAAACCACCAATGGACTATAACAAGTTCTTTGGTCTTTCCCATCTTCTTTACAGAAATCAAGAACCTTCAACAATGCCATCAACATCCAAAAAAACCAGCCACAAAAGTCAAAATCTCAGAACCAAAACCAAAAGAGACCTCTCCAATACCTGAAGATTCTCCAAAATCAACTCCTGAGCCACCAAAGAAAGACAAAGCTCCAGTACACCAATACTTTTATTAGAGTGTTAGAATGCAAAACAATGATCCAGATTCATCCTCTGTGAATAGTTCCAATTCCAGTTCTTATGAACAATCTTTGTCAGACTCAGAGTCTCAATATGCAGATATCTCTGGACTTCTCATGGTTCAACCATCTACTAAGACAGAAGAACCAAGTACCTCTACACCAGTTGTAGATGAATCAAATGATGAGAATCAAGATCAAGGCAGTTCATAAATTGAACCTATTCTTCCAAATCCACCAATGTCTGAATCTTCCCCTAAACCATCTTCAATACAGTGGTTCACTTTTGATGACATTCCTCGCCACAAATGGCCAGCAAGACACCAAGAATTTGCTGCTTGGGTCGATGTACAAATGACATGACCAAATGCACAATCTCAACCAGTCCTCCGGGAATTTTGTTCCAGATTCACTGGTTCTTTGCAAGATTGGTTTGAAAGTCTGGGAGAATACATACAGCTTCAATTAATCCAAACCACAATCGCTACAGCTCTTACAGTTATTTATGAACAGTTTATTGGGGAACCAACTGTAGCAAATGAAGCATCTAGAAAAGAATTTCATCAGATGAAATGTTGCTCTCTCAAGTGCAACCATTTGGAGATGCTCTACTACAAGTTAAATGGATTCAATGATCCAACTTTAAAGCATGTTTTCATTGCTTCACTTCCTTAGAACTTCAGCCAGAACTCTAGAGGCAGCTTACAGCCTTCAACTTGGACATAGCTAACATTTCTATTGGAAAAATCTTCCAGTTGACTATGTTATGTCTTGACAGATTATGTGAACAGAAAGACTTCTTCAAAGACCTCATTGAAAACAGACAACCTTTTGCCTCAGCGTGCAAAAAACCATATCTCAAAATCCAGTGCAAAGATGACAAAAAATGCACTTGTACAACCAAGAAGAAAGGTCATTTCCAAAAGCACCCTCACAGATCTTCCAAGAAAGGTAAAAAACCTTACAGATACTTCAAGAAGAAAAATCCATCACAGTTCAGAAAAAAGAAGCATAACCGCTGTTTCATTTGCAAAAAACGTGGTCATTTTTCTCGAAATTTTCCAAACAAGTCTGCCAAAGCTGTTCGACTTATTCAACATCTACAACAATCTTCAATGCTTTCTGATCAAGAAGACGTTGAGTCCAATTTCTCTAAACAAACCGAATACAATGATCACACATCATTCATCCTCACAGAGTCAACAAATGATTCTGAGGTAGAAGAAATTTTTGTTATTTCTACTGTTCAAGGAATTAACCAAGTCAATTCTAAACCTATTGTCCCTTCAGTAAAAATTTATGTCCTTTCTTCCAAGTTTCATAAACCCATCCCTGTTATTCATTTTTTTTTTATATTGGTACACAACGTAGTATGCTCAATCCCACAGTTCTTCCTTCTTTCTATTAGGAAAAACATACTGAATTCTTCAAAGCAGCTAATGGTGAAGTATTCAAAACCTCACTGATTACCAAAAAACCCATTGAGATCCAGTTTTTTCCAAACTGTATCATATGGCAAAAAATCGTTGGTTCAGACTTACCAGACAAAGATCTTCTCATAGGATTTGATATCCTTCATCTGGTAAAAAATCTCCACATCACACCAACTGGAATCAAGTTCAAACAAATGTTTTTGCCTTATATAGACATTCTCCGTTTGTATACTCTTTCAGATACAAGCCCTCTTTATGCATCTATCAATCAAAAACTTCTCCAGTTATATCCTGAAAATCATTCTCAATTCTGTCATCCTTTCCCTCTTTGGAAAAATGATAAGTTCTTCATTACTCCCCTTCAAATTGAATTAGGATATCAATCCAACAAAAGCAACTCATCCAGGAATGCCACCTTCTGACCTCCTCCTAGCTAAACAAGAATGTGATCAATTGCTTCGGCAAGGTCTCATTGAACCCACAACTTCAGATTGGGCATGTCAAGCCTTTATGTTGAAAAAAGGTTAGAGTTAGTTTAAGGAAAAAAGAGATTGGTAATTGATTTTCTCAATGCTTTTCTTAGAGATGAAAAATTTCCTCTATCAAAAATCCAGTCCCTATTTGTCCATCTTTAGGATGCCAGAATCTTTTCAAAGTTCGATCTTAAAGCTGGTTTTTGGCAACTCGGCATTTCACCCTCTGATAGACCTAAAACGGCTTTCTGTATTCCCAATGCCCATTACCAATGGACAGTAATGCCCTTTGGTCTCAAAGTTGCTCCTTCTCTATTCCAAAAAGCAATGGTCAAAATATTCTCTCCTATCCTTCATCACTTCTAGAATTTTTTGATATTGTGCAAGCATATGGCATAATGCTTCCAGAAAAGAAAAGCAGCATTGGACAGGAATCAATCGACTTTTTAGGCATGGTGATACAAGACGGTCACTACCATCTAGGACCACACATTGCAGAAGAATTGACAAAGTTTCCAAACACAGATCTCAATAAAAAGCAAATTCAACAGTTCCTTGGAATTGTGAATTATTTGAGAGACTTTAGTCAAAAGATGCGGTCCACACCAACAAATTGTCACGCATGCTAAAGAAACAACCCCCACTATAGGGCCCTGAATAGACAACAGCTGTCATACAGCACAAAAAGATTTCTCAATCACCACCACCACTAAAGATTCCCACAACGGGACAAAGAATTCTCCAGACCGATGCCAGTGATGAATATTGGAGTGCTATTCTTTTAGAGAAAATTAGAGAAACAGAATCTTATTGCGCTCATGCAAGTGGACAATTCAAGGAAGCAGAGAAGAATTATCATGTCATTTACAAGGAGATTTTAGTAGTCAAATATGGAATCAAGAAATTTGAATTCCATTTGATTAGCCACAATTTCCTTATCATGATGGATAACTCCTCTTTCCCAAAAATTCTTGACTTCAAGAACAAATTGCTTCCAGATAAGCAATTGCTCAGTTTGAAAGCTTGGTTCACCAAATATGACTTCACAGTCCAGCACATTAAAGGTGATAAAAATCTGATCCCTGATTTCCTCACTCGTCTAGCTATAAATAAACCTACCCTTATCACCTCCATCCATGCTATACCCATTATAGCAATGTATCGTTCTCTCCCTTTCAAGGCCTTAACCCAAAAGACCTTCTCCCTCAATCTTTCCTTCAGTTCAACTTTTCAAATCCAGGATTTTGCCAGAAAGTTCCTCTTCAGATATTTCATGAATATCTACATAACCCAACCACTTCGTTTTCCAACCCTTCACCTCGAGTACCTATTTCTTACAGGATTCACTCTCAATCCATCTCTTACCATTTCAGACGATGAATTATGGTATGTTTGGTGTCTTACAGTCCTGTATGCCACTAAACTTGTCCTACTTGTTCAACCTACTCTTAGGCACATCATAACTCCTGACCATGCTTCATCCCTCCTCTGGACATTACTTGAATGGTTTTCACCACTCACGTGGTGGCGTAAACAACTCCAAAACATTTCAACCCATCATCAGCTGAACAAGCTCCCTAACCAAGAAGCAGATTTGTTTACCTCAGTTTTCATCATACACATGCCATATTTTCAGCATCCAGTCACTAAAGATTACTGGACACAAGACCAAGCATATGAATGGAAAACGTTTCCACATCCATTCCCACTCAACCATGATCCAACCATAATCTCAGTCCTCAAAACCTATCTTTTAGAACTCAATAATGTCCAACCGGCTCCCACAGACATTTATCACACGTCCATAGGACCATCTCACTCCCTTGAGTTTTTACCAAGAGCTCAAGAAAACACCCCAGGATCAAGTTCCAGTCCAAAGGGTATTCTCGTCAGAGAAGAACGCCTTGACTACACGAATGTCCTTTTTCAAGATGCTCAAGACCCTTGGGAAGACTTCCACTCACTACTCCCATCTCAAGATTCTCAGTATTCCCCTACTGAGCCAGCTCCTCAGTCAGCCACAACCATTGCAGATAAGGATGAGCTTGACGAAGATTATCTGTTTTATCAACAGATACACAAAGCTCAAAAGTAATATGAAAAAGAGACAGGAGACATATCTCCATCCAGATATCCCTCCACTCCATAAAGTTTCCAGCTTTTCACATGGGTACATAAACTCTCCGGGAATCTCGGCTTTAATAAAAGATTACAGGGGTCCTGTCTTGTCTAAAGTGTGTATTTTTATGTTTTTCACGTGTGTACTTTTTCTTTAGTTGTTTGCTACCAAAGATAAGGGTCTTGTCTTATCTTTTGCTTTTAGAGTCTCTATAAAAGGGCTCTCAAGTCCTTGTATTAGGTAGAACATCTTCAATAATAAAATTTGAAAGCTTGTTCATAGTCCTCAGATGTCTCTCTAAACTCTTTTCTTCTTCTAGGTATCAAGCTAACACTAGAGCCATTATTCTAAGAGCGTTTCATCTCTATCTCCATACTGAGTATGCTCTGCACTTGCCTTGTATAAGGATCATGTCCATCAGAAAAGTCCTGATTTATCTTCAAACCAGTTTACCAAAATTACTCTCTCACAACGTTCACCCTCTCTAAGAAGTCTGGGAAATGACTTGCCTTTGGGTGGTATCGTGAGCAATGGTTTTCTTCCACTGGTTTGATATCTAAAGATTAGGGTATATCGGCTGGAAACCTGAACTTGCAGACTACAGGTCCAAAGAACAGTTTTAACTGTTGTAGTTCTGGTATAACAACGCCTCGAACTCTGACCCCAATATGTGCAGATAAAGTAGTGACAACATCAACATTATGGGCTCCTACAACTCTCCTTGGTATTGATCTCTCTGAAGACCACTAGTAATTATTAACGGCCATCTCCTCCAATAATTCATAAGCCGCTTCTAGTGTTTTACCATTAAAGTTCCTCATGTTGCAGCATTAATCATTATTATGATATTGGATCCTACGCCATTGTAAAATGTTTGTATTTGAAGCCAAATTGGTAGACCATAGTGTGGACATTTTCTTAGTAGGTCTTTGTATCGCTCCTACATTTCATATGATGATTCCATCTTGAATTGAGCAAAGGTAGTGATTTCATTCCTCAACCAATCTTTTTCTTTATCTCTTAGTGAGAACGAAACAACCTTAGCCTGATAGCATTGTCTGAAACACCATTTTCTTTAAATGTGTCAAGAATTTCTAAGAAATTTGCAACATGAGCACTCAGATCATCATTCGACATCCTAGCAAATTGTACTGACGACTAAACCATCTAGATTATAGCTGGCTTAAACTCAAAATAATTGCCTTGAACGACAGGTCGTGAAATGCTTAAGAGGGTATCATTAACAGTAGGAATGACATAATATTCCCATTTTCTTGCACTGCTTCGTTAGCCATGATTAATTGTTGCTTCTGCTCCTGTAAAGATTCTCTTCTTTCCCTGTTGAGCCTTATACTTTTACGTTTAATCTCTGGATCAAAAGGCAATAAATCAAAACTTCTTAAATGTCTCATAAAATTAGACAAGAAAACAAAAATAAAAAATAAAAAATAAAAAATAAAAAAATAAAAACAATAGAAATAAAATTCAAATTAAATTAAGGCTAGTGTGTATTGATACTAATATAAACAATCCCCATCAATGGCGCCAAAAAATTGTTGCATAAATTAGCAAATGCACTAGTCGACATAAATAATATAATGAAGAGTAGAGTATCGTCCCACAGAGATTGTATATCCTATTAGCTACCAGTATATCTAGATAAAATCAATGGTAATTTCTTATGGGATGTTCCTGAAGCCCATATGTGCAATCCAGATTGTCCTTGCTTGGATGATATGGATGTTGATGACGAATTAGAAGTTATAAGGAAAAAGAAAAAGAAGAAGAAAAAATCCTCTCATCCAATAACATCCTATAAATCCTTTCCTCCACAACCTCCACCAGATCCCAAACCTCCTGTCCATCCAATAAGATCATGCCTTATGTTTTCGAGTCAATCTTATGAGGAATCATTCCCTCCACTTGAAAATAGACAGACACACAAACCGGAGTTATCTCAAAACCTTTTGTCCAATCCCCAGTTACGGCCTCTGGGCAACCTGAAGAGCCAAAACAGTATGAAGCTATTTTAAACTGGCAAACCAAAAATGCCACTGTTCAGAACCAAACTCTTCAACAACTCGGTAAGAAAATTGATCGAGTTGCCAGTCAAGTCTCTCAGACTGAAACTAAAGTTGATTCAATCAGCAATCGTCTTGATCAGATGTACATCCATCTACAAGATCGTATCTCTGAGCTAGATACCGATCTTAGATGAATGATCAACAGCCACATCTAGGGTCCAGTGTTTAATAAAAAAGAAGCAGAGATCAGAAAGCTCAAAGTTGAATTGACAAGAATTGATGCTGAAAAGACTCGACCTTCCCTTTTTACTCAAACACAAACCCCACTAGTACCTTCTCTGATCTTTGAAACTTATGCACCTTTTTACACACCATCCAGACCTCAACAACCTGTTTACAATCAGTTCTTTGGATTCTCACACCTTCAACCAACTCTTCAACCAAAGCTATCTTCACCTAAAAAATAAAAATCCAAAGTCAAGATCTCAGAACCTAAGTCAAAGGCCTAATGGCCACCAGAAGATTCACCAAAAGCCACTCCTAAGCCTCCCAAAAAAGACAAAGGCCTAATGGATCAGTATCATTATCATACTGTCCAAAACACATCTTCTGACTCCTCTGAGCCAGAAAAAGTCTATGAGTCAAACCCATCAGAGTCCAACCCATCTTCCTCTTCCTCATCAATAAACTCAGTCGATACCTCCACTGACTCTGAATCCGAATATGCTGACATTACAAGCATATTAATGGCCACTAAAACTGAAGATCCAAGCACTTCCACTGCCACACCTATTGTTCAAGACAGTTCTTCTGATGCTGAAAATAAGCATCTCCAACAGAACCAGAGCCATCAATGCCTCCACCAGTTCCTGATCATTCAACAAAACCATCTTCAGCATCTTGGTTCACATTTGATGACATTCCCCGTCATAAATGGCCTGCTCGACTTCAAGAATTTGCCGCATGGATTGACCTCCAAGGAACCAAACCTAATGCTCAACCTCAAGCTGTTCTCCGTGAATTCATGGCCCGATCAACGGGTTCTTTACGTGATTGGTTAGAAAGCTTGGGAGAATACTGTCAGCTCCAATTCATGCAATCTCCAATTGGCACAGCACTCAATATCATTCATGAACAATTTATCGGCGAAAAAATTGCCTCCACTGATGCAGACAGAAAAGAGTATCATCAGATGAAATGCTGCTCGCTCAAAAGACACCTTTTGGAATCCCATTACAAAAGGATGAGTATTCTTTTTTATAAGCTGAATGGGTTCAATGAGCCATCTCTTAAACATGTCTTCCTTGCCTCACTTCCTTCTGAGTTACAACCTGATCTCCAAAGAAAACTCACAGCCATTAATCTTCGCATAGCTGATATCTCTCTGGGAAAGATTTTCCAAATGGCAATGCTATGTCTTGACAAGATCTGTGAGCAAAAAGAATTCTTCAAGGACCTCATGGAAGATAAAATCCTTTTCTCAAGCCTGCAAAAAACCCTATCTTAAGATAGAGTGCAAAGATGAAACGAAGTGTGTAGCAATCCACACAAGCCAGTTGTCCCGCATGCTCAGAAAACAATGCCCTCTATGGGGACTAGCACAAACAGAAGCTGTCCAACAACTAAAGGTGATAGTACAGTCACCTCCTTCTCTCTGAATTCCCACAACTGGACAACGCATTCTACAGACCCATGCCAATGATGATTACTGGAGTGCCATCCTTCTTAAAGAGATAAATGGTGTACGTCACTTCTGTGGACATGTAAGCGGACAATTCAAAGACTCTGAAAAGAATTACCATGTGATCTACAAAGAGATTTTGGCAGTTAAGTATGGAATCAAAAAGTTTGAATTTCATCTAATCAGCCATAAATTCCTTATCAACATGGACAACTCCTCTTTTCCAAGAATCTTTGACTTTAAAAATAAGCTGCTCCCTGACAAACAGCTGCTTAGCCTCAAAAACTGGTTTGCTAAATATGATTTTACTGTCCAACACATAAAAGGCAAACAGAACCTCATCCCAGACTTCCTTACACGTCCGGCTATAAATAAACCCTCACTTATTTCCTCCATTCACACCATCCCAGTTATAGCCATGAACTGACAACTTCCTTTCAAAGCTCTCAACCAGAGAACTTTCCCCATGAACATTCCTTTTCATTTAGCCTACCAGATCCAAGACTTTATGAAGAAATTCATTTACTGGTATTTCTTCAATGTTCAGAGCAAAAAGCCTGATCGTTTCTATTTTTAAAATGAAATTGTTTTCTCACAACGTTCACCCTCTTTAAAGGCCAAGAGTGTCGTGTTTTCGAGTGGTATTGTGAAAAACTGTTTTCATATATGATTTTCAGTTTTGGTATTTGACGGATAAGTGTATAGCGGTTGGAAACCAGAACTTACAGGCTATTGGCCCTAAGGACAGACTTTGTTCTGTTACAGATCTGGTGTAACAACGCCACATACAACTACCAAATGGTATCAGAGCCAAGCTTCTCACAGAGGTGGTATCATTAGTAATGTCAAATAATATTTTTTGATTTCCTAGAGGGACATTACACAAATATGGAAACATCTTCATCTTCAATTCCTCCATCGTCTTCATCTCATATCTCTCTTTCTTCTACCCTATCTCTTCCAAAATCATGTTCAAAACATATAGCCTCCAAAATTGAAAATCTTGTTGAATATTCCTATATTCCTGAGTCTGCCCAAATCAATGAATCTCAGTTCCCCATCATGAGTCCTTATAATCTATACAAACAAAAAACTTCTTTCACTAGAAGTATCCATACCCTAATCTCCACCAAAAGACCACTCCCAAAAGAATATATTCAGTCTTCTAGACTGGATCAGTGTGCTTTACAAGCCTCTCAAAGTGAGCAGTACGTTACTTTAGAAATACCCCCAGATCTCGTGGTAAACTGGAAACGAGAGGAGTATACACATCTCCATCTTGGTGGTGTTAGATTGATTCTGACCCTCCATGGTAGAAAAGGTTTACCTGTTACAGCCAGAATATCTCTCCTAGACACTAGGTTCAAACAGTACCAACATGCTGTTGTAGGAACCGTCCTGACCACACTTCATGTTGGCAATGTCTTATTAACCTTTTACCCAAATTTCAACCACTCTCGTGAGGATCCCAACCTTCCCATGACCCTTAAGGTCCAAATCCAGCTCCAAGGAGCAGAACAAACACCCACATCAAAGATAGCAACTGTTCATCACCAAATTGTGTATCGATTACAGAATCATGCACTCGATCTCCCCACACCACACTCTACATCTGATGCCTTAATGATACTAGCAGACACAGACACAATTCCAACCATCATCCAAATTCCCAAACAAATCCAGAAACAAGAATTGCTCAAACTTATGCCTCTTGAATGGTTAACCAACTATGAGCATTTCCACTAAAACTTTGAACCAGTTCAAACAACAGAAGCCACGTTTGAAAGACGACAAAATGGTCAAGTCAAATTATCTTTTCAAACTCCACGAAACCAAGCTTTTGCTTCACATTTCCTACCATGATAATGCTAGTCAAGGAAGTTCTAAGTTGGTATTAGAGCCAAGGCCCGAGGGCGAGGTAGAGTGAATGATAAGCTCTTATCCTACATCGCTGGCAAGCCTGTTTCTCACAGGTCTTACCCTCTCTTCCTTAACCATCTGCGAAGATGAGTTATGGTACATGTGGTGTCTCACTACCCTGTATGCTACCAAACTGGTCTTCCCTGTAACCAGTCCTCCGCCATCTCACTACTCCTGAATTCTCCCTAGACCTTCTGTAGACTCTCCTTGAATGGTATTCTCCACTCACATGGTGGCGTAAACAACTCAAAAATCTGTGTACTTTTCACGGCTTAAACAAATGCCAGAACAAGAAGCAGACATGTTCACTGCAGTCTTCATTGTTCATAGACCTTACTTCCAGCACCCAGAAACAAGAGACTTCTGGACACAAGATATGGCCTATGAATGGAAAACTTATCCCTATCCTTATACCCTCATCCATGATACATCTGTTACCTCTGTTCTCAAGTCATACCTGATGGAACTCAACAATGTTCAGCCACCTGCCACAAACATCCACCACACCTCTGTTGGACCATCACACACATTAGAAATTGTCCCAAAGACACAAACTTGTACTCCAGGTTGGAACAACGTCTTGATTACACTAACGTCTTATTCCAAGATGCTTAAGATCCATGGAAAGATTTTTAGTCTCTTCTCCATACTAAAAATTCCCATTACACTGTCACAGACCCAGACCCTCCTGCTACATCAGCCCCAAAAGAAATTACTAACGCTGATGAAGAAGCCTATCTGTAAGCTGAAGCTTATCTTGATCAAACATAGATCCGTCATGCCAAACAACAATATGAGAAAGAAACTGGCGATGTGTCTCCATCACCCTACCCATCCACTCCATGATTGCAGACACGTATGGAAATCTTTAGCTTTTGCTTTTAAGTGTGCTTTCATAATTAGACAAGGGTCATGTCTTGTCTAAAGTATGTTTTCTGCTTTTCTAGTTTGGCATGGTGTGCTTTAATAATTCTGCTTTTGTAAAAGATAAGGGACCCACCTTATCTCTCCTTCCTCGAGATCTCTATATAAGGATCTCTCTATCCCTTTGAAAGGCATGAGTTAATCAGAAATAAAATTCAGTTTTCTTCACATCATGTTTCTCTAAAAACTTTTCTCTCTTCTACCCTAATTTATTTGAATAACTGAATAAATGAATTTAGAATAAATGTATCCAATTTCACTATAACCAATCCAATTTAATCCTCCATCTATGCTATTAAAGTTTATTACCCATGTTGACAATGAATTTTCCTAATCTATTCAATATCCTCTCTGGAGTAATATCAAAAGTACCTTCACATATTAACCCACTATATCTCTATGTGAATTTAAATACACAAAGATTTATTACCCTCGATGGAAATTCTTAGAAAAAACAACACGAATCACATTGGCACATCTCTGTCTTTTGATCAATTCATGGCATTCATTATACAGAACAAAAACACATAAATCTCCTCTTAGTCGCATTATGTATCCTCAAATCATTCAAATATTGGACAAATATTTAAAAGAATTAAGTACTATGAAGGATGATAGTGAATCAAACTCTGGAGATTGCAATGACAGTGTTTTGTGTATGAGGTTATATGCTCAAGGAGAAGATTGTGGTTGGGTTATAGGCAAAACTTGAAAGTCTCTACATGACCAAATCCTCGGCAAACAGACTCTGCACCAAAAAGAGGATGTTTACACTCAGGATTGTTGAAGGCTTATCTCTAGAGTAGTATATAGATGAATTCAATAAGGTGTGTGTCATTTTGAAAACAATTGATAAAGGTTTAGATTATGAAGGTAAAGCTCTTTTGTTAATCAGTTCCCTACCAAAGTCCTATGAACATTTTGTTGATGCCTTGATGTATGGGAGGCAAACCTTGTCACTTGATGAAGTTAAGGCTACACTTAATACAAGGGAGAAAATGATAAGAAAAAGAAGCAAGGAAAACAAAAGAATAAAACAAAGACTTGAGTGTTTTGATGTATGTGTTGTATGTAATAACCAAAAAGGTAAATGGATCTTAGATTCAGGATGCACATTTCATATAAGTCCTTTTATTGGTTACTTTACTGAGTATCAAAAGTTTGATAGGGGAGGAGTAATGATAGGTAACAATACCATGTGTAGAGTCATTGGTTTAGGGAATATAAAACTTAGATTACATGATGGAACAATGCTGGAGATTAAACAAGTCAGGCTTGTACCTGATTTAAAAAGAAATTTAATTTCTTAAGGGATGTTTGATCAAATGGGGTATACTGTTAAGCTTGAATCAGGTAATCTAAGGGTGATGAATGGCTCTACCACTAATATAAAAGGCACAAGAAGAAACGATGTTTATATACTGGATGGTGAAGTCATAGCTAGGGAATCTGGTGTCTCTATATATAGCAGTATAGATAAAACTAAGCTATGGCATCTTAGGTTGGGACATATGAGTAAGAGGGGGCTCAAAGAGCTTGAAAAATAGGGTTTATTGGGAGGTGATAAGATAAAATGCATACATTTCTGCGAAGATTGTGTGTTGGGGAAATCAACAAGATCTAGCTTTAACAGATCAGTTCATAAATCAAATGCTATTCTAGACTATGTACATTCTAATCTTTGGGGACCAGCTCAAGAATTGTCTCTGGGTGGAAACATATACTTTGTCACCTTCATTGATGATTTTTCAAAGAAAGTTTGGTCTTATGCTTTAAAGCAAAAGGATCAAGCGTTTGAAAAATTCAAAAAGTCAAAAAGTTTGGTAGAAAATCAAACTAGTAAGAGGGTTAAGAAGTTGATGACAGATAATGGCTTAGAGTTTTGTTTTGTAACCAGTAGTTTGAGAGCTATTGTGAAAATGAGGGCATAGCCAGGCACAGAACTGTGAGGCTCACTCCTCAACAGAATGGGCTAGTAGAGAGAATAAACAGAACACTTATGGAAATAGTAAGATGTATGCTCATTCAATCTAAGTTACCTAAGTCACTATGGGTAGAAATATTGATGACAACAACATATCTAGTGAATTTAAGCCCTTTATCAGTTATAGAGTTTAAAACACCTTTTAAGGTGGGGTGGGGGGGGGGGAACCAACTAGTCATGGTAACTTGAAAGTTTTTGGTTGTTTTCATGTTAGGCAAGGGAAGCTTGCACCTAAAGCATTGAAAGGGGTATTCATAGGGTACCTAGAAGGAGTGGAAGTGTACACAATTTGGTGTACTAATTTAAATCCACCCAAATGCATAATAAGCAGAGATTTCATCTTTAATGAATATGAATTAGCAGTTAAGAAGTAGTTTATTGATGGAACAAACTCTAATATAAAGAATTCTGAGATAGTGGAGTAAAAGATGAAGACATTTAGTAATAGAAGAACTAAAAAAGCTGCAGATTCTCAAAATGCTAATAGTGATCTAGATAATAAAATGGAAACTCAACAACAAACACAATCAGAATCATATACTCAGGAACAAAGTTATCAACTCACCAAGGATAGGGTGAAAAGAACCATTAGGCAACTTAAGAGATTTGGTTATACAGAAACGATTGCCTTTGCCTTAGCAGCTGCATAGGACATTAATGTTGATGAACCTAAGACCTTTAAAAAGGTTGTACAGGGCCCTCTTAAGGAGAATTGGCACAGGGTTATAGATGAAGAAATGGCTTCCTTATATAAGAATGAAACTTGGGAATTGGTTAAAAAGCCTGCAAATAGAAGAGTGGTTGGATGTAAATGGATCTTCAAAATTAAAGAAGGCTTGACTGGATCTGAACCTAAAAGATTCAAGGCAAGGCTAGTTGCAAAGGGGTATACACAGAAGAAAGGGGTAGATTTTAAAGAAGTTTTTCCCCTGTTGTCAGATAATTCTTGCCATAACTGTAGTTGAGACATGGAGCTTGATCAACTTGATGTCAAAACTGCCTTCTTGCATGGTAGACTTCAAGATGAAATACTTATGTCCCAACCTGAAGAATGTGGAGACCCTTTGAGGAAATATCATGTTTGTTTGTTAAATAAATCACTGAATGGGTTAAAACAGTCCCCAAGGCAATGGTACCTAAGATTTGATGAATTCATGGTGACAAATGGATTCAGTAGGTGCAATTATGACTGTTTTGTTTACTATAAAGTAATGAAAGGCAGTACATTAAGTGTATTTGCTACTATATGTTGATGACATGTTATTAGCAAGTAAGGACAGAGAAGTGATTGATGATCTGAAGTTGTTGTTCAATTCTGAATTTGATATGAAGGACCTGGGGAAGGCGTGGATGTAGGTAAGGTTAGCCGAATCACGTAAAAATCTCTGTGTTTGAATCTCTCTTCCCTTAGCTCTTTTACATTTTGGTTGATTTATTTATTATTGTTTTAAATTTATTTAATATTTGCATTGTATATTTTTTACAAACCCAATTTACCCCCCTCTTGGGTTGCTTAGATAGTATTTCAGTCTGATTAATTAGAAAGCTACACTGTGGCATGTAGTTGCCTTTTCAACTACTGAAGCTAAATATACAATTGCATTGTGGCTTAAAGGATTAGTGTCAAAGTTGGGAAAAACACAAAGGTCATTACCAATCTTCTATGATAGCTCAAGTGCAATTCACTTGAGTTAAAATCCTGCACATCATGAGAAAACCAAACACATTGATATTAAGCCGCACTTTATCAAATATGAAGTCTCTAAAGGGGCTATTAAATTGGTTAAAATTCATACAAACCATAATCATGCAAACATGCTTACTAAGGTTGTTCCAGCAGCTAAACTCATATTGTGCTTGAACATAGCTGGGTTAAGTGGTTTCTAAAACTGCTGGTAATGGAGAAGGAGTATGGTTGGGGAGTATTGATTCAAGATGGAGAATTATGAAGGATGATAGTAAATCAAACTCTGGAGATTGCAATGACAACATTTTGTGTATGAGGTTATATGCTCAAGTCACGTGAGAGAAGCACATGTTCCACTTATAATCAATTTACATCAAAACAGCAACTTAAACATGTCGTTTAGATCATCACTTAAGTGATATATGTGAGAGTCATGTGTGTGGCTTCAGCTTGGACTCGTTATTTCTGTTATTCACATGTCAGCTAGCTGTGCAGTCTAGAGATATGATTCTTGCTACTAAGGCAATTATAAAGCTGAGTAATGGGGTGCCTTAGGGGGGTGTGTTTTAAAGAGATAAGAGTTAGAGAGAGAAGAGAATTGGTTCTAGAGTGTTCTCTGTAATCTCTGGCATTGATTAATAAAAGCCCAATAAAAAAGCTTCTCTCGTGGATGTAGGTTGTGCCATTATTGGAACCATTGAACCACATAAATCTATGCTTTTCTTGTTGGTTTGTGAGTTGATTTTCTTTGATCTTTGTCTTGAATCTTTATTGGTGTTACATAGAATTATTGTTTAAGTTTTCTCTAGATTTAATCATTCAACTTAGCAACTTGATTAATCTTGTTCAAGTTCCTGGGCAGTGGTTGGTCTTGCTAAGAAGTGAGGCAGATCAATTCACTACAAGCACAATAAAGAGCACTCAATCATGGAATAATAAACTAAAAATAGCATAGACTAATAAAATTAAATTTTCATAGTTAGGCTACATCGTAGCCCTAACAAAACAAATTAGTTGACGGGAATATAAAGTGAATCCATAAACATTGTAGGGAACATTCAAGTAAGACAATTGGAAAATGGAAAAAAAAAATCAATATCAGTCTTTTTCCTCCTCCAAATTGTTGTTGCTGGTCACGACTTTTGTCTCTAGTTAAGCGTGGCTGCTGTTTCTCTTTCTCTACTCTAGATTTTTGCTCTCGTTTCTTATTGTTCGGCTACATGGCTTTGCCTTCCTTTTATAATACTTCTAATGTTTGCACCCTAAATCCTTTTATGGAAAGGATTAACAAAAAAGCCAAGCCACCTCTTTAAAGTTCACGAATGCAAGTAATTACCCAATAAATATGTAAAATTATTTAGTAATAAATCTAATAATTCTCCTTTAAGCAATATTCTTCTATTTTTTCTTTTGCAGTCGGCAATTATTTCCATTAAGCTCCAATTTATTTCCTCTTTAAGCTTCCTTTTAGTTTAATATTTCCAATATTCCTACAATAACAATATATAAAAATTAAGATAAAAATTAATATAATAAAGTATAATTGTATTAAAATAATATAAATTATTAGCGCATTACACCACAAAATTTTGTTGGTTGTTAGCACGCAATGGCCTAACAAACACAGAAGAATAACAAGTTTCCTGGAACTCTGGAGGCCTATGATCACAGTTTCAAAACCAGTTGAATTTACTTGATTTATACTCTGTCTCTAAAGTACATCAAAAAGCTTTACAGTTCGTGAAGCAATTTAGTCATTGCACTAATGACTCAAACTTTCAGCAATCTTGGAGTGTTCATAATAATTCAAACTAGACTTCCCAATTCCACAATTTCACTCCTCCAAATCCTCCAAATAAAACCAATAAATCTAGTAAAAGTGGTCAAAACAATAAGACCCAATCCTTGGGATCATGATTACGCTATTTCAATTAAGGAGAAAAATGGACACTGAATGACGAAGTGTAAAAATGGATAAAAGTAAGCACTGAGGAAAGCGAAGAGCATCAAGAGGAATAAATTCAAAAAGTCTACTGAGGAGCCAACTTTTGATACCAGTAGTAGTAAACAATCTGTTGAAGAACATGGTGATATTGGGCTAATGCTGATAGTAAATCTAGCATTCTTCACTCCTAAAGGACAAGACAAACACAAGTGGATATGTCAAAATAATTTTCACATTATTGGGGGAAAAGTATGTAATATAGGCATAGACTCTATAGTAGTGAGAATATTATTTGTGAAGAAGATGTAACAAAACTAAACTTAAAATTGGAACCTCATTAAACTCTACACACACTCACATAAATGAAGAATGAAAATCAAGTAACGATAACCAAAGGTTGCTTAGTTTCTTCATCTATTGGATCAATCTTTACTATCCCAAACACTTACCTTTTTATTTTTTTTCCTCTAAACCCATTTAGCTTTATTAAAAAAATTCAAATAAGAAAAAACCACGACATAATACCACACCAGTCGTCATCTATAAATGCTGGTGTACTTTTCCGTTGCCATTTCGCTAATCAACCACCACCATTCGAATTAGATAAATTTGCCAACCATATCCCATCCATCATGATACGAAATCCCACAATGAAACTTTGAAACTCACACTTAAATTGTAGTTTCAACTTTCCAAGAAAGTTCTAAACAGATTTATGACAAACAAAACCTTGACCCAATGCTTAAGAAAAGCATGAACCAAAGGTTTAGAGAATGATATTAACGCCACACTCAAGAAATAGATGAGAAGGTGAGTGATAAGTCTAAATTTGGAACGCCACAAGAATGCAAATTCTTGATAAGTTCACTAGTTCTCAAAAGAACCAAAGAAAGAATAATCTTTCAAATTCAAATAACATTAATCTCTTAATTGTCATATATAGCAAGGTTGCTGAGTTTAAATAGGCTAAAAGAAACCCAAGATCCTAAAAATACAAATGGAAACATTGGAACAACCCTCCAAGTATAGGTTTGTCAAAGGGTGCTTTAAAAGCCTTCACCAACCCACCATTATTAATGTTAGCATTGGCAAACATAATGCTAGCCCACCATCATCAATGGTAGACTTACCTAACACAGTGATAAACTTGACACAAAACAATAAATGAAGTTGAATAATCAAAGGAGTCGTTTGAATTCCCAAGCCTGAATAAGCTGTAATAAATTGATCATAACTCCTTCTAGAGAACTCTAAATCCAGCTCTGTAAAATTCTTTGGAAAGCTAACTTAATTATCTTTCCAAGGTATATAGCTTGCACATTAATTCTGGCTCAATCAATACCAGATTTATTCCAAATTTTCCCTTTCTGCATTTGATCCAAATTGTGTATTTGGCTGCCCAATAGCTTGAATAATGCCCACAATGCCTTGTCTTCTCTCCAAGCCCAATTCATGATGTCTTGTATCTTGAATTGAATTTTCCATCCATATTTTCTCAATTAATCTATTTAATGCAGCTTGCATCTTTTTGGCTCTAGCTCTTGTAATTGGGCCTCCATGAATGTGCAAAGGATCACTTGAAGCTTTAATGGTATTTCCTTGATGGTTCTCATCATTCCCCCTCTCTTCAAAAGGATTCATCCTCGAATCTTCACCTACATCGAAAGGAGAAAGATCAGAAACATTAAAAGTAGCACTTACATTATACTCACTAGGAAGATCCAATTTGTAGGCATTGTCATTGATTCGTGCAACCACTTGAAATGGATCATCTACCCTTGGAAGCAACTTGGAACGCCTTTGTGCTGGGAACCTCTCCTTTGTCATATGCACCCACACCCAATCTCCAGGCTGAAAAACCACTTGCTTATGTCCTTTGTTGGCTTGGGTAGCATATTGTTCAGTTCTCTTTTCTATGTGTTGTCGCGTTCTCTCATGCAATTGCTTGACAAATTCAGCTTTCTTTTTATCATCCATACTAGCACGCTCATCAATAGGTAAAGGTAATAAATCTAAAGGAGTTAATGGATTAAAACCATATACAATCTCAAATGGTGAAAATTTAGTAGCTGAATGGACAGTTCTATTATAAGCAAATTCAACATGTGGCAAACATTCTTCCCAAGTTTTCAAGTTCTTTTGAATAATGGCATGCAACAAAGTAGACAGAGTTTCTATTTACAACCTCAGTTTGTCCATCAGTTTGTGGATGACAAGTAGTAGAAAATAAAAGTTTAGTACCCAACTTAGCCCACAAAGTTTTCTAAAAGTGGCTCAAGAACTTAGCATCTCGATCTGAAACTATGCTCCTTGGTACTCCATGCAGTCTAACTATTTCCTTGAAAAATAAATTAGCTATGTTTGTTGCATCGTCAGTTTTGTGACATGGAATGAAATGTGCCATCTTTGAAAACCTATCAACAACAACAAAAACAGAATCCTTTCCCCTTTTTGACCTAGGTAAACCCAAAACAAAGTCCATAGAAATATCAACCCAAGGATTTTCTATCCCTTTGTAAGGCAGGAGTTAATTTGAAATAAAATTCAGGTTTTCTTTACATCATGTTTCTCTAAACCCTTTTCTCTCTTCTAGGAATCAAAGAAATTGTTTGGGTTAATAATGATACGCTCACCTCTAATTTTCTAAACTGAGTATGCTCGTAAAACTCTAGACTTAGCATGTTTACAAGTGATACACTTCTCACATATTCTTTCAACATCACGTTTCATATGTGCCCAAAAGAAGTGTTCTCAAACCTCCCCCATGAGCTTCACTCACAAGCAATTCACGCAAAGAACTATTAGGCACACAATTTATTTTCTCTAAATAAGAACCCATCATGCCTATAGAACTTACCGAGTGAAACTTTCTCACAAGCACTAAACACATTAGCAAAATCAGGATCATTAACATATAATTCTTTAATGTACTCAAATCCTAACAACTTTGCATTTAATGTTGAGATAAGTGCATATCTTCCAGATAATGCATGGCCCAATAAATTCAACCCATTTGGCATGTCTCTTATGCAATTACCTTACCCTTTCAAATGCTTCAAGGACTCGTGATCAGTGTGTATAACAAACTCTTTAGGTAGAAGATAGTGTTGCCAAGTTTCTAATGCTCTCACCAATGCATACATCTCCTTGTCATATGTAGGATAGTTTAGGGCTGCTCCACTCAATTTCTCACTAAAATAAGTAATTGGATGCCCTTCTTGCATCAAAACAACTCCAATACCTATACCTGAAGCATCACACTCAATTTCAAAAGTTTTAGCAAAATCGGGTATAGCGAGTAATGGTGCAGAAACCAATTTCTCCTTAATTAGATTAAATGCCCTTTCTTGTTCACTACCCCACTTAAATCCCACATGTTTCTTCACAATTTCAGTCAATGGTGCAGCAAGGGTGCTAAAATCCTTCACAAATCTTCTATAAAAACTAGCCAAACCATGAAAACTTCTTACCTCACTTACACTTTTAGGTGTAGGCCACTCTTTAATAGCCTTTACCTTCTCTTCATCAACCTCAATTCCTTTAGCACTTACAACATAACCAAGAAAAACAATCTGATTTGTACAAAAGGAACACTTCTTCAAATTAGCATATAACTTTTCCTTCCTTAATGAAACTTTGAACCTCACACTTAAATTGTAGTTTCAACTTCCCAAGAAAGTTCTAAACAGATTTATGACAAACAAAACCTTGACCCAATGCTTAAGAAAAGCATGAACCAAAGGTATATAGAATGATATTGACACCACAAGAATGCAAATTCTTGATAAGAATAATCTTTCAAATTCAAATAACATTAATCTCTTAATTGTTATACATAGCAAGGTTACTGAGTTTAAATAGGCTAAAAGAAACCCAAGATCCTAAAAATACAAATGGAAACATTGGAACAACCCTCCAAGTATAGGTTTGTCAAAGGGTTCTTTAAAAGCCTTCACCAACCCACCATTATTAATGTTAGCATTGGTAAACATAATGCTAGCCCACCATCATCAATGGTAGACTTACCTAACACATTGATAAACTTGACACAAAACAAATAAATGAAGTTGAATAATCAAAGGAGTCGTTTGAATTCCCAAGCCTGAATAAGCTGTAATAAATTGATCATAACTCCTTCTAAAGAACTCCAAATCCCGTTCTGTAAAATGCATTGGAAAGCTAACTTAATTATCTTTCCAAAGGTATATAGCTTGCACATTAATTCGGGCTCAATCAATACCAGATTTATTCCAAATTTCTCCTTTCTGCATTTGATCCAAATTATGTATTTGGCTGCCCAATAGCTTGAATAATGCCCAAAATGCCTTGTTTTCTCTCCAAGCCCAATTCATGATGTCTTGCATCTTGAATTGCATTTTCAATCCATATTTTCTCAATTAATCCATTTAATGCAGCTTGCATCTTTTTGGCTCTAGCTCTTGTAATTGGGCCGCCATGAATGTGCAAAGGATCAATTGAAGCTTTAATGGTATTTCCTTGATGGTTCTCATCACATCAAACTCGCTTTGTCGTCACCATATTTACTACAAAAACCAACTAAAATTATACAAAAATGCCATTTTTGCTCTGCTGGATTCCACCATGCATTGGCCAATATCACTCTTCTCGACCAACATAACTTTTTATCTATTCACCATCGCTTATCGATGTTTCGATCATCAAAATCAAAGACAATATTAAATCGCCACTGTTATCTTTAATTCTTGACCAAAACACTATCTTTTTGAAAAAAAATCACCACTACCATCATACTCAGCAACCCTAAATCTTTAATATCTACCTATCCTTGCCTAATTTCTAGCATCATCACCGATAAACCTAAAATTTTTACTTAATTTTAGTTTAGCCCCAGTCCTTTTTAAAAGCAAATTGGAAAAGTACCCCAAGAAAAGCATGTGGCAATTATGCCCTCCTGCAGGAAATTATGATCAAGGTGATATTCCTAAAGATAAAGCCATGGCAAATTTTGATCATACACTAGAAAGTAAAGACAAATCAAGTGAAAACTTTGCTAACCCATTCTCCGGCCATCAATATAGAACTAAGTCTACTACTAATAGCTGATGGGAATTTAAGTTGAGAATTGACCTTCCTGAATTCCAAGGAAGTGGCTAGCCAAAAGAATCAATGGATTGGATTAATGCTATTGAGGAAGTTTTGAAAACAAGAAAGCTCCTACTAGTGAACTAGTCTCGTTTGCTGCAACTTGGTTTCATGGAAGGGTAGTAGCTTGGTGACAACAAACAAAACTCACAAGGATGAGGCATGGAAAAAAGAAGATTGGTGGAGTTAGAGCTACTGTTCTGTTATATTAAAATTTTTGAGAACATGAAAAGTTGAGATGGTCTCTGTATCCAAGATTGTAAGTATTGAAGTAAGGATTGTAGTTTGATTGCTTTCTTATCACATTTACGACATTAACTTAATCTAGGTATGAATCATGGTTAAATTGATTATAGGCATATGGCTCTGTTCATTTGGCAACCATTAATGATGCTATCTGGCTAGAAAGTCCTTCAACGATTTCTTTGCCTCCTTGATGTCTGATCTTGATTCGCCAGTGTGTATCGCATTTACTCCCTTGATTTTTCTTGCATTCCTGGATGATGGGCTTCACTGTTGGGAATTATCCACGTGTAGTTGGAAGAAATCTCGACTTCTAATACAGTTTTAAAATTAGCTCACCACCATTTGTCGTCATTAGTCGTTCTTGCACATGTGACAATAATCCCTTTAAGAAGCATGGACATTAGTACCATTTCTTATATCCATGATGTGGAGACTTCAAGAGTAGCCTGTTGAATTGCTCCCATACTTCAAAAATTTGCTCTTCTTCTCTCTAAGTAAACTATGAGATTTCACTACAAATAGTATTGTTTTATACACTAGGAAGTATTTATTTAAAAATTTAGTTACTATTTGTTTCGATGATGTGATATTATTAACAGGCAATATGTTGAACAACGAACGAGTTCTATCCTTTAGAGAAAATGAAAATAACCTTAGCTGAACATCTTCATCTGAAATTTTTTCATCTTTAAAAGTTTGGTAAATAACATAAAAATCATTCAAAGGATTGTACGGGTCTTCATTTTCTAGACCTTAAAATGATAGGAGATATTTGGGTATCTTACGCATAAAAATCATTAAAATTATTGTACGGGTCTTCATTTTAGCACACTATGTTTTAACTCGAAACTCATAATAGTTATATTTGGGTATATTATGCATGACATGCTCAAATTAGATAAGGCACTAAAGTAATAATTAAAATTTTCCCCTTTAATGCAATGTATATGAGTGTGCAAAGTGCCTTTTCTAGTTCAAGGTCTATAGGTTCTAGATCATGTGATTGTGACCTTCGACTGTGATGAGATTAAGGATAAAACTACCACAAGCACATGGGATGAGGTATATTCAAATCCTACCCAAGTTCCCGTCAGACCCGTTACAAGAGCTTGAGTAAAGAAATTCAAAGAAGTGCTTAATGGATTAATTCAAGCAACTTGGGCTCAATCAAATTCGTGGAGGCCCATTGAAGGAATCGCACATGATAAATGCATGATTTAGGCTCTTGAAGTTTCCAAATAATCACTTCCATGAAATAGGGAGTTGGCTTGCACATAATGGCGGAAAATATATTATTTTCCTTTTTTAGATACTTTCCCGTTTCTTGAGGAGGTTATTAGGGAAGCAAATCAGTTATTTTTATTTTAATTGCCTATTTTCCATTTTAATTGATGTAAGGCATTTAAGCCAATTAAGATCCTGATTTGATTTAGATTCTTTTCTATTTACTTAGATTAGGATTCTGATTTGATTTAGATTATTTCCTATTTGCTTAGATTAGGATTCTGATTTGATTTAGATTCTTTCCTATTTGTTTAGATTCAGATTCAGATTTGATTTTTGGTTTAGGATTTATTCCCAAAAATTCTTGTAACCAACCCTATATAATGTACTCGGATCCAATAAACAAAGATAAGTTTTGATGCAATTGGTGAGAGAGTTAATTCTCTTTGGTTCTTTACAAACTCTTTGAACTTATCGGATTTCTATGGCATTCAAACTCTTGACTTATCAAGGTTCGTGCTTTCATTAAGCATTGGGTCGAGGTTCCAGTCAATTCCTAGTTTCGATTCAATCTTGGGGACTAAATCGATTAGGGTCGCGTCAGTTCTTGACAGGGTTTGTATCATTTGGTATCAAAGTGATACGAACCCCATCAAGAACTGACGCGACCCTAATCAATTTAGTTCCCAAGATCGAATCTAAATAAGGAATTGAATGGAACCTTGACCTGATGCTTATTGAAAGCACTAACCTTGGTATGTGAAGATGCCACAATCAGTTATGGATGATCTGATTGATAAGTCAAGAGTTTGAACTGCGTGGAAATCCGATAAGTTCAAAGAGTTTTTAAAGAACCAAAGAGAATTAATTCTCTCATCAATTACATAAAAAAAACTTCTCCCATGTTAGGGTTGGTTACAAGAATTTTTGGAAATAAATCCTAACCCAAAAATCAAATCTGAATCTGAATCTTCCCTAATAAGAAAGAATTTAAATCAAATCAGAATCCTAATTTAAGTAAATAGGAAAGAATTTATACCAAATAAGAATCCTAATATAAGTAATATGCCAAGGCGAGCCATACTTCATGTTGAGGTGGTATCATTAGTAATTTGAATAATATTATTTGATCTCCTAGAAGAAGATTCATAAACCATGGAAACAACTTCATCTTCAATCTCAACTCCTTCCTCATCTTCATCTCATATTTCTCTTTCTTCTACACTCTCTCTCCCCAACTCATGCTCTAAACACATAGCCTCCAAAATAGAGAATCTTGTTGAATATTCTTATATTCCAGAATCTGCTCAAATCAATGAGTCCTAGTTTCCCATAATGAGTCCTTACAATCTCTACAAACAAAAAACTTCTTTCACTAGAAGTATCCGAACCCTCATCTCCATAAAAGGACCACTCCCAAAAGAATACATCCAGTCTTCAAGACTAGATCAGTGCTCTTTACAATCCTCACAGAGTGAACAATATGTGACTTTGGAAATACCCTCAGATCTCTTCGCCAACTGGAAACGAGAAGGGTACACACACCTCCATCTTGGTGGTGTACGATTAATTCTCACTCTTCGTGGTCGAAAAGGCTTACCCGTTACAGCTAGAATAGCTCTCCTAGACACCAGGTTCAAGGAGTACTAACATGCTGTTATTGGAACAGTTGTGACAACCCTTCATGCTGGCAGTGTTTTATTAACTTTTTACCCAAACTTTAACCTCTCTCTTGAGGATCCCAATCTTCCAACAACCCTTAAAGTCCAGATTCAGCTCCAAGGAGCAGAACAAACTCCTTCATCGAAGATTGCAACCCTCCATCATCAAATAGTGTATCGATTACAAAATCATGCACTAGATCTTCCCACACCATACACAACATCTGATGCCTTGATGATATTGGCAGACACAGACACAATTCCAACCATCATTCAAATCCCCAAACAAATCCAGAAACACGACTTGCTCAAACTCATGCCTCTTGAATGGCTAACCAACTATGAGGACTTTCACTAAAATTATGAACCAGTACAAACCACAGAAGCTATATTTGACAGACGACCAGATGGTCAAGTCAAATTATCTTTTCAAACTCCTGACACCAAGCCCGTTTCAGATAGCCCACAACTTTCTTATACTGCTATGATCACGACAGTTCAAACGGATCAAGAAAAGAAACTTCCTATTTATGGTTTTTCATCAGAAGGGTACCCAGTATATCCTGGTAAAATCGATGGTCATTTTCTATGGGATGTTCCTGAAGCCCATATGTGCAATTCGAATTGTCCTTGCTTGGATGATATGGATATTGATGAAGAACTGGAAGTTATGCGGAGAAAGAAAAAGAAGAAGAAAAAAGCTTCTTATCCACCATCATCTTGCAAATCCTTTACTCCACAACCTCCACCGGATCCCAAGCCTCCTGTTGAACCAATCAGGTCATGTCTTATGTTTTCAAGTCATTCCTATGAGGACTCCTTTCCTCCTTTTGAAAAATAGACAGACACACAAACCCGTATTACCTCCAAACCCTTTATCCAATCTCCAGTTACAGCCTCTGGGCAACCTGAAGAGCCAAGACAGTATGAAGCTGTTCTAAATTGGCAAACCAAAAACGCCAGTGCCCAAAACCATACTCTTCACCAACTCGGTAAAAAAATTGACCGTGTTGCCAATCAAGTCTTCCAGACTGAAACTAAAGTAGATTCA
The DNA here is from genome assembly GCA_030449895.1 of Citrus mangshanensis. Classification (NCBI taxonomy): domain Eukaryota; kingdom Viridiplantae; phylum Streptophyta; class Magnoliopsida; order Sapindales; family Rutaceae; genus Citrus; species Citrus mangshanensis. The sequence continues at coordinate 2,319,667 of JASUUJ010000043.1, forward strand.
ATCAGCAGTCACCTTGATCAGATGTATTTACATCTCCAAGACCGTATCTCTAAGCTAGATGCCGATCTCAGACGAATGATTCATAACCATATCTGGGGTTATGAATCATCCAGGATTGATGTTAAAAAAGAAGCTGAGATAAAAAAACTCAAAGCTGAATTATCCAGGATTGATGTTGAAAAAATTCAACCTTCCCTGTTTACTCAACCACAACCTACACCAGTATCTCCTCCAATCTTTGACACCTATGCACCTTTCTACACACCATCCCGACCTCAACAACCTGTTTATAATCAGTTCTTTGGTTTCTCTCACCTTCAACCAACTCCTCAACCATCTTCACCCAAAAAACCAAAATCTAAAGTCAAAATCTCCGAGCCACATCCAAAGGCCACTCCCTCTTCCTCTACCTCTACAATTCCCCCAGAAGAATCACCACAAGACATTCTAGAGCCTTCTAAAAAAGATAAAAGCCCAATGGACCAGTATCATTATCATACTGTCCAGACCCAATCTTCTGATTCCTCTGACTCTTCTAAGCCTGATACAGATAACTCATCTTCGTCCTTATCCTATGACTCATCAAAAGCCTCCTCTGACTCGAGTCCGACATCACCGCATATTAATGGCCAGCAGATCCCAAAGGTGCTACTCTCAACACCTATTGTTGATGACAATCCTTCTGACCAAGCTTCTCAAACAGACCCAGTACCTCATCCAGTTCATGAACACTCAACCAAACCATCTTCAGCATCTTAGTTTACATTTGATGACATTCCCCGTCACAAATGGGCTGCAAGACTCCAAGAATTTTCTACTTGGATTGATCTCCAGGGTACCAAGCCTAATGCTCAGCCTCAAGCCGTTCTTCGTGAATTCATGGCCCACTCCACGGGTTCTTTATGAGACTGGCTAGAAAGCTTAGGGGAATACAGAAAACTCCAATTCATGGAATCCCCGGTTGGTACAGCCCTCAATATTATTCATGAGCAATTCATCGGTGAAAGAACTGCTTCCACTGAAGCAGACAGAAAAGAGTACCATCAGATGAAATGTTGTTCTCTCAAAAGACATCTTTTGGATGCTCATTACAAAAGAATGAGTATTCTCTTCTACAAGCTAAATGGTTTCAATGAGCCATCTCTTAAACATGTCTTTATAGCCTCTCTTCCTTCTGAGTTACAACCTGATCTTCAAAGAAAAATCACAGCCACAAATCTGAGCATAGCTGATATCTCTCTGGGCAAGATTTTTCAAATGGCCATGCTATCTCTTGATAAGATCTGTGAACAAAAAGAATTCTTCAAAGATCTCATGGAAGACAAGAAACCCTTCTCTACAGCTTGCAAAAAGCCTTATCTCAAAATAGAGTGCAAAGATGAAAAGAAGTGTGTTTGCTCAACTAAAAAGAAAAAACATTTTCAGAAACACTTCCACAGAAAATCATCCTCCAAAAAGCCTTTCTGGTATTTCAAAAAGAAAGATGTTTCTCAGTACCGAAAGAAAAAATCCAACCGTTGTTTAATTTGCAAGAAACGCGGTCACTTTGCCCGAAATTGTCCTCACAAACCAGCCAAAGCTGTTCGACTTATTCAACATCTTCAACATTCTTCTCTGTTATCTGAGAATGAGGATGTCGAATCAAATTTTTCAGAACAGTCGGCACAAGATGATCAAACTGCCTTTCTTCTAGCGGAATCTTGCGAATCTTCGGATTCTGAAGATATTTTCGTTATCTCTACAGTCCAGACTGTCAACCATGTCTCCATTATTCCTAGACCTTCTCTTAAGATGTCCATCCTTCCTTCCAAATTCCACAAACCTATTCCTGTCATTGGGTTTATTGACACTGGTGCCGATACCAGCATGATTGATCCTTCTGTTCTTCCCTCAGACTGTTGGGAACGTCATTCTAAGCTCTTCAGAGCCGTTAATGGCGAAACCTTTGAAACTACCTTGATCACCAAAAAACCCATTGGTATTCAATTCTTTCCGAATTGCATAATTTGGAAAAAGATTGTAGCTTCCAAACTCCCCGATAAAGATTTGCTTATAGGTTTTGATTTCCTTCATCTAGTTAAAAACCTATTCCTCACTAGTTTTGGAGTTCGCTACAAACAGATGTTCTTACCCTATACAGATACACTGCGTCTGTATACACTCTCTGAAACACCATCTCCATACAGTCACATCTCACAAAAGTTCTTAGAGTTCTGTCCAGAAAACCATTCCCAGTTCCATCATCCTTCACCTCTTTGGAAAAATGAGCAATTTTTCATTCACCTTCCATTTAAACTTAATGAAGACATAAACCCCACAAAAGCTTCACACCCGGGTATGTCTCCTTCAGATCTCTTGCTTGCTAAGCAAGAATGTTCTCAGTTACTTCAACAGGGTCTTATTGAGTCTACTAATTCAGATTAGGCTTGTCAAGCCTTTTATGTTGAAAAACGATCTGAATTAGTTCGTGGAAAAAAGAGACTAGTGATTGATTACCAGCCACTCAATTCCTTTCTTAAAGATGATAAGTTTCCCTTTCCAAAAATCCAAACCCTGTTTGTCCATCTTCAAGGGGCTCATATCTTCTCTAAGTTTGATTTAAAAGTTGGTTTTTGGCAACTTGGTATTTCACCAGTTGACCATCACAAAACTGCATTTTGCATCCCTGATGCCCATTACCAATGGACTGTTATGCCTTTTGGTCTTAAAGTCGCTCCCTCCTTATTCCAAAAAGCCATGACAAAAATCTTTGGTCCTATTCTCCATCATGCATTAGTTTACATTGACGACATTTTATTATTTTCCTCTGGCCATGAGAGCCATCAAAAGCTCCTTTTAGATTTCTTTCACATTGTGCAGGCACATGGCATCATGCTTTCCGAAAAGAAAAGCAGCATAGGAAAGGAATCAATTGACTTTCTTGGCATGGTGATTAAAGACGGCCAGTATCAGCCTAGTCCCCACATTGCAACTGAGTTATTAAAATTCCCGGACACTCATCTCAACAGAAAGCAGATACAACAATTCCTCGGGATTGTTAATTATGTCTGTGTCTTCATCCCCAAAGTTGCAATCCACACCACAAATGCTCAAAAATAATGCCCTCCATGGGCCCTCGCTGCATGTAAGCAAAGATGATAGCACAATCACCTCCTCCACTCCGAATTCCCACAAGTGGACAACGCATCCTCCAGACTGATGCCATCGATGATTATTGGAGTGCCATTCTTCTAGAAGACATTGATGGCGTGCGTCATTTCTGTGCACATGCAAGCGGCCATTTCAAATACTCTGAAAAGAACTACCATGTGATCTACAAAGAGATTCTGGCAGTTAAGTATGGCATTAAAAAATTTGAATTCCATCTTATCAGCCACAAATTCCTCATCCACATGGACAATTCATCTTTTCCCCGAATCTTTGACTTCAAGAACAAATTGCTACCTGACAAGCAATTACTCAGCCTCAAAACCTGGTTTGCTAAATATGATTTCACTGTTCGACACATCAAATGCAACCAAAGCCTCATTCCAGACCTTCTCACCCGTCCAACTATAAATAAACCCGCACTCATCTCCTCAATTCAAACCATTCCAGTGATAGCCATGAATCGCCAACTTTCTTTCAAAGCTCTCAACCAAAGACATTTCCCCATGAACATCTCTTTCTCTTTCGCTTACCAATTACAAGATTTTGCAAAGAATTTCCTTTATCGGTTTTTCTTTAATGTCCAGACCAAAAAACCTGACCGATTTCCTAATCTTTGCATGGAGCACCTATTTCTCACAGGCCTCACTCTGTCCTCTCTATCCATCTCAAAAGATGAGCTTTGGTATATGTGGTGTCTCACCACCTTGTATGCTACAAAGCTAGTTTTTCCCATCAACCCGCCTCCGACTCACCTTACCACCTGCAGTTCGCACCTTTTATGGACTCTCTTTGAATGGTATTCTCCCCTCACTTGGTGGCGCAAGCAACTCCAACACTTGTGTTCTCTTCATGGATTAGATAAAATGCCAGAGCAAGAAGCTAATATGTGGACTACGGCCTTCATTGTCCACATGTCTTATTTCCAGCATCCAGAAACACGGGACTACTGGACACAGGACATGGCATATGAATGGAAAACCTACCCTCATCCTTATACCTTCATCCATGATAGATCAGTCACAAATGTTCTCAAAACCTATCTCATGGAACTTAACAATGTTCCTCCACCTGCCACAAATATTCACCTCACCTCCATTGGACCATCACACACCCTTGAAATAATTCCAAAAACACAAGGCTGTACTTCGGGTTCCAGTTCAAGTCCTCAAGGAATCCTTGTTATGGAGCAACGTCCTGACTACACAAATGTCTTATTCCAAGACGCTCAGGACCCATGGGAAGACTTTCGATCCCTTCTCCCTACTGACACTCCTCGATATTCTGTCACTAATCCAGACTCTCCTGCTGCATCTACCTCACAACACATGTCTGAAGCTGATGAAGACAAGTATGCACAAGCTAAAGCTTATCTCGACAAGAGACAAAGGCGTCGGCACAAGCGACAATATGAAAAGGACACAGGAGACGTGTCACCATCGCGCTATCCATCCACTCCGTGATAGCTCTCGATGCAAGCACTCATGTGACTCCCGTTTGTCTTTAGTTCAAGTCCTTGTCAGCGTGCTTTACTTTAATTAAAGTCTTTGTTAGTATGCTTTACTTTTATTAAAGTCCTTGTCGGTATGCTTTACTTTTATCAAGGTCCTTGTCGGTATGCTTTACTTTTATCAAGGTCCTTGTCGGTGTGCTTTATTTATGTAAAAGTCCTTGTAAGTATGCTTTATCTTTTGTAAAAGTTCTGATCGGCGGGCGATTAAAATAGAAATAATTAATTTGTTTCCCTAATAGCTTCCTCAAGAAACAGGAAAGTATTTGAAAAAGGAAAATAATATATTTTCCCGCCATAATGTGCAAACCAACTCCCTATTTCATGGAAGTGATTATTTGGAAACTTCAAGAGCCTAATCATGCATTTATCATGTGCAGTTCGTTCAACGAACTTCCACGAATTTGATTGAGCTCAAGTTGCTTGAATCAATCCATTAAGCGCTTCTTTGGATTTCTTTACTTGAGCTCTTGTAACAAGTCTGACAGGAACTTGAATAGGAACTGAATATGACTCATCCCATGTGCTTGTGATAGTTTTATCCTTAATCTCATCACAAAGCCTAGGCACAAGGTCAGATCCATCTATCTTTGTTGTTTTTCACTCTTATTTAAATTTTTCATACTTGTTCTAGTATCTAAAAAAAAAAGAGTCGTGAACAGTATATACGTGAACAGTGCCGCGTGTACAGTATTTTTAGGGTTTCTTTTTTTATATCAATTTTGCATCCTTGTGGTTTAATTCTCCTTAAATCCACAAGTTTTACCTATTCCTTTTCCTTAAAAAAAAAGATAGAGAGAGTCCCCGACCTTCTCTAAAAATCTTTCATTTTTTTTCCATTATTTGTGTCTTGGAAGTCTAAAATGGCTTTTACCCCATAGGTGAAAATTTTGCCTAAAATCAAAACTTGACTTTACGTACACATTGCCTTCTTATTCTTGAAATTTAAGTCTCCTTAGTGTAATCTTTGTGAATTGTTGCTGAAATCTTGATATTGGTTTGATTAGTTTGATAAGAACCGAGTGAGAATTACTAGGAGTAGAAAAAGGCAAGAGAGTGTGAGCATATTAGAGGGTAAAAGCCAATTAATTTGAGTGAAACACGAGTGGAATTGAGTGAGTCATTTTCTTGAGTGAAACACGTAAGGGACTGAGGAGAGGTCATTTCCACATTATTTCTAACTTTCTTTTGTAGATGTTAGCCATGTCTCACAACCTAGAACGAAACACAAATAAAGAGGATCAATCCGCAATTACTCAAAATTTATAAATTCAAGCATTAATGGGAGAGATGAAAAGGATGATGAGGGCTGAATTAGAGATCATACACGAGCGTTTGGATCGAGTGGAGAACACACGTGCAGGGTAGCAACAACCTTTCCCTAAGCACGTAGAAGAGAAAGAGATCCAGCTAAAGGAGAGATTAATGACTATTATAGGGATGAGTATGATGAAGGGGAGGACTCAGTGGGTAGCTATAGGAGAGATGGACGAGGTAGGAGAGCTAGGAATAGAGATGATGGATTGAGTGGCATAAAGATGAAGATCCCATCTTTTCAAGGAAAATCTAACCTAGAAGCATACCTTGAATGGGAGAAGAAAATGGAGTTCATATTTGACTGCCACAATTATTTATAGGCAAAAAAGGTAAAATTGGTTGTGATTGAGTTTTCTGACTATGCAATTACTTGATGGGATCAGCTTGTTATAAGTGGGAGGCAAAATAAGGAACGTTCAGTTGAGACATGAGATGAAATGAAATCATTGATGAGAAGGCGTTTTGTACCTAACCACTATTATCGAGACTTGTATAAAAAATTACAATGTCTTACACAAGGTAGCCAAAGCGTGGAGGATTACTATAAAAAAATGGAGATTTCCATGATCAGAGCAAATTTGGAGAAAGATAGAGAAGCTACCATGGCACGATTCTTAAATGGTCTTGATCGGGAGATTGCAGATAAGGTTGAGTTACAACATTATGTGGAGATTGAGGAGATGGTCCACAAGGCCATCAAGATTGAGCAGCAACTCAAGAGGAGGGGCAACACCCGTGTAGCCCCAAGCTCGAGTTCCACTCCTTGGAAGCCGAGCTATGTGAAACTACACTTAAGCTCAGATACAAGCACTCCAAGCACAATTCACAAGGTTACACCGTGACTCCTACTATTAGGAAATCATGACATTAAGTGTTTTAATTGTCAAGGCAGGAGGCATATCGAAAGTGAATGTGTGAATAAAAGAGTTATGGTATTGCGGATCAATGGTGAGATTGTAATTGAAGATGAAATAGAAGAAAATGAGATGCCACCATTAGAGGATGGTGAAGATGAAGAGTATATAACCCTTGGGAATTTGACTTTAGTAGCGAGGAGAGCTTTAAGTGTGCAAGTAAGGGAAGATGAAGCAGTGCAACGGGAAAACATTTTCCATACTAAGTGCTATGTTCAAGACAAAGTATGTAGTATCATTATTGATAGAGGACGTTGTACTAATGTTGCTAGTACTATCATGGTAGAGAAGTTAAGGCTTCTTACACTTAAACACCCACATCCATACAAACTACAATGGTTAAATGACAGTGGTGAAGTGAAAGTGAACAAGCAGGTACTAGTGACTTTTCGGATTGGTAAGTATGAAGATAAGGTGCTTTGTGATGCAGTGCCAATGCAGGCTAGACACTTGTTACTTGGGTGGCCTTGGCAATTCGACAGACGTGTGAAGCATGATGGCTTCACCAACAAATATTCATTTGTATTTAATCAACGCAACATCACTCTTGTTCCATTGACACCAAAGTAGGTTTATAGAGACCAAGTGAGCCTACAAAGAGAATGTGAGCAAAAGAAAAGGAGAGAAAAAGATAGTGAAATTCAAACAAAGGCTGAGGAAAATGTGATAGAAAAACCAAAGAAAAATGCAATCATTGAACGAAAATCAGATGGAAAACAAAAGAATTTCTACACAAGAGCTAGTGAGATAAAAAAAAAAAAAGCATTGTTTTCACATCAGCCGATAATTGTACTTTTGTACAAAGAGGCATTTTTAAACACTAACAAATTTGACTCTACCTTGCCTAGTTCTATTACTTCTCTTTTGCGGGAGTATGAGGATGTCTTTCCTGAGGAAGCACTACGTGATTTGCCTCCAATCCGAGGGATTGAGCATCAGATTGATTTTGTGCCCGATGCAACCATTCCAAATAGACCAACCTATAAGAGCAACCCAAAGGAGACCAAGGAACTTCGAAGGCAGGTTAATAAATTGTTAGAGAAAGGGTATGTGAGGGAAAGCATGAGTCCATGCGCAATTCCCATTTTATTAGATCCTAAGAAGGTTGGGACGTGGAGAATGTGTGTTGATTGTCGAGCCATCAACAATATAACGGTAAAGTATCAACATCCCATTCTTAGGCTAGATGATATGCTTGATGAATTACATGGGTCTTGTGTATTTTCCAAAATTGATTTGAAAAGTGGATATCATCATATTAGAATAAAAGAAGGAGATGAATGGAAAACTGCCTTTAAAATAAAATATGGTCTGTATGAATGGTTAGTCATGCCTTTTGGTCTAATTAATGCCCCCAAGTACTTTTGGCAAGTTTGTTGTTGTTTATTTTGATAATATTCTCATTTATACAAAAAACATAAACGATCATGTAATACATTTGGAATTTGTTTTAGATATGCTTAGAAAAGAAAAGTTATTTGTTAATTTGAAGAAGTGTACTTTTTGCACCAATGAACTTTTGTTTTTATTTGTTGTTAGTGCGCAGGGTATATAGGTTGATGAGGAAACGGTATGTGCAATCTTAGAGTGGCCGAGTCCCACAAGTGTAAGTAATGTAAGAAGCTTTCATAAACTTGCTAGTTTCTACCGACGATTTATGAAAGACTTTAGCACATTAGCCGCACCGCTTATTGATGTAATAAAAAAAATATGTTGGATTCAAGTACGGAGAAGTGCAAGAAAAGACATTTCAAATGATCAAGCAAAAGCTGACCAATGCTCCCTTATTGTCTTTGCCTAACTTTAATAAAACATTTGAAATTGAATGCAATGCCTCATGTATTGGTATTGGCGTAGTCCTAATTTAGGAGGGACAACCAATTGCTTACTTTAGTGAAAATTTGAGTGGGGCAGCCTTAAACTACCCTACTTACGATAAGGAGTTGTGTGTGTTAGTTCGAGTATTAGAAACATGGCAGCACTACCTATGGCCTAAGGAGTTCGAGATTCACACCAATCATGAGTCCTTGAAACACCTTAAAGGCCAACATAAGCTGAGACATTTCCATATGTCATTCATTACAAGCAAGGTAAGGAAAACGTTGTTGCGTATGCGCTTTCCCGCAGGTATGTCTTAATCTCAACACTTAATGCTAAACTACTTGGTTTTGAACATATTAAGGAATTATATGTTGATGACCATGATTTTAGTGTTGAATACCAAGCTTGTGAAAAGACCGCAGTCGGTAAATACTTTAGGCATGATGGTGTTAATAGGGCATTTTAGAGTTGTAAAGACTAGCAGTTTTACAGGAACACTTCTATTGCCCATATATGAAACAAGATGTTGAAAGACTTTATGGTAAATGTGTCACTTGTAGGCAAGCCAAATCGAAGGTGAAACCTTATGGCTTATACACCCCTTTGCCAATACCTAATGCACCTTGGATTGATGTTTCGATGGATTTTGTGCTAAGTTTATCTAGGTCTAAACAAGGGAAAGACTCGATTTTTGTGATTCCATGCCACAAAATGGATGATGCTTCTAATGTCGTTGACCTATTCTTTAGGGAGATTGTAAGGTTGCATGGTATGTTAAGCTTTTAAGTTACTTTTGGAAAACATTATGAGCTAAGTTAGGAACTAAGTTGTTGTTTTCAACTACTTGTCACCCTCAAACTGATGGTCAAACAGAAGTTGTGAATAGAACTTTATCTACTCTGTTGCAAGCTATCATTAAAAAGAATATCAAAACTTGGGAAGATTATTTACCACATTGTTGAGTTTGATTATAATTGTTCTGTTCATTCTGCTACTAAGTATTCACCGTTTGAAATTGTTTATGGTTTTAATCCTTTAACCTTATTGGATTTAACTCCATTACCTGTTTCTGAGCATGTTAACTTAGATGGCAAGAAAAAGACTAAAATTGTTAAACAAAAACACGAGAATGCGAAGTTCAACATTGAGCGGAAAATTGAGCACTATACTAAACAAGCCAACAAAGGGCGACATAAGCTAGTCTTTGAACCCGATGATTGGGTGTGGTTATACATGCGCAAGAAACGATTTTCGGAGTAAAGGAAATCTAAGTTATTACCTCGAAGGAATGGGCCATTCCAAGTTTTGGGACAGATCAATGACAATGCATACAAACTGCATTTGCCTGATGAGTACAATGTAAGTGCTACTATTAATGTTTCTGATTTGAGTCCTTTTGATGTAGGTGATGATTTGAGGACAAATCCTCTTCAAGAGGAGGGAAATGATGAGATTAAGGATAAAACTATCACAAGCACATGGGATGAGGCATATTCAAATCTTACTCAAGTTCCCGTCAAACTCGTTACAAGAACTCAAGCAAAGAAATTCAAAGAAGTGCTTAATGGATTGATTCAAGCAACTTGGGCTCAATCAAATTCGTGGAGGCCCATTGACGGAATCGTACATGATAAATGCATGATTCATGCTCTTGAAGTTTCCAAATAATCACTTCTATGAAATAGGGAGTTGGCTTGCACATTATGGCGGGAAAATATATTATTTTCCTTTTTTAGATACTTTCCCATTTCTTGATGAGGCTATTAGGGAAACAAATAAGTTATTTCTATTTTAATCGCCTAGTTTCCATTTTAATTGATGTAAGGCATTTAAGGCAATTAAGATCCTGATTTGATTTAAATTCTTTCCTATTTTACTTAGATTAGGATTCTGATTTGATTTAGATTCTTTCCTATGCGCTTAGATTAGGATTATGATTTGATTTAAATTCTTTCCTATTTGTTTAGATTCAGATTTTAATTTGATTTTTAGTTTAGGATTCTTGTAAACTAACCCTATATAATTCTTACCAATTATGGTACGTAGCGTTGTTATATGAGGAATCGCTCCTGCTCAGTTATTTTAGAGCAGATATTTAATAGCGCTTTGGACCAGTAGCCCGCATCCTTGAGTATTCCAGCTGATATACCAAATCGGATTACTAATAATTTAGGAGAAAACTTCGAAACCATTTTCTTTCTCGGGTTATATAACCCAAAACAAACTTTCTTTTAGTCTAAAACAGGGTACCAAACCAGATAAGAATTTGTTTTCAAAAGTTTTCTGATGCACAGGATCCTTACTGGAAGGCAAGTGCAGAGCATACTTCCTTAGGTTTCAAAATGAACAAATTTAATCTTTTATTTCTTTTTCTTTGTTGAGAACTTCAATTGCAGAGAGAGAGAAGAGAGTTTAGACTTTCATGGTTGTTGGAAGCACACGAGTTTATTTCAAACTTCAAAAACCTCTATTTTATAAGAGAGGAGAGAACTCCTTATATAGGAGAAATCTCATGAAGATAGGACAGGACCCCTATCTTTTACAAAAGCAAAAGTAAAAGTTACATCATGACACACCTTTAATTATTACAAAGGGACAAAGGATGCTTTAATAATTAAAGCATGACTTTGACAAAAGCAAAAGCTTAAAGTAAAAGCAAACTGCAATAATTATACAAGACAAAAGCATAAAGGAAAAACACAATTATTACAAGAAGACAAACTACTTTATGGAGAGTGGAGATTCATGTAGTCATCTTCAGAGGAACTTTCCGTTGCGTCTGGGTCCGTGTCACCAGAGTGCTTTTGGAAAAAAGGTTTGGAGAGCTTTGGATGTTTGCAAGAGGGACCACGGCATGGTGGCCGAGGGCAATGATAATCCCTGGGAGTACACTTTGGAGTATACCTTGGGGAGGTTTGGGTGGCTTTGTCAACTTTGGAGGGTCGGACTGCGGTCTTGGAAGGTTTGATTGATGGTCCTGGGTCAGAAGGTCCGGGTTCATCCATTGTTGGTTGGGGAAACTGGTTAAGGTGTTGCTTTAGAGGAAGAAATGCATCACATGGGTCTTGGGAATCCTGAAACAGGAAGTCAGTGTAGTCTGGTTTTTCTTCCTTGATAATGATACCTGTGGACTTTGGTTTGGATATGGCGGATGGAGTAGGGATCATGATGAGGTCATGTTGTGGTCCTAAAGAAGTGTGAAAGATATCTCGGTGTGGAGGAGGTTGATGGTTTAATTGACAAAGGTAATTGTGCAGGGTGGTCTGGATTTCATTGTCAATGATAGCTGGATGAGGGGCAGTGAACCATTCATAAACTTGATCTTGAGTCCAGAAGAGGTTTGTATCTGGATGTTGGAAATATGGTCTGTGAATGATAAAGACTGATGTGAACATTTGGGCTTCAGAGGCTGGCATACGATCGAGATTGTAAATCTGCTATAACTTTTTTCTCCACAATGGTATTGGGGGATACCATTCAAGCAATGTCCAGGTAAGAGAGGTGGCTTTTTCTGGATCAAGGAGATGGGTTAAGGTAGCGATAGTAAGATCAGCATAAAGAACAGTTAGGCACCAGAGGTACCATAACTCGTCTTCAGTGATTTCTCTGGATGGGTCAAGGGTCAAACCTGTAAGGAACAGATTTTCTGGGTGGAAAGTGGAAAATGGAAATGAGTCAGCCATAAGGTAGGCTTTGATGAAAAAGTGAAAAACAGCTTTTCTTGCAAACTCTTGGATAGCAAAAACAGAGGAGAATGTTTTGTTAAGGGGAAAAGTCTTTTTGGTGAGAGCTTCTGGTGGAAGGGAGGTAGCCATGAAGATGATGGGAAAATGATAGGTGGAGGAAATTAAGGCTAGAGAGTGTTCTGGTTTTGAGAGTCTGGAGAGCATATCGTGAGGTTGGGATCCCTTTATATGCTTGACAGAGAAGTCATATTTGGAAAACCAATCTTTTAATCGGAGTAACATCTTTTCTGGAATAGTTTTACCTTTGAAATTGAGGATATTGGGGAAGGCTGAACTGTCCATTTGGATAAGAAAATGGTGTCCAATCAGATGGTACTCAAATTTCTTGATGCCATTCTTTACCGCTAAGATTTCTTTGAATACGCTATGGTAATGCTTCTGTGTGTCAGAAAAATATCCACTAGCATAAGCGATAAAGTGTTCTTTTCCATCGAGTTCTTCAAGGAGGATGGCACCCCAAGATTCATCACTGGCGTCTGTCTGTAATATGCGCTTTCCATCTGCGATCAGCTTTAAAGGAGGTGGATTTTGCGCGATCTGTTTGAGAATAGTGACAGCACGTGTGTGGTCATCATTCCACTCAGGAGGCTTCTTTTTCAATAAAGTCGAGAGATGATGAGTGTAGTGGTCCACATGTGGGATAAGTCTCGGATGTAATTGATGATGCCGAGAATCTGTTGAACTTGCCTTTTGGAAAGTTGTTGGTCTGGAAAGTGGAGCAATTCTTGGGCAATGTGCTTTCCTGGCTGGTAATGGCCATCTTTTATGATCATACCAAGAAATTCGATGTTGTCTGTGGCAATAGTGCTTTTCTTGGCAGATAGCATGATTCCATGACTTTGGACAATATCATAGAACTGGCTTAACAGCTAGCGATGTTCAGCATGTGTTCCTGAAAAAAGCAAGATATCATCAATATAAATCAATGCATGGTGCAAGATGGGCTGGAAGATTTTGATCATGGATTTTTGGAAAATGGAAGGGGCAGTTTTGAGGCCGAAGGGAAGGACAGTCCATTGGAAATGGGCATTGGGAATGCAAAAGGCAGTTTTGTATCTTTCCGAGGGTTCAATACCTAATTGCCAAAAGCCTGATTTTAAATCGAATGTTGAAAAGATCTGGGCATTTTTTAGAAAAGTAAACATGCTTTGTCGGCGGGGTAAAGGAAATTTGTCGTCTTGCAAAAACATGCTTAGTGGCTGATAGTCTATGACTAGGCGTTTCTTTCCTCGAACAATTTCATAATGCTTTTCAACATAAAAGGCTTGGTAAGCCCATTGAGAATTTGTGGGCTCGATGAGACCTTGGGCTAACAATTGCGAACATTCTTGTTGAGCTAGGAGTAAGTCAGATGGGCTCATTCCTGGATGGGTAGCCTTGGTGAGATTAATGTCTTCATTGAGTTTGAAGGGTAACTTAATGAAGAAAGACTTGTTTTTCTACAAAGGGTTCGGATGGGTGAACTCAGAATGGGATTCAGGACAGAAGCTCAAAAGCTTGGTGGAAATATCCTGGTAGGACTGAGGAGTTTCAGACAATTGGGGAAGATTTAGATACCAATGGGGTTTTTGGTAATCAAAGAAGTAGTGAACAATTTTCCATAATGGATTACAAAGTATTGCAAATCTGAGACTCCTTCACTTGTCCCAGATCCAATTCCTCCACTAAGTTGTATGATGTTTTCATCTACTTCTTCAGATTATTCTTCCTCTTTCCCTCCTTTAGAGGCTCACACAGATCCCCAACGTAATGTTGTGTCCAAACCTTTTATCCCTTCACCCATTACCTCATCTGGCCACCTAGAATCTCCTAAACCTTTTGAATCAGTCCTCAACTGGCAAACCCAAAATGCCAGAGCCCAAAATGATACTTTGTTACATATCAACTCCAAAGTTGAGAACATCAGTTTATGAACTGAAAAACTTGAGACGAAAGCTGACTCCATCTCTGCATAAATACAACAGATCCACCAAAATCTTCAGTCCAGAATTGCTCAACTTGATTCTGAGTTGCGAACCATGCTTGCTCAAAGATATTATGGCCCAGAATTTGACTAAAAAGAAAGGGAGATCAGATGCTTAAAAGCTGAGCTTTCTCAAATTGAAGCTGAAAAACAACGCCCTTCTCTTTTTACCTCTTCACCTCCAATTCCTTCCATTGGCCCAACTTATCATCCATTTGCCTCTATGCTTTCCCCTATCAGGCAATATGAGCCTTCCAAGTTATTTGGTATGACTCATCCACTCTTTAGAGAAAATCCATTGCCACCACCACCCAAGCCAAAACCAAAGCCTAAAACTCAGCCACGACCCGTCACAATTCATCCCTCCTCCACTACTACCTCTGACCAGCAATCACCAGGATATACACCGGCATCACCATCACCACCAGAACCACCCTTATCCCAACCTCCTACTAAATCCAAAGATAAAGAACCCATGCACCAGGGCCTGCTTGACCATTCCTCCACTATGATGATCAAACTTCGATTCAAATCTAGCCGTTTGAGATAGCCATATCGAGATTCTTCAAGATTCACCGGTGATTCTAAAAAATCTTATGCTGATATCACCAGGATTCTGATGGCTCAACCTGATCAACATACCCAAGGCCAAACATCCCGAACTGAACCATATGTTGACATTCCTTCCGATGTCGAAGAAAAGATGCCTGAATCTTCTGCCACAAACCAGCCTCCTCCAACCCAGATTGGTTCATCTAGCCAAAAATCATCAAATGGTCCATGGTTCACCTTTGATGATATCCCGTCTTATAAATGGCGTGATCGCCTTAATGAAATGTCTGCCTGGATTGACCTCCAAATGCTCGCACTGCCACCAGAATCGGCCCAGAGAATTTGCTACTCGTTTTACGGGAGCTCTAAGAGATTGGTTTGACTCTCTCGGTCAATATAGACAATTGCAATTTGTCCAATTACCAGAAATCTCCAGTGCTCTTGCAATTCTTCATGATCAATTTCTCGGAGACCCTGCTGCAGTCTTTGAAGCTGCACAATGAGATTATCTCAGCATGAAATGCTGCTCACTCAATGCTAAGGATCTTGATTTCCATTACAAGCGCATGTCTCTGCTTTTCTATAAGCTTAATGGATTCAACGAGCCAACCTTGAAACATGTTTTTCTGGCCTCCCTTCCAGAAGAACTCCAACCAGACATACAACGACAATACTTTGCAATCACATATGAATTCCTGACCTTTATTAGATTTCCATTCACTTGACTCCTTCATTTCATTCAGCCTCTATTGCATCTATTTCCTCTATTGGTTATTGAAATCGAACCCTTTGAATTCATGTTGTTGGGTTTGAAATGTTGAGGAACATTAGTTGAGTTTTGCAAATTGAATGAGGCAGCAAAGCTTGTAAACAAATCTCTAGTTTTTAGCCTTTAAATAGGAAAATTTGTGGCTATGTGACTGTTGGCATCCAATGATAAAATTACAACAGTAATAGTGTTTTAGATTGATGTAAATTTTTGTCCATTTTTGTGAGTATTTTGGTTAATGTAAATTGTTGTTGGGGTTAAAATAGGTTATAATTGTTATGTTTTTGTTGTTATAACTTTGGTGCTAAATTTGTGATAGGTGCCCATTCTTGAAATCCAACCAAGGACATTTTAACCCTTTCGAGATCAACTAACAATCAAAATTTTTTTGACATTACATATCCTAGGATTTTAAGTTAGACCATTTAAATGGTTAGTACATTTTAATTAGAGATGGTAAAATTTGACACGACTTAATTACCCGATATGAATACGACACGAATAAATGGTTATGCAAATTTGACACGATTATTAAATGGTTTTGGGTCGACATGATTTTTTCCATGTCGGGTTAGGGTTAAAGTTTTTAACCCATTTACCTGAACAATGACACAATTATATTTTCCTTTTTAAATAAATTTCTAGGTTCTTGTCATTAAAACTCAACTATGGGACATGATTCTCTCTTTTTAATTTTTTTTAGAAGGGTAGATATATACACAATGTTTTATTTATAAAATTTTATATAGATTTAGAACTTTCATATGTATGTAAAATATTGGTACACATGTATATTTTATGATATTTATATATAGTATTTTTTTCATATATATAATTAAAAATTTTAATAGTGTAAATGTGTAATATGTTTTTGGGGGTGTATATGTGGGTGTATATGTGTGTGTCTATAACATTTATTAAGTATATAGATATTAAATGGGCTATTGGATAACCTGTTTATTTTTCATGTTGGGTTTGATTCTCAATATTTTAACACGATTATTAAATGGGTCGGGTTTGAGTCAACCTCAATTTAACCCGACACAACACCAACACGACCCGACGATTCATTTTGTCAGCTCTAATTTTAATTATAGACCTAATTTCATTAAAAAAAATTATGTGACACAATTTCTAAATTTAATCAAATTATAATTCAAAATTAACTTAGAGAAATTACCGTCTCCATACTAAAAATAAAAAATTTAAAGGAATAAGGAAATGTAAATCCCCTAAATCATTCACAATAAATCTTTAAATCACAACTTTGACTTGGCCACCAATCTCACTGCCGCAGATTTGCGAGCAATGGTTAAAATAAAAAAGGATAAGGTGTATTGTTAGTATATTTTTTAGTTACATTCACATAAATCTACCTGTAACCACTATCATTATAAAAATGGTATTTTCAAAACTAAATGGGTGATAATTTTGTGAAGAATCGAATTCGAAACCAAATGGTGATCAATAGTTAAATGATAACTTAGTTGTATACGTAAAAAAAAAAATTCTGTATTAATAAAGAAGCTATTATTCAATATTTTTAAAATATAAAAACACGTCAATAACAGTTAAGGAAGTGTTGTAAATGATTCTACCAATGAAGTTAAATATTTTGATTCGTTATTTTGAAAACATAATAGACGAAAAAATTAATAGATGACAGACAATACCCTAACTTGGGTCCGCTTATAATATAGCAGCTGTATCTCATACAGCCGCTTTTTGTTTTTTTTTTAATATAGAAGATAAACGGCCACCGATAACCACAATTTAATTGGTTAAAAGTGGCAAATATTAAAAGGTAACTATCGTACAGCTCCCTCATTTTATGTAAATATCAAGATAATCAATTCAAAATTAGAAAACTATCAGAGACCCCCTCATAAAAAAAAAGAAAATACTTCTTTTTCATTTAATTCATGGAAAAAATAGTTAATATTTAATATATTTAAATTATGTACTAATGAAAAAAATATAAATAAGTAAAATTAATAGATTAATATATTTAAAAAATAATAATTATATTATTTTCTTAATATTACATTATAAATTTAACGATATTTTACTTAAAAATGTAACTTATGTACTAACGAGAATAATATTTTAATATAATAAATTACAATAAATTATATATCAATTAAACTATTTTTTATATTACTTTATAAATGTAATGATGTTTTGCTTAAAAAACTATCAAAACAATTTTATCAACTTTTAATCACATTAAAATCCAAGTATCTAAACATATAACGGAAACGATTCAATTATAAATATTTGGAAGAAATCAATCCCAGTATCCCACAAATACATACAGGGACTTAAATCCCTACCTACTAAAATGAGTGCAATGTTTATGGAACTATCGAATAATTATCATACCAAACATCATAATTATCCCTCAAATGTTGTTGTTGTTATTATTAGTGGCTAATATTATTATGTTCTATGTATACCCTCTAAAAATTTAATTGCATACCCTCTAATATTAATATGCTCTATGTATACCCTCTAAAACTTTAATTGTATATTAGACAAATATAAAGCATCTAATATTTGATACTTTTAAATAAAACTCACAAACAATCTCTTATACAAATTAATTCATACAGACTTATGTCAAATTAATTACTTTATTTAATCTTTTTTTTTTGCTAAAGTAAATTCTTTTTGCTAAACATTAATCAAAATCATAATGGTACATAGTATGGATAATTATAATTTGAATGCAACTAATATTGAATAATGTTATATTAAATTATATTTATGGTTATATACTTTAGGCATGACAATTACATTTTTAAACTAAATCAAATTATTTGAGTAATACTGCACCGACTAGATGGTTACATGATTTGTATACTGAGTGCCCATTTTTATTTATTTATAGATATAAGGACTTATTTAATCCCATAATCTCTTGTAATAATTTTTGTTGTTGTTTAGTTGTTTTCTAATAGAGCTTTTGAAGCTTAAATAAGCTTTTTGCCTTTAGTAGTAAAGGCGCAAATTTTGAGCTTTAATAAAAGTTGAAATTTGTTTTAAATGTTAAAATATCTAAAATATCCTCTATTCATTTGACAATCTTGTTTTATTCTTTTTATAACATAACTTTTAAAAAACTTGTCTATTAAAGTAATTTAATAAATTTTTAATAAAAAATTTTATTGACAACCAAACAAATTTTTTTTTTTTTGTAAAAGCTCTATTTATAAATGCTTTACTAACAAAAACTCTACTTAAATAACCTCTATTTGAAAAGTTGTACCAAACGGAGCCTGAATAGTGTGCAATTATCATAAAATTAGTTCAATCTTACATTTATAGCTATATTTTTTCAAAATTAGGTTAATTTATATAACTAAAAATAATAAAATTATGTAATATTAACAAGCTTAAATTTTATATCTATATTTTTAAATTAAATTAAATTATATTTTTGGTGAAATATTAAGTGATTAGGTTTCATTTAGGCGGGTAAAACTACCGCCAAGATAAAACCCAATTTTTTTCTTTTTTAAATACCCTGTATACATTTACAATTTTTTTTAATTTTTTCCCAAATTTTTATACAAAATATAAATACCTCTCATTCTTCCATTGTTAGAAACCCTAGCCGCTCAACTCAAAAATATCACCGGCCGCCATCGTAGACGCTCAACAAAAAGAAAAACAAGCGGTCGCCATGAATTTTTGCTCCTAAATTTTGTAAATCTCGCTCTTATCTTTTGTCTTTTCACCTTCATTAATCTCCCAAAATAAATCAATAAAAAAGTTGGCATCTTTCGAACACTTACAGTTCAAGGTTAATGAACAAGCTTTGAAATTGTATTCAAAATCTATGCTCAAGCTTTTTGCATAAAAAATTTATAAATTCAATTCCCTTTTTTTGAACTTGCCTTATTAGGGTTTAGAAATTAACTTTAATTATTATTTTTTATATATTTTGAATTATCAATTAGAGTTTTCAATCCCTTTTTTTTTCTTGCATGTTTTATGGTTCCATTCTAGATGGATTGGCAAGGGAGAAAATTGACAGACGATCTGATGCAGACAATGCTTTGGGCATCCTCTCTAGTGGTTGGATCTAAGTCCAAGTGAAGCTGATGACTGATGAGTAGCCTAAGCTTCAGCTTACTGTCGCCATTCAAAGAAAACTATGGTAAGAATATAATAAAGGTAATTTTTATAGGTAATAATAAAGGTAACTTATTAACTGATATTATTAGGGTAATTTGGTCATATTTTTATTTGATGAAATAGATTAACTATGCCTTTAACGAAAGAAATACAAAAAATTAGGGTCCAAATGTCTAGTTTGTTGAAATTAAAGAAAAAATTGCATCCAAATATGGAGGTCGATAAATTTATGTGATAATATATACATGTATGTGTGCATATTAGAAAAATTTGACATGACCCGATTACCCGACACGAACACGACACCAATAAATGGGTATGGGTCGTCGAATTTAACACGATTATTAAATGGGTCGGGTCTGGGTCAACACGATTTTTTTCCGTGTCGGGTTAGGGTTAAAATTCTTGACCCATTTACCCAATCAATGACCCGATTATATTTTCTATTTTAAAATAATTTACAGATTCTTGTCATCAAAACTCAAATATTAGGATTTTTTTTTTATTCTTTAAAAGGATGAATATAGACACAATATTTTATTTATAAAATTTTAAATATATTTAGAGCTTTAATAGTGTAAATGTATAAAATATTGGTAGACATGTATATTTTATAATATTGATATATAATATTATTTACATATATATAATTAAAACCTCAATAGTGTGTGTAATATTTTAGTAGATATGTATATTTTATAATATTGATAAATTATGTATGTATGTATGGATGTATGTATGTATGTGCATACATATGTATGACAAAGTATAAATATTTGATGTAACTTTTGTTTAATATATAGATATTAAGCGAGTTATTGGGTAACCCGATTATTTTTCCGTGTCGGGTTTGGGTCTCAATATTTTGACACGATTATTAAATGGGTCGGATCTGGGTCAACTTAAATTTGACACTGACACGACACATGACCCATTTTGCCAGCTCTAGTGCATATAAAACTTGTGAAATTCAGTAATGAAATCCTATTAGATAACATTGGATTTCTTTACTTCTGAAGAATTCATAAAATAAAGGTCACATGTATTCTGCGTCTTTTCATTTGTTTCCTAAAGTAAATGCCAGTAAATGCAGGTATAATGTTGATTTGTACAGTAATTTTATTCCTTTTTAGTGTTTCATGCTAGAAAAATGAAAAAAAAGGGGGCTAAAAAAGACATTGGATTGAGTTGTTTTTTTCCCTCTGTTGTGATATTGTTATTCCTATCATTTGAAATGCTTCGACAATTTGTAATCTAATTATTTTTAAGTACTCTGTCTACTCGAATATAGTGTTTGGGAATTCGGACAAATTATAAGAATTGTGGGAACTACAATAAATAAACAAACAAACAAATAAATAAATGTTGTGGGAATTCTGAATGTATTTTACTTACAAGAATAAATCTAAATGTAGACAAATTTTTTAGGTGCTTAATTTCTATTGCATTTTGTAAGTTTTTCATATTAGATGCTATTTCATGATATATGTTGTTCACGTAATCATGGATTAGAAGTCTTGAAAAGTTTTCATCTTGTTAATTCTGAATGTATTCTCCTCTTTCAGAGAAACAAATGAATTTCAAGTTTCTTGAATTGCTGTGATGTTTTGATTTCAGTGCATGAATTTTGTGGTTTCTGTGTCACTATTTTACTATTACATGTTATGCAAAGGTGATGGGAATTCTGAGTCTGGTTTGGCCAACTTGCTTCTCAGTCCCGTGTTATTTTTTTTTCGTTTGTTTCATAAACTAAATACAACTGTAATATTGATTTCTATAGCAGTTTTATTTAATTCTAGTATTTCATGCTAGAAAAATGAAAATTAAAAATTATATTGATTTGAGTTTTTCCCCTGCAATGGTATTGAAAATTACATTGATTTGAGTTTTCCCCCCTGCTGTGGTATTGAAAATTATATTGATTTGAGTTTTTCCCCCTTGCTATGGTATTGATATTACTACTATTTTAAGTGCTATGGTAATTAGTAATCTAGATATTTTACGTGCTCTGGCTACTTGAACTGATTGTTTAGGCATGCCGACAAATTATAAGAATTATGAAAACTACAATAAATATACAAGCAAATGGATAAATAAACAAGGTTTAGATTTTGAATGCATTTTACTTACAAGAACAAATCTATATGCTGATGAATTTTTTACAATTATCTTTAGGTGCTTAGTTTCTATTGCACTTTGCGAGTTGTTCATATTAGATGCTATTTGATGATTTAGATGCTATTTTGTTCTTGTTCATTCTAGATGTATTCTCTCATCATTCATGCAATCAATTTTGTTCTTGTTTATTGTAGATGTATTCTCCTCTTTATCTTCCAAAGATACTTTATCGTTAAATAAAGTTGACATAAAGGTTGCATAGAACAAGTATGCTAGTCTGAGAATAATTTTATGTTTTAATATTACTGTTAAAAAATTTCTTTAGAAATAATATATTCGTATATAGTTTTGTGTTTAGTTTGCAGTAAGTTTTTTTTGGTTGAAAATAAAATTTATTTTATCCTGCCTAAGAATTTAGGACGTGCATTTGAAATTTTGAATATTATTTCTTTTTTCCAAGCCTTGTTTTCTATTATCATTTATTTAATATATTTTTTTGTATGCAGGGACCCTTGAAATATAGCAGCATTTGAACTCTAGTTTTTGGAAGCTGTAAATTGATTTAGTTTTGTGTTTTTTATTTGATGTCAAAAGTTTCAAAATTATTTTCCAAGAACTTGTAAAAGATTCTTGTAAACCTATGTAGATGAATGGAAATTTTGATTTGGTTCATTTTTTAGTGCACTGGATAAAGTTCATTTACAGGCAAATGCCAACTTATCATTTGACAAACTAATAAATTAAACACGCTTAATTCATAATCATAAATGTGGTTACTATGCTATTAGATCTCTATTGAAAATGAAGTTTATTTGATTTTACCCAAGAATTTAGGACATGCATTTGAAATTCTAGATATTTTTATTGTTTCGAAGAATTGTTTTCTAACACCATCTGGTTTTTCATACGTTATTTGATTGCAGAGACCTGTAAATCTATTTATTCTTAACATGCCCCCGTGAGCTCAAGGTCCTGGACAGACATTGAGCTTAGTTCTCATATAAGTAAAATAATCAAAGCCAAGCGATTTGGTGAGCACATCTACTAACTCATCAAAGCTTGAAACATGTTCAATAGCAATTTCCTTATTGGTAATGTGTTCCCAGATAAAATGAAGATCTAACTCAATATATTTAGTTCTCGAATGGTATTTAGGATTGTTGGCTAAGGTTTCTGCACTTTTATTGTCACAATGAAGAATAAAAAAAATAATATTATGCATTTGATTGTAGAGACCCGAAAATCTAGCAGCATATGATGTCTAGCTTTTGAAAGTTGTAAATTGATTCAATTTTGTATTGGTTTTCTTTGATGCTAAAAGTAAAATCATTTTCCCACAAGCTTGTAAAAAATTCTCATAAACCTGTTTGGATGAATGGAATTTTTTATTTGATTAATTTTTTTAGTGCATTGCATAAATTATTAGGGTATTGTAATTTCATTACAAACAAACGCCAACATGCCGTTTAAAAAATACGCCAAAATAATAATCTTGTGTTATAACTGTGGTGTTATATTTTCTTACTGCCATATTAGTTATGACAAACATTGGAAAACTATTTTAGTTAAGTCCTGAAAAATTGAAGAACTTATTTAGTAAATAGAAAATTATATGCATATTTAAACAAGAATATACTCATTAAAAAAAGTGATGTTAATAAATTATAATTATTTGAATAATAAGTGAGCATAGATGTGATCAAAGGTTAAAGTCTCAAGTATAGATGATCAAATTCATGATCAAATCTCTTGAAGTAATGAATAATGATTTCAATTAAAGAAAGATATTTCAATACCTTTAGTTTTGTAACCTAAAAATATCAATTGTGTAATCAAATGTTTATGATATTTTAATAATCTAAATGAGTACCAAAATAGTGTATAATATTATACATCCTTATTATATTTAACTATAAATCTCACGAAGCATATTAGTAATAATAATAATAATAATAACTGTAGTAATATTAAAAATAAATACTAATAGTAGTAGTGATACAAATAAAATAATCACACTACTTATAATGACATGAATTTCGGTTGAACTGAGGAGACATTAAAGAAAGTATTTTGAAAAGAAAATAGGGTGTTATAAACTTTATACAAATTAAGTGTTTTAGATAAAATTTATTTTTGTTTCATAATCCTCAAAAAGAAAAAAAGGGAGATGTTTCAACATAAATAGATATTTTAACTCATACCATCGTAACTTTAGAAGCATAGCAATTGCAATCATT
This sequence comes from Citrus mangshanensis, assembly GCA_030449895.1. Classification (NCBI taxonomy): domain Eukaryota; kingdom Viridiplantae; phylum Streptophyta; class Magnoliopsida; order Sapindales; family Rutaceae; genus Citrus; species Citrus mangshanensis. Next base: position 2,343,901 of record JASUUJ010000043.1, read on the forward strand.
CTTACTAGTTATTTATATATATACCGTTGGAGTTATGAAAAACTAAAGAAATTAAAAGCTCAAGTATACATACAATCAAGTTCAAAAGATCTTATAAAGTAATGAAGAAATTAAAAAAAAAGAAAAGAAAAGGACACATTATGGACCCAAAATGTTGAAATTGATAAAGGGTTGCAATAACAATTTTTCAATATTATATGGTAAATTGATATTTGTAAAAATAGCAAGGGGTCGAACATAATTTACCTTATTGAAATTATTATTATTTTAAAAAGAATACTATTATTAGATAAGAAAAAAGGACCTAGAACTTGTGACTATAGTGTTGGAATATAATGAAAATAATAGAAACATAAAATCATTATCAGGTGTAAAAGAGTAAGAATAACTTACGCAAAAATGAGAACAAATTACTAGAAACTTGAAAACTTATAAAGGAAAGAAAGAATTTATAAAGTGAACTTGGAACATTACCCAAAATATTGGAATTTATTTCAAAGAGTAGGAATATCGAACCAAAATGTGGTGGGAAAAAGAGTTGAAAATGTTAATCCAAAAGTTGGAAAAACTTACAAAGAATTTTGATAAATTCCAATAAGAAGTAAGAATCTTAAAAATAGACTTGAAATATTCACCTAAGATATTGGAATTCAACAAAAAGAAAAGGAATATAAAACCAAAAACTGGTGGGAACAACAATTGAAGAGCTTAACCCAAAAATTATAAGTAGTTACCAATAATTTGATAAATTTCAACTATAAATAGGGATTTAAAAATGAACTTGAAACATTCACGTCAAATGTTGAAATTAAATGAAAAGAGTAAGAATATAAAACCAAAAGGTGGTGGAAAAAAGAATTGAAGAGCTTAACCTAAAATTCAGAAAGAGTTACCAAGAATATGATAAATCCAACAATAAGTAGGGATCGAAAACTAAATTTGAAACATTCATGAAAAACATTGGAATTAAAAAAAGGATTAGAAATATAGAACCAAAAAATGATGAAAACAAGAGTTGAAGAGCATAACCTAAAATTTTAAAGGACTTCACAAGAATCTAATAAAGGTTAACAATAAATCGAGATCTAGAAAATGAACTTGAAATATTTAAACAAAATGTTAGAATTAAATGAAAATAGTTGGAATATAGAACCAAAAAAGTGGTGGGAACAAGAGTGGAAGAAGTTAACCCAAAAGTTGAAATAATTTACCAAGAATTTGATAAATTTAAATGCAAAGTAGGGAGCTAAAAAATAAATTTGACATATTTACCCAAAATGTTGGAATTCAATAAAAAGAGTGGAAATATTGAACCAAAAAATGGTGGAAAAATAAGTTGGAACAACTTACTAATAACTAGATAAAGTCAAACAGAATATAGCGACATAAAAAATAAACTTGAAATATCAACCTACAAAATTGGAATTTGATGAAAATAGTGGAAATATAAAACCAATGACCGATGGAAAAATGAGTTAAAACGACTTACTAAGAATTTGATAAATTTTAACGGAAAGTAGGGATCTATAAATCAAACTTGAAGTATCCAAACAAAATGTTGAAATTCAATAAAAAGAGTGGGAATATAAAACTAAAAAGTGGTGGAAAAAAGAGTTGAAGGGGTTAACCTAAAATTCAGAAAGAGTTACCAAGAATCTGATAAATTCAAAAATAAATAGGAATAAAAAAACTTGAAACATTCACGAAAAATATTAAAAATAAACAAAAAGGGTAGAAATATAAAACAAAAAAATGGTGGAAACAAGAGTTGAGAAGTATAACCTAAAAGTTTCAAGAAATTAACGAGAATCTAATAAAGTTTAACAATTAGTTGAGATATAGAAAATGAACCTGAAATATCCAAGCAAAATATTAGAATTCAATGAAAATAGTCGGAATACATAACCAAAAAATGGTGAGAATAAAAGTGGAAGAAATTAACCCAAAAGTTGAAACAATGTACTAAGAATTTAATAAATTTTAACGGAAAGTAGGGATCTAGAAATCAAACTTGAAATATCCAAACAAAATATTGAAATTCAATAAAAGAGTAGGAATATAGAACCAAAAAGTGGTGGAAAAAATAGTTGAAGGGTTAACCTAAAATACGGAAAGAGTTACCAAGAATCTAAAAATCCGACAATAAGTAAGAATAAAAATAAACTCAAAACATTCACAAAAATATTGAAATTAAATAAAAAGAGTAGAAATATAAAACAAAAATGGAAGAAACAAGAGTTGAGAAGTATAATTTAAAAGTTTCAAGAAATTAACGAGAATTTGATAAAGTTTAACAATCAGTTGAGATATAGAAAATGAATTGAAATATCCAATCAAAATGCTAGAATTTAATGAAAATAGTTGGAATACAGAACAAAAAAGTGGTTGGAATAAGAGTTGAAGAAGTTAACCCGAAAGTTGAAACAATTTACCAAAAATTTGATAAATTTAACGGAAAGTAGGGATCTAAAAATTGAACTTGAAATATCCAAATAAAATTTTGGAATTCAATAAAAAGAGTAGAAATATAGAATCATAAAGTGGTGAAAAAAATAGTTGAAATGGTTAACCTAAAATTTGGAAAGAGTTACAAAAAATTCTAATAAATCCAACAATAAGTAGGGATAAAAAAATAAACTTGAAACATTCATGAAAAATATTGAAATTAAATTAAAAGAGTGGAAATATAGAACAAAAAAATGGTAGAAACAGGAGTTGAGGAGCATAACCTAAAAGTTTCAAAAACTGAACAAAAATATGATAAAGGTTAACAATAAGTCGAGATCTAGAAAATGAACTTGAAATATTTAAACAAAATGTTAGAATTAAATGAAAATAGTTGGAATATAAAACCAAAAAAGTGGTGGGAACAAGAATGGACGAAGTTAACCTAAAAGTTGAAATAACTTACCAAGAATTTGATAAATTTAAACGCGAAGTAGAGAGTTAAAAAATAAATTTGACATATTTACCCAAAATGTTGGAATTCAATAAAAAGAGTAGAAATATTGAACCAAAAAAATGGTGGAAAAATAAGTTGGAACAACTTATCAATAACTAGATAAAGTTTAACAAAATATAGCGATATGAAAAATAAACTTGAAATATCAACCTAAATATTTAGAATTTGATGAAAAGAGTGGAAATAGAAAATCAATAATCGTAAAATGAGTTGAAACAACTTACTAAGAATTTGATAAATTTTAACGGAAAATAGAGATTTAGAAATTGAACTTGAAATATCCAAACAAAATGTTGGAATTCAATTAAAAAAAATGGAATATAGAACCAAAAAGTGGTGAAAAAATAAATTGGAAGAATTTACCAAAAACTAGATAAAGTTTAACAGATTGTAGAGATATAAAAGTAAACTTGAAATATTAAAAAGTTGAAATTTGATGAAAAGAGTGGAAATATAGAACCAAAAGCTAGTGGGAAAATGAATTGAAACAACGTACCAAAATTTAAATAAATTGTCATGAAAAATAGGAATTTGAAAAGTAAACTTGAAACATACATTATAAATATTAAAATGTGACAAAATAAGTAAGAATATAACTATTTTGTGATATATTATAATTTTTTTATTTTTTTATACTATTTATAAATTTAAAATTATTACAATCTTTTACCTTATTTAATTATAATTTTATCTTTTTTTAATAATTTTTTCACATTAAAAATAAATAAAAATATAATTTTTATTATATCAACCGATTAAAAACCGATTGTACCGGTTGCATGCATGCGCTCTATGAGATACAGTGCTGCATGCTAGGTTGACTCCCCTAACTTTTGGTTATTACTGAAATTCAACAATTTAGGGACCCACAACGTAGTTGTTCTTCCATGACTGATTGATTTCAAATTTATCTCCTTTGGGTCATGCTCATGATGTTAAAGATCAAAAATGTCTTACACGCGTTCACACCAAGTAGCGTCCCCGTAAATCAGCTTCGAACGTCGGGGGAACACACGCGAACGTAATAAAAGACAAAAACGTGCTGTTCTGCCAACCAAGGTTGAATGTCCAACCATGGTTGGGCAACCATGGTCACGTGTATGTTATATTGACTTTATAAACGTCACCCGTTTTCAAAACCACAGAAACTATATATAATTCAACGCAGGAAAAAGGAAAAAGGAAAAAGGAGAGAAAAAATGGCAGCGATTTACATGGACGAGGAGGAGGTGTGGAAATGTCCAGAACACCCAACGAAACGACACCGTACGGGAATTTGTCCAACTTGTCTCCGCGAACGCCTCTCATCTCTCTGCCCGGACTGCGCCAACGTGCGACCCTGTGCCTGCTCGTGTAGCATCGTTACGACATCGTCTTCGTCGTCTTCTTCGTCGTCATTTTCTCGGTTTTCAATATCAGGGGGCGAGAATTTGAGCGCGGGTATCGGGACAGTTGGGCGGGTAAGCGGTTTGATAGAAAGCGAGCCGGCTTTTCGGAGATCTCGATCTGTCGCGGTGCCTATGTTTGTGCGGTCCATGTCAAAGTCGAAGCCTGTTGATGCTGCGACTGAAGAGAGAAGTAAAGCGAAAACGACGACAGCGTTTTGGGGGTGGTTGAAGGGAGGCGGCAGTATTGGTAATAATAATAGTAATAATAAAAAAGGCAACAAAGAGGTTGATGCGGAAGAGGAGAGGAGAGTGAAGATGAGGAGATCCAGGTCCGTGGCTGTTACGACATCGGAATATGGGAAGTCAAAGGGAGGGACTAAATGGTACTTTCCAAGTCCGATTAAGGCTTTCAGGCAGTCAAGGCTATCCAAGGTTGTCCTGCAAGAACGCTCTCCGATGTACAGAGGTTGATACCTTTCTGCTGAAACTTCTCTTTTTTTCTTTTTTTTTTCTTTTCCAATTTTTTAAGATAAATAAATATATAATTGTTCTCTCAACGAGAATAGATTGACTAATTTTTTCTTTTCTATTTTTTTTAAAAATAATTTTTTAAACATTTATTACAGTATATGCTATCTTTTTGGGAGGTTCCAGTACTGGATAGCCATTATGTTTCAATAATGCCAAATTTTCTGGGCTCGTTTGGTATATTGGATTGGATTGGATCGAATTAGATAAAATAAAATTAGATTAGATAATACTGAATTATATATAATATTATGTTATGTTTGGTATGTCACGAGATTAATAATAATATATCTTATATATTAATTTATTAAAATCATCGTAGATTTATTTTAAAATGACATGTAATATAATCTAATTTAAATCAATAATTATTGATAAATTTATTAAAAAAATACAAAATCTTTCCTTAATTTTTTTTAATATTTAACATGTTATAGTTTTTAATTCTATAAATAGTAAAGGGTAAAGTTTTATCTTAAAAAATATAATCCTAAGGGTCCCCTTGGGATGAAATTTTACCACTGTTGGGATTAAGTGGTGGGCTCATTATTGTTATCATACCTTTAATTTTTTTATACCAAACATGATATAAGGATTATTTTACACTAAAGTTATCCAATCCCATGATATATAACTAAAAGCAAACAGGCCCTTAGTTGTTTGTTTTAGTATAAGAGTTTGGGTTAAGATAATGCAAATATGCAATAATGTTGAAGTGTATGTGTAACTACATCCTAGAATATGTATTTGATGCCAACTAATTAGTGGTATGATTGGGCTGGATTTTACACAGACTGTTCGAGTATTAACCACCTCATAATACTCTTATCTAATCTGGAATTGTAAAATGATAAAATTATGGACCACTTGACATTTGACTTTTTTGGGAAAAAAATTCCAAATGAATTTTAAAAATGAACTTTCAAAGGTACTTCATAATTTAGAAAAGTAAGTTGGATCGCTTAGGATTAGGGTAGCTGTGGCCATAATCATTATCGCGAGGTTATTGAACTTACTACCGCATGCAAATTGTAAATGAATCTAAAATTGACTAAATGAAATCCATACTTCTTATGGTAACTGTAAATTAATCTGAGAATGGAACAAAAATTTTCATGATCTATATTCTTGCCATTATCATCCAAAATAGATTAACGAGGCTTATTATTTTTTATGGTTGATTTAAGTGTATTTAAATTAATTTATGGGGTGGGACTATTTGAATTTAACAATTCTGACAAGGTAACACCTTAACACTCCGAAGATTTAGTAATACCTAAGTTTATCAGAATCTTGGAGTGTTAATGTTAAAGGAGCCCAACAAAGCAGATGATTTTTACTTTTAGTTCAACGTTCTGGGAACTGAGGTACTGATGAGTCGTTGTTTCCAACCAATGAACTGTACATCACCGCAATCTTCATCGTGAAGCTGAAGCAGATATTTTATATTTAGTCAGGTTAAGTTTGATGAACGTATAATTTTAATTTTTTTTTAAATTTTATTTCACATGCTTTCTCCTTTAACATTAATTAGTTTGATTGACCATTTTCTTGGCATTTTGAAACTTCATAATGCATGTATAGAATAATAAGAACTTTCTTGGACGGGTTATGCTGATTTGTGGAATCTAATCACATTTATCTAATTAGCAGGATATTTGCAGTCTAATTTTATGAATAAATTATTACAAGGAACATTTAATTAATGTTTTTTTTTTGCCTTGAACCGAAAAAAAATTAATTTTTTTTAATTTAAAAGAAATAAAGACATCTTCCAACAAAAAAGATCCTCGTGGATCATAAAAAAAGCAAGTAAGAGTTGTACTTGGTGTAAAGAAAGATGAGAAAAATTTACTCTTTCTCTACCCACCCACTCTTTCTCTTCCATTTTCTTCTTTATTTCTCTCATCTTTCTCTACACTATTCTCTCATCTTTCTCTACACTAAGCATTTTTTAAATAATATGCAAGTCTTCCATTTGTTGATAAAATTCTCTAATGTGGCATGTAACAGTTTAAGTTGCTGTATACATCGTTTGCGGCCCCATTTTCGGTTATACTTTCATACTACAAGCTAAACAAGTTTGTTTGGACGGTGTTAAAATTTCGCAGCTATTTTTTCTTAAGATTTTTTGGCTTGTAACGTTCTATTTACTGTTGTATCAATTTGTACTAGTCAACAAAAAATGAGATTTGTAGAGAATCTTCGAATCGGACATGGGGATGATATTCAACCAAGTAGCCAGCTTAAAGTTGTTTTTTGAAAGAATCGCAACATAATCTTTTGTTATTGTTTCATAAAGTACTTTTAAGTAACATCCAATTTAAATGAATCCATACAAGTTCTATCAGAGGGTAAAGCAGTTGGGAAAGAATTTGCTAATACTTTCTTGGTTCTTGCTCGTTCGCCAAGTCTTGCCGTCGAAAGAGTACCTAAAAATGTGTCCCACAGTTTCCACGCACGCATACATTCTTTCAAATTAAAACATGCATATATCAAATAGCGATTGCAGAGAAATTTCTAATTAAAAGAAAAACAACTTTGTAATCATAATTGAGAATACATATATATTAATCGTCTTGGCGGTCAAAAACTGCCATCTTCTAGAGATTTAATAGGACGGTCCTTTATTTCTATATACACCTATTACCATGCATAGCAATGTACTTTGTAATAAAAAAATATGATAATAAAATACTTTTGTTTTTGCTTCGACGCTAAACCTAGCGTTGTTATCGTCACACAAACACCCAAAATATATATTCTTCCGCCTTGAAGGAGTTAATGCTAATTCCAAAGATTGGCATTGTTTGATTATTTTACAACGGGTAAACTTAAATTTATTTTAAAATAATAATAATAATTTTTAATTTATCCTTCAAATGTATAAAAATTTAATTTATCCTTATTTTCGTTCAGAAGATGATGGTAGGAGATCACATTGCAGATTTGAAATAGTTTTCAACATTCTAAGGAACTACAACATGAAATACAATTCCACGAAGTGCGCTTTTGGGGTTTCCTCAAGCAATTTCCTTGGCCACATAGTTAGCTAGAGGGGAATTGAAGCCAATCCAGGCCAAGTCAAAGCATTACTAGGAATTACGGAGCCAAAAGCCGCAAGGAAAACTTAGGTGCTGACAGGAAGAATTGCGGCATTGAACAGATACATCTCCCAGATGTCAGATAAATGTAAAAGCTTTTTCAAGCTTATGAAAGCTCCAAAAAAATGGAGTATGGGGAAGAGAGCAATCTGAGGCCCTAGTGCAGTTCAAGAGTTCTCTCCTCCAGCCACCCATACTTTCTACAACAAAACCTGGGGAGGAACTTTATTTGTATCTCGTTGTATCCTACATCTTAGTCAATACTGTATTAATAAGAGAAGAGGAAGGGGCGCAAAAGCCTATCTTTTTTACCACCAGAACTTTGTCAGATCCAGAAACAAGATATTTTGCTGCGGGAAAACTAGTCTTGGCACTAATCACTACAAAAATACGAAATAAAAAGAGTGTATAGCGATTCGTTAAATCTATATCAATCGTTAATTTATGACATAATATTTTCCGTCATGAATTCATGATAGTATTTCATAGTCATATATCCGTCACACAATATTTTAATTAAAAAATAATTAAATTAAAAATTGAATTTATTTAAATTTTCGCACCATTTTTTTAAATTTTTGGTGGGAAATTCAATTATTATTTGAAAATTTATTATTCAATTTTGGTGGGAAATTATTTATGATAGAATATATGATGTCTTTTTCCATAATAAAGTTTTGATTTTTAAAAAAATTATATTATAATTATAATATATTGATGAATTCCTGTTTGCAAATTTAATTAATTAATAAAACAAATATCATAAAAAATTTAATATCAAATAACATTTATTCAATCCAAAAATTAATTTCAAAAGAAATAAATCTAATATCCAATGTGATCTCCACCAATACATAATAAAACATCCCAAATTGAAAAAACCCATCCCAAAGTATAAAATTGCTGTCAAACTCCAATCAAACTCTAAGAAAAGCAATAAGAATTCCGGCCACCAAGTACTCAACAAAACTTTCAAAGATTAATGCAAGTACTCCAACAATGAGATTTCTAGCAAGACTTCATGTAAAAATTCCAGCAACAATACCATCTTCCGATAGCACTCTAAATGGAAATTGAAACTTACAAAGCGACCTGCAAGTTTCCTGTGAACAAAATTGATTCAAACACCAAACCGAATAAGGAAAAATTAAGAGGCTGCAATACATGTGGGCATCAAATATAGTAATCTAGGCATCTATTAACATTAAATATTTCATGGAAGTATTAACAAATAAATTCCACTACATAAAATTGTGTTAGTGTGTATGTATAGCTCTCTGAAATACAAGTTGTGCAACCCAAGAGGGGGGTGAATTGGTATTTTAAAACTTATCCTAATAAAACCACAATCCAATCTAATGCCTTAATAAATTCGAAAGCAATAAGTTCAATAAAAGCACAATAATAAATGAGTAAGGGAAAAAAAACAAACACACAAATTTTTACGTGGTTCGGCAATCCCCGCCTACGTCCATGCCTCCAAGCGATCCAAGCTTGAAGTTTTCACTATCCAAGCCTTCCAAGGCTTCAAATGCTTACAATTGACTTCCAAGGTATCAATGAACCTTTACAACAAAAATTATCTCTCAATCTCTTTACTCAAGTGTCTCACACACTCAAACATTCACAATTAAGATGAGGAAATGAACATTACAACAAAAACTCTCTTTAAGAGTAGATATACAAATTGAAGAACAAGAAAATTCAATGTTTGATGATTTGCAAAATGAGAGCTCAATATATGTTGTGTGCTTTTTGATTTTGCTTGCTGGAGAGATTGAAAATGAATTGGATTTGAGTTTATATAGTTTGATCTCAAAAATTAGCCATTATGTACATTTGGGTGATAACCGGTTTACCATTTATGAAATCCGGTTATCTGCTTTTATGTTACCATTACAGCAAAAATTTGAATTTCAGAACATCTGGTATGCCACTTACAAAATCTGGATAGCCGTTTATGTTCCAGAAGCTTACTGCCTAAAATCTAGTTGGCCGCTTGTCACATCTGATTAGCCGCTTGATACAGTAACTGCTACAGTAAACTATTTTTTCAAAATTATAGTTTGACCTCAAAATTTGTTATAACTATATTATGGCCTAAAATGTTATAAATCTTTTCAAATAAGTCCAATTTGGGAATTTCTTAGTAATACTTTGTTAATCCCAAAATTTTCTGAAATTTTGATATCGCCCAAACTAAGTGAAATTATAGAATGGCCCAAAATATTTAAATACTTTCAAATAGGTCCAAATCCTAAATTGAAAATAATATTTATTAAAATCAAAGATTGTAAAATTCTTTCATTTTAGTCCACAACTTGAAAACAACTTAATTCCATAAAATCATTTTCTTATTATAAAAGCACAATACATAAATTTTTGTTCAACCAAAACATGTAGTTTGTTATCATCAAAATCAACATTTATAGCCATATAGGCTAACAATCTCCCCCTTTTTGATGGTGACAAAACACATTATAAAAAATTTAATTTTGTTATGAAAAGCTCCCCCTTAATCAATGCAAGGTTAAAGACTAATTTCAAAAAGATTTAAAAGACTCCCCCTGCATAAGTGCATATGAATATTTTTCATAACAAATGAAATTTTCCATATTTCCTACATCTCCCCCTTCATCATCAAAAAGAATAAAAGCTCCCCTTTGCAATCATAAAAAATCTCAATACAAGCACATTAGTTCAAAAATATCCAAAACATAAGGAAAGAACATAACAAACAATCAAAGCAAATCTATATAATCGAAAACAAATACATAATCCAAAATCATAACAAACAAGCATAATTATCCACATGATCCAAATAGCAAACGAAAGAGCATAAAGTAGTAAATGTTGGTGTGTTCAAATACAAGCATAAAAGACTATTGAGGTGGTGAGGATGGTGATGATGGAGGTGGATATGGATATGGAATGCCGAAGTGCTAAAAAAGGAGACACTGACCATGAATGAGCTGCTGCTGCTGCTGCTGAAACTTAGTCTGCCGCACAGAGAGTGTCCTCACCTCATCCATAAGCTGCTGAAGAGTGACCTCTTCAGAAACAGGAGACTCGGGAGATGGTAAATCAGGTGCAGAGTTAGCAGGAGCAGAGGTAGACACTGGAGGATCTCAACGTCGACACTGGCCTCGAAACGAAAGCGAGAAATCAGGAAGTTGATCAGCAGGAACCATAACATTGAGTGGCCGATCATCACTTGGAGCAAGGAAAGTGTACTTGTTTTCAGTGAACTCGACCCAAGTGCCATTACTCCACTCAAAACCTAAGGCATATACAGCGTCATCCCTTATACCCTTAGATGGTCTACACGATGGTTCATGAATCGGTACCTTAAAGTCTTTAAGGATTCGGGTAATGAAATGACCATATGGAAGGGAACGAGTAATCAAGTTAGGTATGGTCAACATGGTGCGGATGGTGGTATAACCCAAGTTAACCGGACGACGTCTAAGAATACAATCAATCAAAGCAACGTCCATGTGGGAAACCTCATCCAAATGCCTTAATCTAGGAAGTACAATGGACTGAATAAAACGAAAAAAAAAATCCTAGTTTGGAGACAAAGACATTGAGTGTGAAAGTGAATGGTACAATTTTCAACAGAAAGGTCATTGTGCCGGCATATATTTCGAACGGCATCAACATGAACATAACTAGCAATTTTGAGAGATTTCCTAGGTGAAAAAATTTCTAGGCCAAAATCGGAGGATCCTAGGATAGAGTTTAATACGGAAACATCAAAATCAATCAAAACGCCTCCAACCTTGGTAATTACTCGAGTCTTGTTCTCCTTAGAAGTGTCCATATTCAAGTAAAACACTTTCACCAAGCCGGGATACACATTCTCCTCAATCATAAGTACATTAATTCAACCAACATCTCCCAACAATTGAAATAAATTCTATGACTAATATTGAGACTATTAAGCCAATCCAGTAAAACATAAAACGTACAGAGTACATCACAAGTCATGAAACTTTGGAGAAACCGTTTGGCTAAATGCTTGTTCTGAAAGTGTGTGGACTCAAAGTTGGATTGATTAGAGGTGCCCCCTACTTGCCGTGATCTATTGAGTTGTTGAACCGGTTCTTTGCCTTTTCTACGAACCAGCCGTGAACTTGAGATGGTGATTTTGATTAATTTGAAGTGAAATGAGGCAATGAGAAGGAAGATGATGGGGATTGAAAGAGATTTTGAGGTGTAATTCGGTTTAAAAACGGCTTAAGAGGAAGAAATTTAGATAGAGAAAAATCATTTGAAACCCTAGATTTGATTTTAGATCTAGTGAGTTTGATGCGAAAAATAGATTTGAAAGATGATTTTGGACACAAGAATGGATGAGGAATAAGTTTTATGAATCAATTTGAATCGAAAATGAGTGGAAATGATGGATTTTGGAGTGAGAAAGAGAGAGGAAGAAACGACTTGATAGAGAAGGAGTTATCCGGTTTACCGAAACAAAGAAAGAAGATGATATAGTTTGTGAACTGCGAATCCGACTTACTGGATTTGACTAACTAGTTAGCCGGTTAGTGGACAGAAAAAAGAAAACCATAACCAGCTTACCAATTTCCTTAACCGGTTGGCCGAATTGTTTCCAGAATGCTTCCAAAGTGCAACCAGCTTACTGATTTCCCTAATCGATTGTCCAGTTTTGAGGCAGAAAAGGAGTTGTGCAGATTCGGCTTGCTGGATGTCATAACCGGATGCCCGGTTTGTGTCCAGTAAGATCCAAACTGAATCCGGCTTTCCGAATTTTCCAATCCGGTTATCTGGATGTTGACCCGAGATTAAGCAAACCTAATCTGGCTTACCGGTTTTCTGAATTCTGTTATCCAAATGTGATCCAGAGAACTCCAAACCTAATTCGGCTTACCGATTTACTAAATTCAGTTATCCGAATTTGTTCCAGTGAATAAGAAAAAGAAAAAAAATGATTTTTTGGTTGAACTTTGGTAAACTCTTATTCTTGTATTATACACACCAATTTATTTTTGTCTTAAAAATTGATCAATTTTAAATCATTTGGTGATTCAAAACTTTTCAATTAGCCATTTAAAACATGAAACATAAATGCATACAAGATCAAACACATCAACTAAATTATAAATCATAATTTTAGATGCAATATTCATCATTCCAAGTTCATGTCGTATTTTTATAAAAAGCTCCTCACTAAGAGGTTTTGTAAAGATATCCGCAAGTTGTTTTTCAGTAGAAATAAATTTAATCACAACATCTCCTTTTTGAACATGATCTCTTAGAAAATGACGCATAATTTCTATATGCTTAGTCCTAGAATGTTGAATGGGATTCTTGGATAGATTAATAGCACTAGTATTGTCACACAATATAGGCATTTGATCAAGATTAATACCATAGTCTAAGGGTTTGTTTCATCTAAAGAATTTGTGCACAACAACTACCTGCGGCAATATATTCTGCCTCGGTGGTTGAAAGCGCAACCGAGTTTTGTTTCTTACTAAACCAAGAGACAAGTGAATGGCCTAGGAAGTGACATGTTCCACTAGTACTTTTTCTATCAACCTTATATCCGGCAAAGTCGGCATCCGAATAACAAATTAAGTCAATATGAGTTCCCCTAGAATACCAAAGGCCAAGATTAATGGTGCCAATTAAATATCGAAAAATTCATTTGATAGCAAGCCTGTGTGACTCTTTAGGACAAGATTGAAATCTTAATGAGAACCATCAAGGGAATACCATTAAAACTTCAAGTGATCCTTTGCACATTCATGGAGGTCCAATTACAAGAGCAAAAGCCAAAAAGATGCAAGCTACTTTAAATGGATTAATTGAGAAAATATGGATTGAAAATGCAATTCAAGATGCAAGACATCATGAATTGGGCTTGAAGAGAAGACAAGACATTGTGGGCATTATTCAAGTTATTGGGTAGCCAAATACACAATTTGTACCAAATGCAGAAAGGTCAATTTCGGAATAAAAAATGTATTGATTGAGCCAGAAGTAATGTGAAAACTATATACCGTTAGAAAGATAATTAAGTTAGCTTTCAAATAAATTTCTCAGAGCTGGATTTGGAGTTCTCTAGAAGGAGTTATGACCAATTCATTACAGCTTGTTCAGACTTGAGATTTTCAACGACTCCTTTGTTTTTCAACTTCATTTGTTTGTTTTGTTTCAAGTTTGTCAATGTGTAAGGTAAGTCTACCATCAATGATGGTGGGCTAACATGAAGTTTGTCAATGATAGCATTAATTATAGTAGGCTAGCATTAAGTTTGTCAAAGATAGCATTAATTATGGTGGGTTGGTGAATACTTTTGAAACATCCTTTGACAAACCTACTTGGAGGGTTGTTCCAATGTTTCCATTTGTATTTTTAGGATCTTGGGTTTCTTTTAGCCTATTTAAATTCAACAACCTTTTATGTAATAATATTAGAGATTAATGTTATTTGAATTTGAAAGATTATTCTTTCTTTGGTTCTTTTGAGAACTAGTGAACTTATCAAGAATTTGCATTCTTGTGGCATTCTAAATTTAGACTTATCACTCACCTTCTCATCTATTTCTTGAGTGTGGTGTCAATATCATTCTCTATACCTTTAGTTCATGTTTTCTTAAGCATTGGGTCAATGTTTTGTTTGTCATAAATCTGTTTAGAACTTTCTTGGGAAGTTGAAACTACAAATTAAGTGTGGGTTTCAAAGTCTCATTGTGGGATTCGCATCATTTGGTATCAGAGCTAGTTTCTAATCAGGTTTGAATCTCTTATTTATTTTGATTATCAAAAAGAAAAAAAAAGGTACAAAAAAAAAAGATTACAAAAGGATTCAAGTATTTCTACTTTCATCAAATTGAATTTTAGTTATTCATTTTCCTTGACATAGTTTACACACATATCAATTGTGTTGCTTTGCTTGCTTTCCTTTCTTCAAATTCCTTTTTCATTCTTTGTGTCCTCGTAATTTCTTTTCTTTGTTAGTGTACTGGATTGTCATATTTGGTGTGCCACTTGGGGGTTTTTTTTTGCTTGATTTTGTTTATTTAGTTTAATAAAGAACTAAAAGAGAGAATTAAGTGTGGTAAAAGGCAAAAGTTTGTGAGATCATTAGAGGGTAAAAGCCAATTTGTGTGTTAAACACGAGAGTTAAGTGACATCAAATTGAGTGAAACACGTGAGGGAGTGTTGTGAGGTATTTTTGCTAACATTCTTTTCAGATCACAAATATGTCAAAAGATCAAGAAGCTATAGACCAATCAATCATGCTCAAAGCCATGCAACAATAATTTGAGCACATGAATCTGATGTTTGGAGAGATCCATGACAAATTGGAGAGGCAAGACACTGCCATAGCCAATCTACAAAGGGGGCAACAACCAATAGCTCCTAATGTAAGAGGTAATCAAGGGAGTGCTGTCATGGGAGAAGAAGATGGCGATGACATAGATGATTTTGATGACCAGGCCACCGTTGACATGCGTGGAAGAGATAATAGAAGGGCAAGACGTATAGATCGTGATTTGGGGAGTATCAAACTGAAATTCCTTCTTTTCAAGGTAAAAATGATTCGGAAGCTTATTTGGAGTGGGAAAAAAAGGCGGAGTTAGTATTTGATTGCCACAACTACTCTGAGGAGAAAAAGGTAAAACTAGCTGCTGTTGAATTTACTGATTATGCTATTATTTGGTGGGATCAACTTGTTTTGAGTAGGAGACGAAATCGTGAAAGGCCTATAAACACTTGGGAAGAGATGAAGGCCATCATGAGGAGGAGATTTGTTCCTAGTCATTATTATAGGGAGCTGCACCAAAGGCTTCAAAGTCTTATACAAGGTTCTAAAAGTGTGGAAGATTACCACAAGGAGATGGAAATAATCATGATTCGAGCCAACATTGAAGAAGAATGAGAGGCCACTACGGCAAGATTCTTACATGGTGTAAATCAAGATATCGCTAATGTGGTTGACTTGCAGCACTATGTTGAGTTGGAAGATATGGTTCACATGGCCATGAAAGTGGAACGACAACTAAAAAAGAGGGTTCCACTAGAACCAATTTGGGTTCATCTTCCTCATGGAAGTTGTTGTGCAAATTTTAATGTACTCGCAAGCGCACGAATCTGTTGTAGTATAGATCTATGGTGACGAGTGTCAATCCCACGAGGAGGTGGATTTTAATTGTGTAGAATTAATTTTGTAAATGGGTGATTGGATTTATGGTGGAAATGATTTGGAATATGCTAAAACTTAAATTAAAATTGCGAGAATAAATTCTAAAATTGGTATTGAAATGGCGAGAATAAATTGACGAGAATTATATTGAAATGACGTACTTGGGTATCTGGATCCGTATCAACATGCATCATGGGCTAAATAATCCGTATTAATACCAATTAAATCATGAGGGGGGAATCCACACCTCATGAACCACGCTCTAATCAATATGGTGCTAAGGGCTTATCGTGCCAAATAATAATAACCTTGTACTAGAGGGGGTGAAACCAAGGCGATCAACAAGATTAGTATTATTTGTCGACGAAAAGTCAAAACATCCACAAAAACTAGAGGGGAAGAGAAAATAAATTTACCAAATTAAGCCCATGACACATGTTGAGACTTCACCTTCAACCCAAGCTTGAAAGAAAATTAGCCACTCATAATTGAACTAGGGGCAAAATGGGAATTTATTAAAATACGAAGAAAATACAAGATGGATAAGGAATTACAGAAAATGGATCCCAAAAATGGATTCAGAGATATCAAATTAGGGGGGGAAAACCTCCTTTTTATAGATTCATGGAGTAAATCATGGCCATCGGATTAAAAACAGTTTGGACGCTCAGGATTGCGCCACGTCATCAGTCGGTTTGACCGCGCGGTGAATACTTTTGACCCGACTTTGAACGGTTTGACCGGGTGAACGCGGTTTGGTTGACAATAATCTGTGTGATGTATCACGCGAGATTTTTCGCGATATCGCCACGTCACCATAAATGCATAAGAATTTTAGTCAACAGGATCATGACACCTCATCGGTCAATGCCACGTCATCGATCCGTCGTGAACAGCGATGCGTGAACGCGATGCTGCATATGAATAGTATATGTGAAGTACCATTTTTCCTTTTATGCTCCTCCTAAGGTTTTCACCGAGTTCAAAAGTGATGTCCGTTTTCCGTATGATCTCTCCTTTATTCTGAAAATGACTATAATACCCCTAAAATACATAAAATACTTAATTAAAATCAAACACACATAATTAAATTGCAAGAAACTTAAATACATAAAAGTAAAGGTTGTTAGTAAGACTTGAAATGTAAAATGATGATTTTCTCCTTTATAAATATACATTTTCTAACACTCAACACACCCCCCAACCAGCTTATTGCTAGTCCCTAGCAAATAAAGCGAAAACAAAATTCAAATTCAAAATATATATATATTTTTTAATAGAAACACTCGTATTTATTCCATCAGATTAATAATAGCAATCAAATAAAAGTATAAGCATTATCTCCAGTCTAAAGCAACATCACACCCACATCAACCATCCACATGAATCAGCCCAATAGACTTTGTTATAGCTACTTTCAAGAATGACATGTCAAACCCCAAAATCTCACTGGAAGTAGTGACACTCTCACAAAGAAATTAAACCCAATAAAAATAGTCACTCCAATGAATGATAATTGAGAGAAAATAATGAAGAAGTGATATCACATGCTCTCACCAAGATGAAATAATTATTCCCTCAGCTTAGAAATAATACGATCTCAAGTCAAATAAAAACTGTTAGTCAACCCAATTTATTTATTTATTTTTTATATATGCACCACTACATCTTTTTAGCCCATATAACTAGTTTCTACTTCAAACTATAGTTCCCTAAAATCAAGAAGGACTTTTATTAGGATGTAACGTAGGCTAGGGACATGGCTAACAAAGAAGGGAAATAAGGAAAACAAAGTGTATGTTTGAGAAAAAATGCAGAGATTTTTTTTTTTTTTTGGAAGTTGCAAGGTAGATTTCACCTATTATTTTTTTATTTTTATTCTTTTGAAACAACAACTCTTTTTTTTTTTTGCATAACTTCACTGAACAAAATAATTATTTACATTTTTCTCAAACATAAATAGGTGATGGAACTTATAAGATATCGGGTAATACTCCAAATCAGAGTGGGTCAAGATGATAAGTTGACAAAGAAAAAGCTTTTTTTTTTTTTTAAAGGCTCAAAATGGTTAACTATGGATATTTAATAAAAGGATGGCTAGAAAGGCTCAAAACGGATCAAAGATGGCCTTTCCATCGTCTTTGGGCTCTAAATAATCATCATATCTACTAGTTAGATGGGCCTCCAAATGTAGCAACACACATTTTTTTTTATTTTACAATTTTTTTTTAAAGGGTTAATTCAAAAGAAATCTAGAGATCGTGTATAAAATAATAAACTGCTAAGCTGTATAGAGAATGGGCAAAAGGGTTACTCTCCAAGAAAATGATAGGCTCAACAACTCACTTGGCACTTATTTATGACATGTTCATTCCTTTAAGCAACTCATATTTGTCTCCGACATCAACATGTAGAGTAGCAAACATAATGTAACATCACTTAAGACCAAAGATAATACAAATACTAAAATTTGAAATTAATCATGTCATCCAATGTTAAAACAAATCACACAATTTTTTTTTTTTAAATAACATTCTACCCCCCAACCTATTCTAAACAAGAAAGGAAAATATGCAGAAATGTGAAAATGATGTAGAAAAACTAATTAGAAAAGTTACACTTAAAATGATAGAAAAAGAAAATGATTTTTTTTTAAAAAAAATGCGTTTCTAGAGGCACTACACTCCATATTTAGCCATCTTCGACTCAAAAGTTGGAAAATGTATATTTATAGAGGAGAAAATAAAAAGAAGAAGAAAAATGAACATCAAAACTTAATAAAGAAAAAGAATTTTTTTTTTTTTTATTTTTGGTTTTTTCAAACAATGAAGATGCGTTTCTAGAGTAACTACACTCCATATTCAGCCATCTTCAACACAAAAAGTTAGCAACAGTTAGTTTCTACAACAAAAAATTAGTAAAAACTTAACCAAGATTCCACATTTGTCGACTATTCCCTCCCCCCAACCAGAACGAAACATTGTCCTCAATGTGTAAAAGGAAAGAAGTAGAGTTTAGAAGACATCACCTGGGTGGTGCAACACAGAAGAAAATATTACAGACGGAGAGTTAAATCTAATTTGTACTTCTTACTGCTGCTACTGTTACCATCATTATTTGGTCGCTCCAACACAAAGGTCCATGAGTCCGGCTCCGGTTTATAAGCTTGTAACATATCAAGTAGCTCATTAGCAGTGGGAGCACAAATAAAAAGTTTTTTCGCATGGGAAGAAATGAAGTAGTTTTTTATTGCATGGTTAAGAAATGCGATAAAGCCATCATAAAAGTTATTGACATTTAACAAACCGATGGGTTTCTGGTGGATGTGCAGATGGGCCCAAGATGCTAGTGTCATAAGTGCCTCTAGTGTTGCAAGATCTCCTGGAAGGAAAATAAAAGCATCAGCATGATTAAGCATTTCAGTTATTCTTTCTTGCATACGAGACTAACTCTTCTCCAGTTGATGAGTCAGACGAACTGCCCAATGGTTTTAGGACTCTTGGGAGGATGCCTAACACTTGACTTCCTCTGATAAAAGCTGCTTTTGAGACCATTTTTGATAACCCTCGGTTACCTCCTCCATACACCAGTGTAATTTTCTCATGCTTCGACCAAGATCGATGGCTGCCTCAACGAACTCTTTATGTTTGCCATAGGTAAATCCAGAAAGCACACAAATGTTCTTGAATTGTCTATTTGGAGTAGCTGCCATTGTGATACTTCTCAAAAACAATTTGTGAGTACTTGACAAAAAATAAATCACATTTAAGAATCTTGGTGACAGTGGATCACAGCTGTGAATGAGGTAACATGTCAGTGTCAAATAACGCGTAAAGCATGTGGCTCGCGAGTCAAAAAGAAAACAGTAAAAAGGAAAAAGCAAACAGTAATAAAATTATTAAAGACCATAATGCAAACGATAAAACAATAATGAAATAAAATAACAGTAAAGTAAAAGGATATTTACACGTGATTGCGGCTGGCTCACATCTTCCTCTCGGTTTCACGTCCGAACGCGAACGCCCTCTATGGGTCGAGGATAGCTTCCATCCAGTTTTCTTATAAAGCGCAAGCAGGTCGTTTATAGTCGATTCCCAGACTATATCGTGCATGCTCTTTACGGAATAATGGCCATAAGCGGAGAATCGCTCCTTGCACATATCCACCGGATGCGTTTGAGACGAGAAGGATATCATCCAATGACTCCTTATTCAAGCCATCCCTAATGAATTGAATCTTATCTTCCCTGTTATCAGACACCATTCCTAAAGAACATGGGTTTCTATCGCAACTCATTCTGGCACACTTATGACAAGCAACAGAAATTCTTCGAGCTCGTCGTTTACTTGCATAATTTCCTTTACCACAACCAGGCATGTATGCAATAAATTTTGGAGGTAACTCACCTGCCGATCGTACTTTCGCCTCGATTAACCAACGGATATCAGCAGGTATGTTATTTCTCATGAGCAATCGCATGCGTTCGGACCGAGGTTGATAGATCGTAAGGAGGGCATTCTGAGGAAGTGAAGGGAATCGCTTGTGAAGCTTCGCTAGAATCTCATTTCTGTCCATACTTTCGCCTCAGAATGTCAGTTATTATGGGAAAGTAACCGACTTGATTGTCACGAGTACCGTTATCCGCCACTTCACCGGGTAACAAACTAAAGCACACAAAGAAAAACAAATCAAAACACACAAAGAAAATTAAAATCGTCCTCTCTTATTGAATTTACCTCAAGCTCCAGTGGATGTCAAACACTTCTCTCAATGTCTCTGAGTTGGCTTTCTAAACCCTCAACATAGGCTACTAACTCTGGTGGTTGTAGAGCCCAAATACTATGTGTTTTACAAAATTGAATCTGCCTTTTGAGATGAGTTTTGACACGTTGAAGTGGTTTAAGAATGTTCAGGAGGAACGGTCTAAGTATGAGACTCATGATTAACAATGATAAGAGAAAAATTAATAGTTAAATAAACACACTTATGCAAAAATAATTTCAATTAGCAGAAGAATAATATAAAGAAAGAAAAACAAATCAAATCAACGAAAAGAAAAAATCAATTCAAATCTGGTGGGTCACTCAAATTTATTTCGATATCTTCTCCATGTGGTTGGTACTTTAGATATGGCTTTAATCTTTGACCATTAACTTTAAACGTGACACCGTTCTTTGGATCCTTAATTTCAATTGCCCCATGTGAAAAAACAGTATGAACAATAAAGGGACCGTGAGGCGTAATTTACGGGAATAGTGCAGCGAATTGAATAAAAGCACTTTCGACACAGTGAACGATTTTCTCATAATTTGCTTATCATGGAAGACTTTCATTCGTTGCTTGTAAATTTTGGCATTTTCATATGCGTCATTACGAATTTCTTCAAGTTCTGCCAGTTGTAATCTTCTTTCTGAGCTGGCTTGCTGCATGTCAAAGTTGAATTTCTTGATGGCCCAATACGCACGATGCTCAAGTTCCACAGGTTGGTGGCAAGCTTTTCCATACACTAGCCTGTAGGGTGACATCCCAATCGGGGTCTTGAAAGCCGTTCTATATGCCCATAATGCATACTCAAGTCTTAATGACCAATCTTTTCTGTCCGGCCTCACCGTTTTTTCTAATATGTGCTTTATTTCTCGATTTGAGATCTCAACTTGGCCACTGGTTTGCGGATGATACGGGGTCGCCATTTTGTGTGTGATTGAATACTTTGTCAAAAGAGCTTTGAATGCTTTGTTACAAAAGTGGGCACCACCATCACTGATTATCGCTCGAGGGAATCCAAAGCGTGAAACAATGTTGCTTTTCAAAAATCCTATCACCACTTTGTGATCATTGGTTCTACATGGAATTGATTCTATCCATTTCGATACGTAGTCAACACCAACCAATATGTATTGATGGCCAAAAGAAGGGGGAAAGGGTCCCATGAAGTCGATACCCCATACGTCAAAAATCTCAACCACTAAAATTGGATTTAGTGGCATCATGTTCCTTCGTGTAATGCTCCCCATTCGTTGACACCTATCATGAAGAAGAAAGTGTAAGCCTCTCGAAATATAGTTGGCCAATAAAAACCACATTGTAAAACTTTAGTCATTTTCTTAGCACCGAAATGGCCTCCACATGCTTGTTCATGGCGAATGAAAGGATATTCAATTTCACTTTCTCGGACACATCGCCTAACAATTTGATCCGCACAATACTTGAATAAGTACTGTCATCCCAAAAGAAATTCTTTATTTCTCGCAAAAGAATTTGGCCTTGTCTTGCTTGGTCGAATGCTCGGAAGTTTACCTGTAACAAGATAATTAACTATATCAACATACCAAGGTAATACATCCACATTGTTCATCCGGAAATGACTCATTCAATGGTAATGATTCTGTAATTGTGTCAAAATGGAGACGAGAGAGATGGTCCGCCACGACATTTTCTGTGCCTTTCTTATCTTTGAATTCCAAGTCAAATTCCTGCAAAAGTAACACCCAACGAATTAGTCAGCTTTTGCACTTTCTTGAGAAGATATTTAAGAAGCGTGATCTGTGAATATAATTATTTTACAACCAATGAGATAAGATCGAAATTTCTCTAATGCAAACACTACTGCTAGCATTTCTTTTTCAGTAGTTGAATAGTTCAACTGTGCATCATTCAATGTCATACTAGCATAGTAAATAACATAGGGAATTCAATCAACTCTTTGTCCTAATCTCTCTATGTCAGATCGATGCATCACACATGAGCTCAAATGGTAAGCTCCAGTTTGGGGCCTGAATGATGGGTGATGATGTCAACAATTGCTTTAATTTTTTAAAAGCCACAAGACATGAATCATTAAAGATAAAAGGTACATCCTTAGCAAGTAAATTGCATAAGTGAAAACTTTGCTAAAATCTTTAATGAAACGTCTATAAAACCGCATGCCCATGAAAGATCTTACTTCTCGACTATTTTGGGTGGAGGAAGATTAGAAATGAGATCCACCTTGGCTTTGTCAACCTCAATACCTTTGCTCGAAATGATGTGACCGAGAACAATACCTTGTTTTACCATAAAATGGCACTTCTCCCAATTTAAGACTAAATTCTTCTCGATACATCTCTGCAGAACTAGCGTTAGATGATGTAAACATTGATCAAACGAATCACCAAAGACAGAAAAGTCATCCATAAAGACTTCAAGGATTCGTTCAACCATATCAGAAAAAATGCTCAACATGCATCGTTGAAATGTAGCAGGTGCATTACATAATCCAAATGGCATTCTCCTATATGCAAAAGTGCCAAAAGGGCAAGTGAATATAGTTTTCTCTTGATCTTTTGGTGCTATGGGGATCTGATTATATCCTGAGTAGCCATCTAGAAAGCAATAAAATTCATGGCCTGCTAATCTATCAAGCATTTGATCGATAAATGGTAAAGGAAAATGGTCTTTACGTGTGACAGAATTCAATTTTCTATAATCAATGCATACACGCCATCCTGTAGTCACTCTAGTGGGTATCAATTCATTATTAGCATTGGTAACTACGCGACTCGACTTTGGGACAACATTGCAGGACCCATGAACTATCGAAATGGGGTAAATGATACCTGCATCAATGGCTTAAGGACTTCGCTTCAACAACTCTTTCATATTAGGATTTAACCGAAGCGTTGCATTTCCTAGTAGATTTAGCATTTTCATGAGGTGAATGTAATGCATGCGATCCTCTTGGATTTATACCTTTATGTCTAGCATGGTCCATCACAATGCTCCTTTATACTCTTTAAAACATCCAACAACTTACCTTTTGTTAAGTCATTGAGGGATGATGAGATGATTCTGCACTAGTACTTTCTTCCCCCAAAATGCATATTCCAATGTGTTGGGCAATGGTTTGAGCTCGAGTTTCGGTGGTGATTACGATGATGGGGTGAGTTTCTTTTCGATGGTGCTAGTTGTTCAACTCTTGACTTCCATTTAATTGTCCATGGATGGTCTTGAGTCAGCGGGCGTTGACCTCGTCGATCTGTCAATATCAAAATCAAAACCAAAGTGAGTTAAGCATGTCAGAAAGGATCATCACTAAGGTTTGAAATAAAAGTGTCATCAACTAATGCTTGAATTAAATCCACATTAACAATTCCATCATCCGCCCGTGAGGTTGTTTGGCAATGTTGAAGATATTCAGCTCCATAGTCATGTTGCCGAAGGACAATTTATTTCCCTACATTGAATGCGAGCATCATGATTGCCAAGAAAGGTCGGCCTAGAATAATGGGGATGTGCTTCCTCAATCCTCGTATTGGTTGAGTGTCAATTACAATGAAATCAACAGAAAAATAAAACTTGTCTGGATAAGCGTCCTCCACAATACCACGAGGTATTTTCGTGACCCGATCTGCGAGTTGTAACACCAGGAGTTGGGTGTAATTCTCCCGTCCAAGTTTCACAAATACGTAATAAGGCAACAAATTTACACTAGCTCCTAAATCCAACAAAGCATTCTCAATTGTGTGGTTCCATACTACATGAGATAGTGGGGATCACAGGTCTTTGCATTTTAGAGAATTTTATGTTGGAGTATAGAACTAACGTTTTGTTAAAAATGCCTTCTTCAACATGCATATTTCTCTTTTTACTACAAAGGTCTTTAAGAAACTTGGCATAAGATGGAACTTGTTTAATAGCATCAGTAAAGGGATGTTAACACTTACTGTTTGAAGATTTGAGAATCTCACCAGTGGATTTTCCTTCTTGCCTTTAGCTAACCTCCGGGGAATGGAGCTTTGGGAACGTATTCTCGTGGGTTGGTTTCTTCTTTCTCCTACGGTGATGAGTCCTCAGCATTCACATGTACATTTGATTTTCTTTTGTCACAGGCATCTCCACTTTGTTGTCGACTTCTTTTCCTTTTCGCAAGGTCATGACCATGCTTTAACTCCATCTTCTTTGTGGTGGTACTTTGCTTCATACACTCCTTTAGGATTAGGCACTGGTTGACTTGGAAATTTGCATTTCTCAACAGTCATTGCCAAGGTCTGTACTGAAGAAACAAGTTGTCCCACCATCTTCTCGAGGCTTAGGCCGATTGGGCTTGTGAATAAGCCGCTCTCAACTCATTTCGTAGTCCATCAATAGTGCGATTCTCATTGCTCAATGGTAATGAGTAACATTCTTGAGATTCTGGAATGAATCCTCCCATTGTAGTGGGTTGAGAGTAATTCTCGAGTTATTGTATGTCTAAATGGTGGTGAGAGGCTTGAGGATTTTCTGAGGAATTTGTTGCATTGGTGGAGCTGGAGGTCCATTCATTGGAATCCTTGAGACCATGAAAAATCGTGGGGTGGTCTCTCCATCCGTGGTTATATGTGTTGGAGTATGTTGTAATTTGATGGCTTTCTCATTACACCTGGCATTGGCTTGATCTCGGTATGAGTCATGGTCATGGGGTTACATTGATTTAGCGATCGATAACGATGCTATTTGTCGAGCAAGACCTTCAACCATCTCTCGACTTTTTCCCGAAGTTGGCGCCAATTTGAACCTCATTTACTCCCTTAATTCTTCTAAAAGTATTCCCAGTGATCATTCCGTTGTTGGGAATTATCCGCTTGTCATTGGAAGAATTCCAAATTTCGATGCACTTTTTGACATTAGCTCTCCTCCACTTGTTGCCATTAGCCATTCTTGCACATTCGGCAATAATCCTCCAAAAGTATTGGCATTGGTGCCATTTCGTACCCATGATGTGGACACTTCAAGAGTAGTCCATTGAATCGCCCACGTTTGAAAAAATTGCTCGTCCTCTCTGGTAACTCAGATTTCCCCTGCTAATAGCATTTGTTTTATAATGGGAAATATTTATTCAAAAATTTTGTTACCATTTGTTCCCATGATGAAATGCTATTGGCAGGGCAATGTATTAAGCCATGAACGAGCTCATCTTTTTAAAGAAAATGGGAATAATCTAAGTTTAACATCATCGTCTCGAAAAATTACTCATATTTAAACGTTTGACAAATAAGATGAAAATCATTCAAATGATTATATGCAGTCCCTCGTTTTCTAGGCCATAAAATGTGGGGAGACAATTTAGCACACTTTAGGTTTTAGGATTAAACTCCCAGCCTTGTTCATTTGGGTATCTTATGCACGATGTGCTCAAATTTGCTAAAGGACTGAAATAATCCTTAAATGGCCTCTCCTGTGGTTGCAAATCCATTTTATTTTTAATTTGTTTGTGTGTGCGAAGTGTTTTCTCTAATTCAAGGTCTATAGGTTCAAGATTAGGTAATAATGACCTACGACCATGCATGCAAAACAAATAAAATAAAAATAAAGATGGGAACAAAACAAAAAAAAATAAAGAAAAGTGAGAAATTACGATACTAACCTTATTGCGCTATTACAACCTTTCTATAAAAAATACACAAAAATAAATACGTGAAATAAATTAACTAAAAATTAAATTAATAAAATAAACAAAAAAAAATTACAAAGAAAAATAAATTGAAAATTAAATTACAGAATTTTAAAGAAGAGAAAAAGGAAAGAAATACTAACCTTTAAATGTAGATTCACTTTTTTTTTCTTTTTTTTTAATAATAATAAAAAATACAAGAAAACAAATAAAAGAAATTATTCACAAAAATTACTTCTATGAATTAAAATTACTTACCTCCCCGGTAACGGCGCCAAAAACTTGTTGTGCAAATTTTAATGTACTTTCAGACGAATCATGTAGTATAGATCTAGGGTGACGAGTGTCAATCCCACGAGGAGGTGGATTTTAATTGTGTAGAATTAATTTTGTAAATGGGTGATTGGATTTATGGTGGAAATGATTTGGAATATGCTAAAACTTAAATTAAAATTGCGAGAATAAATTCTAAAATTGGTATTGAAATGGCGAGAATAAATTGGCAGAATTATATTGAAATGCGTACTTGGGTATCTGGATCCGTATCAACATGCATCATGGGCTAAATAATCCGTATTAATACTAATTAAATCATGAGGGGGAATCCACACCTCATTATAAGAACCACGCTAATCAATATGGTCTAAGGGCTTATCGTGCCACATAATAATAACCTTGTACTTAGAGGGTCCGGTGAAACTAAGGGTGAAACTTGGCAGTACTAGACAAGATTAGTATTATTTGTCGACGAAAAGTCAAAACATCCACAAAACTAGAGGGGGAAAGAGAAAATAAATTTACAAAATTAAGTTCCACATGACACATGGCGTATGAGACTTCACACAACCCAAGCTTGAAAGAAAATTAGCCACTCATGCTGGATTGAACTAGGGGGCAAAATGGGAATTTATTAAAATACTGAAGAAAATACAAGATGGATGAGGTGCAATTACAGAAAATGGATCAAAATGGATTGAGAGATATCAAATTAGGGGAAAACCTCCTTTTATAGATTCATGGAGTAAATCATGGCCAGCCGGACCTGAGTTAAAAATGATTTGGGCGCTCGAGATTGCGCCCACGTCATCCAACAACATCGGTTTGACCACGCAGCGGTAAAACAAGAACGCCGGGTTTGGACGGAGCTTTGAATAATGTAGCGGTTTGACACGGGTGAAGCGATGTAGCGGTTTGGTTGACAATAATCTGTGTGATCGTATGCCTTTTACCCGCACGCGTATTTTTCATTCAACGATATGTCGCCACGCGTCACCTCATAAAGCAAAAGATTACATGAAGAATTTTAGTCCAACAGCGAGGATCATGACACCTCATCAGTCAATGCCCGTCATCGGTCAATGCCACGCGCGTCATCCCGATCCGCTACATGAAAACAGGCCGTGAGCCAACAAAGAACGTGTGCGATAGGCCCGCACATGTATGAATAGCATCTGATATATGCAACACAATACCCATGCTAGACCATATTTTTCCTTTACGCCCTCCCATGCCGACCGCCCCAAGTCTGGTGTTGATGTCCGCTTTTCCGTGTATTTATCTCTCATTCTCTAAACTAATTATAATACCAAAATACACATAAAATACTTAATTAAAATCAAACACACATAATTAACTGGCAGTTAAAACTTAAATACATAAAAGTAAAAGCTGTTAGTGGAAGCATTTCAGAAACGTGTAAACGACATTTTCCTTATAAATATACATTTTCTAACACTAAACAGAAGTCAAAATGGAGCAAAGATGAAAAGGTTGTTTCAAAGCTTCCAAGATTGAGCCAACAAAGGATCAGTTAAAAGAGGGAGGCAACCAAAGCAAAGGTAAACTGATTCTCAACACTCTAGAAATAGCGAGCATTAAGTGTTTTAAATGTTCGGGACAGTCATACGCATCTTAATGCCCAAATAAGAGAGTAATGACCAGATTTATGGTGACGTTGAAACCGAGAGCGAATCGTGATGACGATCCTACGCCAATTGAGGATGCTAACGATGGTGTACAATATCCTATTGATGGTAATCGATGGTCGGGCGTGCTCAACATGCAAGTAAAAGAGAATGCGAGTGGTACAATGATAACATCTTTATACTGTATGCCACATCAAAGATAAGGATGAGTATGATAATTGATTATGGAAGTTGTACTAATGTAGCTAGCACTAGTTTAGTTGAAAAATTAAATTTGAAAACTTAAACATCTCGAGGCCATATAAGCTACAATGACTGAATGATTGTGGGAAGTTAAAGCAAATAAAACAAGTGCTAGTTTCATTCTCTAATGGGAGATACAAGGATTTGTGTCTCTATGTGATTTAGGCACCCATGCATT